>VZRN01004996.1:1961115-2005007 GCA_013397935.1 Dasyornis broadbenti | reverse complement strand
AAAAAAAAAAAAAAGAAGTAGAAAAACAAACATAATAAAAAAACAATGGAGCGGAAAAATTAAAGCATCAGACATATGCTGAATTAGAAATTATCTGACTCCTTGGCAGTTTCTGTGACTTTGCACAATTCCTCTGACCATAACTCAGCTCAGGGACATTGAGCCCTGGTAGGTCTGAGACTGAAAGACTACAAATATCCCCCAAAGTCCCTTTCACTACATTTATTCTTATTTCTGTGTGGAATACCATTTGCCTGCACACTCAGAATTGTAACAAAACACTGGAAGAGTAGGAAGGTTTTGAGGTTGCTTTGAATTGTATTTGACCCCAATTAAGTTTCATAGGCATTTTTTAAGGTTATTTTAGTTATTGCTTCATTTCAGGGCGTTTTTCTTCAGAATTGCCAGTGACCCCAGATTCAGTTATTGCTAGGTTTAAGTGCAGTAGTCACTTAACCATAACGCTGATTTTTATAGTGTTTATTGTGTTGTTACATTATGTTATATTAGACTCCTGTATTACAATCCCTTATTGTTTGTTACATCATTCCAAAAACACCCCAAAGAACTAAGGCTGCTTTCCAACAATGAAAGAACTGAAGGAAGATGCCGTGTATCCACATGGCCTGAGATACCACTTACAGACAACACTTTGGGAAACACTTATAAATTGAAAAAACGACAAAAATTGTCTAGCCTTTGCAGAAAAGCTGACTGGTGGGAAAGGTTTTCCCTTTATCCCATTCTGCAGGTGTCACCGTGTTATTTGCTAAAATCTAGGGATTGTTATTGTCTCCTAAGCCCCCACATGGCTCTTTCCACTCTGAGGATGCCACAGCTCCTTTAGGATCCTGAAGAAGTGACCAGGTTTGACAGTTTCTGCCTGCAGTTATTGCTTATTTCTCAGGTCTTTGTCAGTAACAACTTCCATTAGTTCACTTCAGAGACACGGGATAGATGGAGTAATTGGGTTTTGGGGATTTTGATGGCCCTTTCCTTTTTCTTTTCTTTCAATTGTACTGATCAGTCGAGTATATTTCAGCTGCAGGGAGCAGATGGGCCAAGGACCATTTTTGCCTCACATAACGACACACCAGGAGAGCACAAAGCTTCTACGTGCTTTTCCATGCAATGCAGTGATTTGCAGGAGGAAAACTTTTTAATGGACAGTCTCTCAAATCAAGTGCTGAATATATCCATAATGCACATCCTAAAAATCCAAAACCATCTTCTCCACAGCATTACTTTTGAAAGTGTAATGCTGGCTCATAGGAGGACATAAGTCTTTTTAAAATGTATTACAATAGTAACAATAGTAGTAACAACAACAACTTTTTTTTTTTTTTTTTTTTTTTTTTTTTTTTTTTTTTTTTTTAAATTTCTCTTATCAATGTAAACTATTCTCATGTGTGACCAGCCCCTCTCTTTCTGGGAATTAAGGATGACATTCTTTTATAAACTGCAAACATTCCTTTGTGGAATGAGCAATAAACGAGAGTATCCTCTTTTTTGATACTCTGGACAGTGTAAGGTGAAAGAGGGAAAATTTTAAAAATAAATAAATAAAAAAATCTTCAACAAGGAAATCAAAGTCTTTCACCTGATATATTTTCAGAGTGATAACTGATTTAATGAGTAAATAACCCTACTGTTGACACATTTGGGGTTTTGAGGTAGTAGCAGCCTAAGACATTATGAAAAATAAAGCAGTCAAGACCAAAACAACGACATTTTAGTGAAGAAAGATGTAGTAGGCAGTTAATTCTGAAACTGAGCTACAGAGCTTGCATCAGGACATTACCCTGTTCAAAGTGTAGCAGCGTTTATAGAGGCATTTAGATGCTTTACTCCCATCACAACCACTTTCCCTAAGGTAAGGATAATCCTTTTACATCCTTTAGAAATCGTTTGTACTCTAAGAACATGACATGCTTGGAAAAAGAATATGACTTGCTTGGAAAATGTAATCCTGAGAGGCACATGAGTGGCTGGCCCATCCGTGCTGTCACATGGTGGGAAGGACAGGGTGGGACACCACGTGGGTGTGCTGCCATTCAGAGGGAAGCACAGGCAGGAGAAAGGGGCCTCATGAAGTCCAACAAATGGAAATACAAAGTCCTGCACCCAGGGAGAAACAACCCCATGCACGTGGGCAGAGCATGTGGGCTGACTGGCTGGAAAGATCTTGGGTGGCAAAGATCCAAGAGGTCCTGGTGGACACCAAGATCACCAGGAACCAGAAACCTTGTGACACAGGAAGAAACAAAAGAAAGCATTTCTCAGAATTGTAGCAAATCTCATCCCGTTGTATTCAACAGCTGAATATAAACCAGTGCTGCTGAAAAACAAAGGACACTCAAAGGCTTTATATTCACACTTCAACAACACAATTAATTTTCTTGTCAAAGACAGCAAAAGTGATATCAACCCAGCTGCAAAAAGGTTACAGACAGAGCTGTTGTCTTATGTTCATAATTAAATATTTAATTTACAGTTATTATTAAATGTTAACTAGAATATGTTTCTGTCAGCCTCCTCTAGGATTCCATTTAGCATGCAAAACATTTCCATCAAAAAATCTATTTCCATCCTGTTGAAGATAATATTTTGCCTCAAATGTGACTGAAAAGAATTCTTCTGGTCTTTTTTAACTCCAGTGTTTCTGAATCCCTCGTTCTCACATCACATGAATGTGTGGCAAAGAGAACCAGTAGCCAGATTATTGATATTTACAGTACAGTTACAACAAGGCATCTTAATACTTCTCTGCCAGCAAAAAGAGATCTCCATCTGATCTCAGGAACAATGTATGGAGGAACCTTCACCAACAATCTGTTTTAACTTGGAGTGAAATTTGAGAATATTTTCAATATACTGAAAAGCTGGGAATGAGCTTTATTCCTCTGGTCCTTAGACTACTAGACTACCCAAATATAAAAACTAGTGGGAAAAATCAATCAAATATGTATGCCTTTTTAACAGCTTCAAACCTGCAATGGTCCTCCCTAGAATGAATTCCAGAAGATCCAAGAATGGCCAGGGTCAGCTGGCTTTTATCTGATTTTATTTACCCTGAGAAAACTAGAACATCAAATATTTCCAGCAGACTAAAATAATTTACATAGAAATTTGTCATTTTGCGACTAAGACATGAACTGTATGTACCCCAGGACAGCTGTTTCTGTTCATACAAATTTAAAAGCAAAAGATACAGGCTTTGTTTTATAATCAGAGGGTTTTGAGCTGACATTTTAGTGCAGTTAATTATGAATTTTTATTTCAGTCTAATATATATTGGGTCTTATACAAAAATTATAAGCAAAAGAATATTAATCATGCCTAACAAATTACATCTCCAGTGGGCCAGAAAACTCATTGAAATTAAACTAGAATTGAATTTACCAGAGCCCAGGTCAATAAAATATTTTAAATTCTTCATTTTACTTCAATATAACTCCTGTTATTACTCCCCATAAAACCCTGCTTGAACTTTAATGTGAATGAATATCCAATATATAACTCTCAGAAAAGCCTTCAATTTCAAAATCAAAGAGCTATAAACCACAATTCTGTACTGATACAGGGCAATGTGAAAATGTACTTCCAAACTGGAGCATAGCTGCAACACCAGAAAAAAATGTGTGTCTGTGGGAAATTCATATTCAGTTTTCATGCAGCCAGATGTGTTTGAAGGCTGCTGTCAGACTGTCCTGAAGATTTAAATGTTTATTAATAGAGAGGAGATGATCAAGGCAATATATGTTTAAAGACTAACTCAGATTTCCAATCTCCATGTAATGGAACGTTATTCGAATCTCGCTTGGGCCTATCCAGAGAAATTCTCATCCTGCATCCATCCTTTGGAGAATGTCCTGTGGGGATGGAAATCTGCTGACAGTGGTGAGGGGCTGAGCACAGACCTGGTGTAAGTGTCCCTCAGTGATGGGAAATCCTTAAAGAGAATCTAGACGGCTGCTTTGAGTGTGTCGCCCAAATTATTTCAGCCCACCTAGCAGATTTCTTCTGAGAAATTACAAATATTACAAATATCCTGTTAAAACTCCTATTAGTCAGTTTTCATGTATTTTTCTCACTGCTCCTAGAAAGTAGATAATTTTTAAAAAAACATAGCAAATGGGAAGACACATCCAGCCATTTCACCAGAGTGATGCTAATAAATTTCCCCATTCCGAACATATCGTTTGTATTCATTATTCCCTGTGCCAGATGGTAGTTTTTAGGCTATTGCACAACATAATGATTATAGAGTACCAACAGTTCATACATGTTTTTACTCTAAAACTTTTTGGTTTTCCCAATATGCAGCCCTTCTTTCTAGAGATTCCACAATGTTTCCTCAGGTAAGGTACCCAGGTATTCTTGGTTCTTTAATTACAGAAAACCTGAGAACTCTACAGAAGAAATTTGGTTGTCAAAGGAAAATGAGCTTTAACAACCGACCACTCATGCTGTGATCGGCTGCTGCGGATTCTGCTCACACTTTAAAATCTTCCTTTAGAAAATATCCATATTGAGAACTATAACTCTAACACAAGTAAAAATCATTCTGTTGACTTAAAAGAAACTATGAAAGCTCAGAAATTAGTGCAATCTGTGGCAATGAGGAGCTTATGTTGGCTCCTTTAGCATTTTTCCTACTATCTTTAACTGCTCCTTAACAATGAAGTATTGATGCATGTGGACAAAAAAAAAAAAAAAAAAAAAAAACAAAAAAAAAAAAAAAAAAAAAAAAAAAAAAACAAAAAACACAAACAAAAAAGACCAACAAACCAAAAACCCAACCAAAAACCCAACAAACCCTCCACACACACACTAAAAACCCCACAAAAAAACTCCCAAATAACCCTGTGCTATCAATTTACCAGCAGAAAAAAATGCATCTATATTTCTCACAAATGTTCTGCCAGTGGGTGACTATAAGACAGCAATAAAGAGATAAAAAAGCCATCAACAAGCTGGAGAACATGAAAAGGTGCCATCATTTTTCTAGCACCCAGTACATCACCAGCCTGGACCTGGCAGCGCCATTCAGAGGGAAGAAATAACTCATTCCCCAATGCCAGGGTAGCCTTTGTAGTCCCAGAAAGCAGAGCAGAAGAGATAATGAGATTTGCATTGTGC
This sequence comes from Dasyornis broadbenti, assembly GCA_013397935.1. Classification (NCBI taxonomy): domain Eukaryota; kingdom Metazoa; phylum Chordata; class Aves; order Passeriformes; family Dasyornithidae; genus Dasyornis; species Dasyornis broadbenti. The sequence goes on along the minus strand of VZRN01004996.1, from coordinate 1,999,865 downwards.
CTACTTGACTGTTTAAAAATAAGTTGACATCAGCAACTCGTTTTAGTCCAGCTTGTGGAGAGCTACAATTCTTGATAGCTGCCCGTCTGAGCTGGGATCCAGGAGCTTAAGTGCTCTGGGCACATGACCGACTTCAGTAAACTCATTTCTTCTCAGTAACAATTATAAATATTTATAGGCACTCTTGGGCTTAAACTTGAAAAGGAGATATGATGAATTAGTGAGAACTTCAGCCTTAGTCCTCGACTTCTCCTTATTTTCTTGATAAAATGTGGATTTTTCAACAAATAAGTTCAGGCAGCGTTGCCTGTTTTATACCTACACCATGCCTGGAATGGGTAGAAGGATAAATCTCTCCTGTTCATCACCCAGCATCTCCAGCTGGTCTCTGGGAGCTCATATGTCATCTAAACAGGCTGAGGGAACGCAGAAATGCCACATTTATGGCATAAAAGAGGGGGACATGGTCACATTGGAGGCTGTTAATGGACACGTTAATGCTACGCTTAATGTTTAAAAGTACAAACAATTGCAGCTCCGGCCCAAGTCAGATGTTTTTATTAAAAATTAATGAGGCAAAAGATCATTTAATGTTGTAATTATCTCTCTCTCCTGTTTTCTCAGAATATGTCTTAATGATTTTGCTGCAGAGGCAATACAGGTGGGCACAACTTGTAGGGAAGTGGTGACTGTGGCCACTACTCCAGAGAAATCAGAGTTGTGAGAGAAAGAATGTGTGGTTAGAAAAAAAAAAAAAAGAAAGAGAATCTGGAAAGCCAGTGGGGCAATAGGGATATAAAGCCTGTTTCCAACTGAATTGGCAGAATGTCAAGGCCTGTCAAAGCAATAAGTGCAGTAAAACTGAAATTGTCAGGCACTGTTAGTCATTGTGTTCATGTGCTGGTGCTACTGGAAGCATTTAAAAGAGGTGTCAACCACTGCTATTTAAAAATGCAGCCCTCGCTCTGCCCACCCCCAGCCCACTCCAAACACAACACGACTGAGGAAAAAACATCAGGCTACACCACACTGCTGTCCTGTGGCTCTCCAGCAGCCTTAGGAAGGAGACTGCTCAGGTTCTTTCTTGTGAAAGATGCAGAATGATGCTGCCCTGGCAAGATCAGATACACATTGGGGATGTACTATTGAAGAAAAGCATTTTATAAAGGCTACGCAGAGACATAGGCACTATTTTGTGTGTGGATATCTGCATATTTCTTAGATCATTCTTATTTCTAGCCTTTCCGATGATGGATAATTTATTTCTAAGGTGTATTATTCTTCCTAAACAACCATTGGCCTCACTGATGAAGACTTCTGAAATGTGTGTATGAAAAAATAAAAAGGTTTTGAGATGCCACCAGTGCCTGGAGTTGCCACTTATTGAGAATTCCACAATCTCTACTCCAGTGGCAGTACAAAACATGCACTACATTGCTGAAATATTTATCTAGGTAATAAAGTAGGGATAATGGTATTTCCCCAGCAACAAGAGAATATGGAAATTCATTAAAAATTGGTACGAGAGACACATGCACTTTAGAAGATTATAAATAATACATAGTGTCTTTGATCACACTATTATTAAAATTAATACATAAAAATTTTGTATTCTCAAACTCACTACCAAAGATTGTAATTTGCTGACACAGATAACACGCTCTGATCTGCAGATTCCCTCCTTTCCCAGTTCCCTAAGAATGAGGCCTCAGCACACAGCTGTGTGTAACCCTAGCAGCAATTTGGGAAAAAAATATATGGAAACCTTGCTAGAAAATTTTCATATGATGCAAAAATTTTGCAATGTGTTGCAGAAAGTCAAGAACAGATCAACTGTACTGCAAGGATCACTTGTTTAGCTTGGTTCGTTCACTGCAGAGGTCTATGAATACACTGAAATATAATACCTGGATTTTAAGAACAAAGCATGTAAAATACATAATGCAAAGAATAGGACCCCAGAAAAATAATTCTGGAAATTGCTTAGGAAAATGCAGTTTGTCAACTAAGATGAACCATGAAGATCACAAATTCAGACTTTTGTGTATAATCTGGTAAATAACAAGTAGGAGAAAGGAAATTATGGTATTTGTCACCTCGCTATGTGGAGAAATGTTAATATTGGCTTCAACATGCAGAAAAAGAATTAAGAAATGAAAAAAATGTGAGGGAGAAAAGGTTTATAAAAAGTGAAAATATCCAGATAACGTAAAAGGACCCTCTAAATGAAAGATTTAGAAGTATCAAACTTCTTGCAGAAATGTTATGGAATTAATTGATTCCTGTTTTTTACACTTTAACAGCGAAAATACTGAAGATAGTAGCTAGTTCTCAAATCTGGTATGCAGAAAACCCCACCAAAACCCCACAAAGCAGAGCAGGATCCCAATGACTCAAGTAAGAAAAGCCTGATTATTAACCTTGCCATTCTGAAACAACCTCTCCACCTCCAGCTTTCGCAAATAAATTAGAAATGTAACTTTCTCACTTGCAGGTCTTTAGATTAGCACCAGGATTAGGAATCAGTCAAGAAGCTCTTCAGATAAGTAATGACAAAAGTAAGAGGATGTTTCAGGGACTGGCAGAAACATTGATGAATTTAAGTCATCAGTTTTTTTAATTAGGCACTGAGACATGATGGTGCATGAATTATTATGATATATATCTCATTTGGAACTAGCTAGCTACAAATAAAAAGGCATGGCAATGCTTTCTGATAATGATAAACTATCAAAGATAAACATTAGCACACAATTTGCTTACAGGATGCTGTTTAAAACAGCTGCAAAGAGAGTGAGATGGTCTCTGCTGTGTATCATTCATTGGGGTAAATAAAAATAAGACATCTGTGTGGAAAGGTATGAGGGAGGTCACGCGAACGATTAAAAGTATGGAGTTGAGAGGTCTTTTAGGGCACTAACTTTTCCAATGACTTGGCTGCCAAAGCTGACTCTGGTTCGGCTGGTGGTCCTGGCTTTTGACAAAGCAAAGGCAAAGAAGAGCTTTCAGCAACAGGAGCAGCCAAACACCCGGGGAACAGGAACTGGGTGTTAGAAGGTAGAAAAGAAAGAAAGAAAAAATAGTCTTTTAAAGATTTGTAGGGATCTGTAAGGAGCTGCTGAAGTGTAATTGGGCACTCTGCAATTTCTGGCCTGACCTTTTGGCCTGGAAAGTCAATAAGCCATCTGAGTGGATATATTTCTTCCCTCCCCCAAAACTGACCAGATGTCTTTGAGAGCCAGACTTGCCCATATCCTTCTCACCAAACCACTTTTCAGAGTTCAGTGACAGCTGTTAATTTACATACTTTAGGCATCTAGGTGTGCTGTTCTTCCCAATCTCTCCTTTTCTTTTTGCATCCCATATGATGCAAAAAACTCGTACTTATCACTACCATTTGACTAATGAGGAAATTCTTACAGCGCAGAATTCTGAAGAGCTGATCTGACATGAATTTGCATATTTGTTAGCAGAGGAAAATAAACTAATACTCTTTAAATAGAAACAAATGAACTGGGAGAATCCCACACCAAATCACCATTGTGCAAGGCTTACAGAATACATGGACAAGCCCCTTAATTTCAGTCACTGGATGGAAATCATCTTCTCTAAGAATTAAAGGACATAAAGCTCATGGTGGTCAGGCTCAAAACTGACAGAAAGACAAGGTATGCCACCTGAATGACTTTAAACATTTGGTTACTGTCACAGGACACCACAGGACATTAAACCAATCAGGGGGAGATAGGAACAGTTTACAGGGAAAGAATTAATGGGGGAAACCATGCATAGTTTGGCAAGTCATTGTGCTGAATATTTTTTTTTTGTTGTTTTGGTTATAGATCTGCTCAGTGCCCAACAGTCTCACCCATTCACTTATTCACTGATGTTGCAACGTTGCAACAAGGGATATTTTAAAGCAAACATGCATTTGGACTTTAAAAGCAATGGAATAACTGCAGTTGCTGTTGATGGATGGAGCACACCTTATCTGACAGCTCCTTTGAAGAGGAAGAGCATCCAACTGCTCTGCTCTCTCCTTGCAGGATTTACACCAGACCTTGTTCTATCATGGGTAAAATGCAAAAATTGCCCTCTCCAATAAAATAGATATGCTCTCCGAATCCTTCTAAAAAACAACACCTATTTGAAAAATCATTTAACCAAGAAGAATCTAGGGAAATGAAAGCATCTCGCTGTACTGCAACACTATCTTTTTTCTTGGACAGCCCTTAACTAAATTAATTACCTTGCTGCTGAGTTAATTAGGTAATATTAGTACATAAATACCCCAACTAATTATTCTAAGCTAATAAAAAGACAAGTGCCGTCAAACATGTTTGACACAACCATATACGTTGAATGTAAATTTTCCCATTTCCTACCCAATCCAGATTTAATTAAAACATTATAAATATCAGTCACTCTCATAAATGAGTTTTGTAGCACCACAAGCTAATCATTCCAGAAAAATAAATGAAAAGACAATAATCCCTTGCATAATTATACTGCCAGTTAGAAAGAATGAGTTTAATAAATAGCTCATCAAGTTCAGAATTTTAACATACAATGTTCACCAGCCGAACAAAGGTACCTGCAGCCTAATTGCCTGAAAATGAGCCCATAAAGATATGAAGGAAACATACTTTTTTATTGGCCTCATAATTGCTCATTTCAGCTACTTTGCTGTTTTCCAAGGAACCATTTTTATAGCATTAGTTATCAATGAAAACAAATCTTGATTGTTGTCAGCATTCTGGGCCCCTCAATATTGTCTAGTATTTGTTTTAAATTGTTTTAAGAGTGAAGACTCAGTTTTATTAGTTACAGGTTTTGTTATTTAACGACAGTGTGATTTACAAGAGGAAATTCAAGGGTTTAGGCCAATATTAGTCAGTATTCAGAACGGAATACACCAGCTAAAAGCTTACAAAATGGGTAAGAGTTGATAAAANGAGGTTTATGCTTTGACTTTTTCCAATACATTTGAAAAGAAAAAGAGATTTTTCTGACAGTCATAAGTTCCTAGCCAAGGGCATTAAGAAAAAATTCTTTATTTCTGGAAAATATTTTGAAAGTTTGCAAAGATAACAAGTTTTTTTTTTCCCCTTTAATTAAGATCCTGTGTGAAGTGGTATAGTAATTTTTTCAGCATATCTATGCACTCACTATTTAAAGAATTACACAGAATAAAAAAAAAGGAAGAATTAACAATAAATACTACATATACTACATTAACTAGGGAAAATAGACCTATCAAAAATACATTTAAAGTAATATTTGGAAATTCCTGTCATTTCTGCTACAAAAATATTAATCATGTTCAGCAAACATGTTCAGGATTTTCATTAAGAGTTTTAGTTTCATTATCTAAGTGAACAAACTATAGTTTGCATCTTTTTGTAAATTAAAACAATAAAAGTACTTCATTTTGAAAGAATAAAGTACGATCCTTCATGACCTTATCTTCTTTATTTTTGTCCTTGTCTCATCAAATGCTATTTCTGTGATTCAAGAAGCTTAAATCTATTTAAAAGGCCAAACACATTCTCTGGTTGTCACTGACAGAAACAAAAATAGGATTTAAATTTTTTGCCAGCATGGTTGAACTTTTCAACTTGTGACCTAGTCCTGAAAGTTTTATTCGGTTTTTAGAGAGTGTGGCCCTGTGAGCCGGTTGCAATACATCCCTTCTCCTCACAGCCCAAAGTCTTTGTTTGAAACCTTGTCACAAGCCCATCTTTGTGTATTTTAAGCAAGTATAGTATTTAAGCAAGAATATTACTTGCTTATTAATAATCTGAGGATCTGGGAGTCAAGCAGAATATGGATGGTGGCAATACCAAGACAGAAAGATTTAACTGCAAAACATTGTGCTCACAGTAGCACACAAAAAACAATGAGCAAGGGAAATTATGTCTCAGAGCAGTCAGGTTTGAGTCATGACTATTGTCCTGCGCAGTTAAGGAGGTGACCCACTCACTAACCAATCCAAGCATGCTCTCTGTCAGCCCTTCAGCCAAAAAATATCCCAAATTTTATTTCTATATTGTAAAAAGCTATCTGTGAGGCTGGCTTTTGACCCAAATTTATTTGAAAAGTGTGCAAATAATTAATCTTCTCCTGAAGTATGCCTTTTTACTACATTCATTGATTTGCTTGAAGACAGTTTCTAAGCAAGTATCTTTTTGAAAGTAACTTGGAAGCAACAAAGAGATGACAATCAGACCAAAATCCATTTTTCCCAGTCTGCAGTGACCATCTTTCTAATCCCCAAAGCGTTGTCTGACATGAAGACCTGTGTTAGAGTTTCAGAGAGATGCCCAGCCAGTGACATGGCAACATTTTGGAACAGGAGTTGTTTCTTTTTTCCAGTTACTTAAGGGCTAAGAAGGAAAACTTATCTGCTTCAAATTTTCCTGCCAAATGCTGTTTTATCACCCCAAGTATTTTTAACTCTCCAAAAGCGCTTTTACCTCTCCCATCTCTCTAAAAGAGAGAGAGAACAAAAGACGTGAATGGAAGCAGAGGAAGACAGAAAAGCTGACTTGCAGCAAGAGCACTTCAAAGACAGAGGCTTTCCTTTCTAGGTTTCCAGGGAAGAGAAAAAAGAAATAAGATTAAAACCCAGAAGAGCACCTCTGCTCACATGACTTGGTTAAAGATCATTTTTCCTTGTCTAACAGAAGCAAAGAAAGGAGAACAAAAATCGCAAGGCTTCCTACATAGATGGAAGGAAAACACAAGGTGCTGCTTTCCAAGGTTCAGAGATCCATAACCACAAGGCTCGATCTAAGTGCGGGGCTGTGGGAATGCAGGTGGGCCAGGACATACCTGTGAGCTCTGCTTCTCAGAGATGTCTCTGGGGAGCAGGGAGGACGCTGCTCTAGAGGACATCACCTCTTCCAAATAATTAATACCGAAATGCTGGGTGGTCTGCATTCAGCAAGGGACAAGTACATCGCTCCCTTTCTGGGTGTCACTGCACAGGAGTCAGGCCTGACCTTCCTCCAAGTCATGTAGATAAACTTCTTCAACAAAGTCAGCATGGTTATGAATCTTGTCACGTTTTTTGCAGAAGTACTTCTTTGTACTAACAGATTTCTTATTTTCAGGCACCTTTTTCCCCCATAAGCTTATTTTTTGCTGGTTTTCTACAGTTGCTTTTGTTTAACTTTATGCCAAGCTTTTCAGACACATAACACATAAAGCTGGATATGTGAGTGTCCTGAATCCTGAACCTCATAGCAGGGGTGGAAAAGTAGAGGGAATAAAAAGGATATGTTTATTTATCAGTACGTACGCACAGCCAAACAGACTGTATCACATCATTATTCTGATAACAGGCTCTGCCATGGACCACTGCCATATTCCTTTACCAAGCATGAGAGCAACTGAGAAATGCAGATTGTTTTCAAACTGTTGTAGACAGTGCACTCCTGACTCTACTCTGAGTTCATAGCACTAAAAAAAATGTAGCAGGAGATAAAGATCCCCAGTGTGTGGCAGCACCAGACTTAATGGCATTTCCCTACCCCTCACTTTCAGTCTAATTATCTCAACCAGGCAGAGATGGGGAGCCAAACTGGGAATCCATTTTCACTGGGCAGATATCAGTACAATACCTGCCCCACCATGTATTTATAAAAACCTCCCTGCTGTTCCAGGAACCACTTGAGCATGAAATAGCTGAGTTCCAATAAGTTAGAATTTCTGAATTCCTGGCATAACTGGCTACAGTAAAACCCTTCTGCAGAAACTCGGTAAAGATTATTCTAGCATAGAGCTAAATGAGTAACTTTCATTTTATACTACTTCTAACACATCTTAAATGTGCCCAGCAGAGTATCTGAGAAATCTAAAATCTATTTCTTAAATTATTTTGTTTTCTAGGTAAACAAAAGTCCTGTATATATTTTCCTAAAAGTCCTGCACTTTCACTAAAGTGATCCAAACTTTAAATCAAGACTTCTGCCCTGTTTAATCACTGGCAAGAAAGAAAAGCAGCACCTAAAATAGTTTCCCTTGCCAAACTGTCAAGCTGAGCTGACTTTTGGAGCTCAGTTCCTATAGGATATATTGCCCTTACTTACCAGGCAGAAAAAAATTCACTGGGCACTTCTTAGTGATGAAATTTAATTAGTAAGGACTAGAAAGCTTGATTTTTGTCTTACTGCTTGGTTTCCTACAACTAATACAAACTAAAATATTGGTCAGATTTCTATACTATATCTGTTCAGTAGTAACAAGGAGAAAACACTGTTTTCCCATTAGCATTGTTCTTTCTAAATACATGAGGTCTAAAGGGATTGACATCGATATTTTCCTATAAGAAAGTGAACTTTCCTTGGAAAACTCATTTATTTCTTGAACTAACAATCATCTTCTTGAATTGATAACACCGGATATACTGGTTTGATTGTCCTAATCCTCTAAGAAATTCAGAACAAATACAAATGTGCTAAATAGCTTTGACCAGAACATTAAAGGAAGAGAAGGAACCACTCTGGGCTGTTTCCATTTGTCAAGCGTCCAAAATGACCGTGGCCAGCTGCAGCCCCAGCAACATCCTGGCTCCTTCCCTGACCTTCCTGGAGCATCTCAGGAGTGGCTGAGATCCAGCAGCAGCACAGACCTCCTTTCCTCTCTGGCAGGGTTTCCCGCCAAGCGCTGAACAAGTCACTGCTCTCCAGAAACAGACTCATCCACCTGCCTGGTGCTGGCCTAGATGTTCCCTCTGTGACAAGCAAGACACTTGAAAAATTAGAGCTGAGGAGAAACTGAAAGCTACAAGTCCTCACCACCAACCGAGACAGGATGGCCGCGGTTCTTTCTGCAAGAAATGTGTTTGGGCACATTTGGGGCTGTGCCAGGACACAAACCCCATCTTCCTGGCAGAGCAGATTGCTGTCTTTATGAAAGCATGGGCATGTCTGTTCTCAGCAGATGCCCAAGGACAAAGCCTCTGGAGGCACCCACCCTCAGGCTCCCACAGGATTCAGTGAAAGGAGCAGCTTTGCGGCAGGAGACTGATGGAAATCTCCTCCAGTGCTTTGTGCATCCTGACACATGGAACAGTTTCCTCGGAACTGCAAGCAATTGGCTTGGCATTTCTGCATCGTGCAGATTATGGACATGCAAGAAAGTCCAAAAACATTGCTTATCCAATCTGGGCAAAAAAAGCTCTAAGAACGTCCAATGTCTGAAAACTGTTGGGGGAGAAATTCAGCTCTGAATTAAGGTGCAAATTTCTACCAGGAAGGCTCCTAAATATGAGAGTATCTCTGATGGGGCAGTTTTGTTGGGACTTGAAATATTTAGAGTGTGATTACTTTTGTTCAAAATTGAGGGTTTGGAAAATTCTATGGGCTGTGCAAACAGACATTAAACAGGAAAACAGCTTTGCTACTTTCGGGTCACAGCTTCTATAAGGATATCAAATGTCAAGTTATTTGATATGGTAGGAACTGTGCAGTGAAGGGCTTCTTCAGGTGAGATAAGAACAACAGATATGGAATTAGAGCCTCCTACTTCACTGTTAGATTACTTTGGCTGTATTTATTCCATGTATTTAGAACTCCCTTGCATTAAACCTTCTGTCGCCATCTGTGTGCCAAAAAGCTCTAAGCCTTTTGCACCACTGAGCTTTGGAAAAAAGAGAGGCAGAATTCTGACTCCAGAAACTCCTCACTATACAGATCCAAGTTACTGACATTTCTATACCTAAATATAAAACTATTCAACAGATATTACATCATATTATATTATATTGTAATATAATATTATTGTATATTATATAATATTAAATTATAATGAATTATGTTAGATTTTTTTTGCATGTGAAAGACGGACTTTGCAGTCCTAAAGTTTGGTTCTCACTGTTCTTCTGCTGCTAAGACCATTCTCAGAGGACAGCCAGCCTGAGCTGGGGATTTTACCTTTTCCTTATGCAATTCAGCTTTTCCACCTTAACTTTTCAGAAGCAGGATGACTTTTACAAGGCAGGGAATAGTGTGTCACCAGAATTTTTAAACATTACCATCTCCTCTGAAAGGCTGCCACAGGCATTAGTTGTAAAGCTGTGGAGAAGAGTTATCAATTTGAGGATGCAAAACTCGTTTCTCAAATAGCCATCATCTCCCATTCGATGATGCACCATTTCCCAGCACTGCTGCCTTGGCTGAATTCCAGCTGGATCTATGCCTATCAGTAGCATTTTCTGTTTTATTCCAGTCTCCTGAGATATCCATCACCCTAACAACAGAGTTGTCATTTAATTACGAGGCACATGTTGTAGCATTTTGTGTAATTTCTGTATGCTTTACACACATTATACAACCTATATGGAAATAAAATTTTATGGGAATCCAGAACATTATGAGAATTTAATACAGAAAAATCTAAAAATTTTATAGAAAGCTTATTTCCCTTGCAAATATTTGCATTGCCATCTCACCCCAAACAGGCAGCAAATAATCAGCACACAGGCAGCAAATATCTGCCGCATTTTCATTTCCATCCCTTATTCTGCGATAGCAATGGTGTTTCTCTGCCTTGCAAATAAGAACACAAACATGTGGAACATCTGGATGTTTAATGGGATGAAAGAGACAGTGGTTCCAAATTGTTCACTAAGTGAAAGTTATTCCATATGCCAAAAATACTTTGACAGATCCTCTTGAAACATAATTTCAATTATATATGCCTCTGCTCTCAAAAGCTAAGCTGTAAACATCCGACAGCTTCACTCAGTGAGTCTGCTTCCCCGGGGTGCACGGAGTCCAATCTTGTGACTGAAGAATTAAGAATGCATTTTGCTCATCGTTTCTCTAAGTTAAAGTGGGAAAGGAGACTTGTGTCTATCTGCTTCTTATTAACAGAAACATTCACAAATTTCTTGCTAGATATTGAGCTAGCTAAACTAAGGACTATAAATCATCAAAATCAGGGCTATAATCTAGGAAAAAATCAGATTTCTCTGCATCAAGGATAGTTTTATTTAGTGCAGGGGAATGTAGACATTAAAAGCACTGTATGCAAATTGCAAGTAGTGTAAATGGGGAAAAAAGGCTTTTTCTCTACAGTTAACAAATAGGAATACAGAAATCACTAACTGAGAATGAGTCCAGAACTCCACAACCCATATTTCAGAACACAATTTAATTTTAAAAGAGTTTTTTTTAATGAAACCTTGCAGAGTGGATGGATGGCTAAGTCAAAAACCTGAAAACTACAAATATATCTGTGAAAACTGTTATAGCAATATATTATGAGAACTATGAATCTCTGCTGTTTCTCTATAACTTAACTCTCTTTTAAGATGAGTTTTCTTACCTAGATATTCTCTGCTCACAGCTGTCCTAGAAGCTTTGGGTCCCATGTATGGCACGCTAGTTTTAAACTCCCTTTCCTCACCCCTCAGATGTTTCTGAAATCCATTGAAACTTTCCACTGAAATCCATTGAAATTTTCTCCCAACACTCACCACAAATGCAGTATGAAGAGCTTTACAGTGGCTGCTTTCAGAGTGCATGCAGGATGAATTCACTACCACAAAATACGATTAAGACTTACACAAGGAAAAGAGGAATCATCAGCAGTGACTTTTCTCCAAAGGCTGAAACATTTTTTATAAAGAATAGGTTAGCACAAACATTCTACATGTAGGGAAGTTCACTGGCTAGGTATGCTGAAAATATTCATTACAGCACAACTGAATAAAAAATTAACATAAACAATGCTAGATACAATGGTTCCCTGAGGCAGTTTGGGCTGTGCACAGAGGTTGGCCCAGCATTAGGTCAATTATATCACAGAGTTTAGGACCCAACACTCAGGGAGCAGAATAAAGTTAAGCCAACTCAGGAGATGGTTCTTCCCAATCAATAGGTTTTGTTCCCGTCTTGAAGAAGAGGTCACCTGAGTGCCAGGCTGTTTAGCCAGCCCTGAGGAAGGTGGCTTAGTGGTGCTTGCTACAAAATGTCATTCAATGCTCTACATTTCTGGAATTGGGATCACTCTTCCTCTTCAGTCCACCCCGAGCTACATTAAAAACGTGTAATAAAGTAAAGATTGCTGTTGTTCCTGCAGTTGGGCATAGGCACCACAGAGAAAACTATCCCAGCTCCGTGGCCCAAACAGGACTGGACGGATCCTGGGAGGTGGCTCCCAGAAGCGGCCAATGAGACTTGGGTTGCACTGGTGGCAAATTAAAGATCAAAACTAGACTCCATCACAGGCTTTATACATCACTTAACCATACGTAACAGTGAAGTTACAAGCTTAGAAAACAACTTTTGGCATCTTTACTCCATTTTAAAATGACTCATTCTTCCACTGGATCTTCCAGAAGTTTGTTCAATTAGAATTGGTGAGGGAACAGAGGCAGAAAGAGTCCTAAGTCAATGACCTTCCCCCTAACTAAATAAAAAGTCCCAGACTAATAAGCCACAAATATGGTTATGGAAGGTTTTGCCAGGAGGCCCCAGTGAAATATTTGCAAACAGTCAATTTTGTGAACTAGTGATGTGACCACAATGCAGCCTTCGACTCAGGGATACCCTGTGGGTGTGTGCTTTACCTCACTACCTTTGCATAGTGTACATACAAACACATACACACATATTGCCATGCTCTGTAATGGCCTCAGCTTCCTTTTGACACCTAGGAACCATTTCTTGGTTCCCTCACTCCCCTGCACGTGATTTCTCTACCAGGGTTATTTGGTTTTGAGTTTTCCTCATCCCTGTTTACCTTCCTTTTGGACAACTCCATAGCAAAGGCATCTGTTCTGTTGCAACTAAAATCTTGTCAAAGTTTCATTTGTCCTCCTTGGTACTACTTTTTACCTTTTCTCTATGTCGCCCTGCTGGAGAGGAGCTGAGCTCTGCACTCTGACTCTCATTACCAGCTTCATTACACCCTCCTCTGTCCAAAAAGACACCCCAGATTTGTTTGTCATCTGTCACATTGTTTTGCAAAGCACAAGTGAGAAGCGCCAAGGCTGTATCTCACACATCATGCCCTTTTCTGCAAGTTAGTTGTCTTTACCCTCCTTCTATCACAGTCTCAAATTTATGTTTTATCTCCTGCCTTCCCTCTCTGTCATCAGTGCATTGTTCATGGACAGGTGTGGCCTCTTAGAGGAAGTAAAAAAGTTGGGAAAACCCCCAAGAACCCAAATTTTTACATCAGCTACTTTTGAGGACTGCCTATAATTACACCCACACATATTTTCCCATGTAAACAATACAATAGCAGCTAAAAGAAACAGTGGAATCATAAATGTAGGGGAAATGATGTGGACTCAGATACAAGTAAAAAGGGGGTTATAAATTCAGGCAGCAGGACAGAGATAAATCATAAAATAACCCTTTTTTGTGGTCCTCATCTCCCCTTAAAATGAGGTCCATGAAACAGATGAGTGTTTATGAATTGGCTGCTAATGGATTGCCACAAATAGAGAGAAATTAATAAGGAAAACCTTCCCATGTAAAATGAAGAACATATATGTAGACCAATAATTTGACAGAGATAATTACTAATGTAATTTTGTTAATTGCAACCTGTGGACTATATTTTTTAGAGAACTGCCATAAAAAAACCAAAATGTTATTTTTACATGCAGACAATCTGCCAGGTGTTCTCTTTGTACCTGATGAAATACCATACAACCAGCTTACTGAAAATCACTTGAAGGAATTTAAATGCAGAATAATAACAAAACTGCTAGAGGAAAGAACAAGAGACAGTCTGCTGTAAACATGAGAATATATTGGAAAGAGAGTATAAAAAAATCGTGTAAGACTACTGTCATTTGGCTCTCAGAAAATCGAGCACGGCATAAAAATAGTAATGGTAGTGACAAGAACGATAAAATGAGTTCTTTGTTAGTTAATGTTCATTAAGACAGAGGAAAAAAGATTTGTTCTTCCTGCTATTACAGAATATTTATCTATGCAAAGCATCATTTCAAAGTGCTGTTCTTCAGCAATCAACCACAATCTAATTCCCAGGGTCAGTTTGTTGCCCTCGTGTCCCACTGTAGGAATGCTCTTGGGGCTGTAACTCAGAGATGGATTGGTCTGTTTTAATAAACAACTTGAGCGAAATAAGAAAATTAGATATTTGGGAATCACAGGACAATTTTTGAGGAATTCATTGGAAATGCCAAGATAAATAATGTGTGATTGTCACTGGTTACTGCATACCAGTGCTTGGAAGTTACACAACCAGGCTGATGAGTGCAGTTACTCCACTCAGTAACCCAAAGGGAAATGTCCAGAGCTGATACTTTTCCTGCTACACGCTTTTGTGTTTGTGGAAGGGAAGGGCTAAAGAAGTTTGACAGGGTTGGTTATGGTTCTTTCTTTCTGCTGCTGCTGGAAGGAAACTTCATTTTCCTTCCCTGTCCGTTTTCCAGAAACACCTTCCTGCTCCCAGAAGTGCCAGATGAAAACTGTCAGCCAGGTGCTTGCTGGGGACTCAAATGCAGGTATGACTGAAGTGAACTCTGGCCTGCCACCAAGAATGGGTCTGGTTCCTCAGACCATATGAAAACATTGGGAACAAACAGCAAAATGGAGAATTTGGGAGATTTCAGGGAACTGCACTAAACCCAGAAGTTTTATATTTCCACAGTTTCCATTACTTGTTTGAATTCTCTATCTAAATTTTATGTGGCAATTTGGCTGCTATCTTTTGTCTAATTAGAACTAAATGTAGGCTGTACTTTAACTCCATTAATTCCCTTAATGTCATTATCTCAAGTTTGCAGAGGTGCTAAGTAGCATCTACACTGGTGCCCTTTACGTAAGGTTCATTGCTTTTCCAAGTAATAATGCAGGTTGAGGATCCAAGGGGTGATTTAGTTAGAGCTAAATAAGAATGACTTGAATTAAAAGAAGAGGCTTCTTAATTTGTGCTCTGATTCTTTTCCTTTTGTATTATCGCTGCTTTTCCATCTCTCCTTTAATAAGATGTCTCTCCCTCCTGGTAAATATCTGTCTACTTGCAAGGACCTTTGCATCTGTCTTTTTCTTGTCCTTCTAATTTTAGTGCACATCTGTTCCTGTTTTGACCTCAATTCTCTCTCATCTGGGGCTTAATTCTTCTGAGTCTTCCTACTGCCAGTTCTTCTCACAGCTGTCAGATCCCCTTTTTCTTGCAGATCCGTAATGTGTGTGTTGGTGGTTAATGCTTGGACTCCCTCTCTTGATGTGGTAGCAGAATGCAGCTCTGCAGGAAGGCCCTGCTCAGCTGTGCCACCTCCTTCACCCAGCTCCTTGCTCCCAAACACTGCCAGCGTGTGCAGCTTCCAGAGGTTGCAACTTGCTATTTTCTCCCTGCACTTCTTTTGTGCTTTTCTGATACCTCAATATGTTCCCAACCACTGCGAATTGAGCTTGTTGGCATGCGTTACCAGCGCGACCATAAATGCCGCTTGTTCCTTTCATAGGCTGTATTTCATTTTTCTTTGGATCGGTAATGAGGAAATTTGTTTTGTTCTACCTCATTTCTTCTCTTGGCAGCAGAATTAGGAGCATGAGCAGGAAGATGCAGGAAGGTCTTTTATGGCTTTGCTCTCAGCCAGAGAAACGTGTTTGCAGAAGGAAGTTCTTGTCTTGGTCTCCTCAAGTGCATCTGCTGATGCACCCAGTGCTGCTATAAATCCCAGGAGTGCCAGCGTGTGCTTTGGGGGATGCTGACAGCACTGGTGTCTCCTGGCACTTGGCCCTACCCTCAGGCTCCAGTGACTGTGAGAAGAGCACACAAAGCCCTTTGCCTCCCTGCTTGTCATTCCTGAGACCACTAACGCTGCTGTTGCCCCTTTTGTAAAAACTGATTTGGAAAAAAGAGCGCCATGGTTGTGCAAACAAGGATCGGCTAACACAAATATTTTTCCCTGTTTAGCTGATGTGTCCAATACTTTTGTTTCTGTCAAGTTTCCATGTGGTTTCAGTGTTTTAAAACAGTGGTGTAGCACCCAGATACATTAACATTTAAATAAGTCACTCAGGCTAATAATTTTTTAAAATTTAGTTTAAAAAGATTATTCTGTACTGGATGCATATTATCCAAAGGCCACGTACACCTTTAGCAAATTCAGAGAGCATAGTGAACATGTCAATGCTAGACATTTCTACTTCTAATTGCATGGAATATTGTAGGAAAGAGGTACGTGCACTGCAAACAGTGCTCAACTGAAACGTTAAAAATTATCCCTTCTGCTTTTCCTCCCTCTTAGAGCACAAAGAGAATCTAATTAACATGCTCAGTGTCTCTCCAGAATTCAATTCAAACTCAAAGTATGCTATCAAAGGCTTGAACATCAGACAGAAAATGATTTGGGATGACTGAGCTATCTCTAGAAATACATTAATTTAACTCTAATGGGTCCTTATGATAAATGATAGCAAATGCAGTTAAAAGGACTTTACCTGCTTGTAAGAGAGAATAATAAAGTTATTAGGAATTTTCTTTAACCTTAGAGCTATCTTGCAATTGTTGAGTATGATAGTGTAACTTGACAAATGCAGCAAATCATGGTAACTTGTGAGCAGACTTGTGTGTGACATTTTTCTCTTCAGCTGATCTTTTCTCACTGATTAAAGTTTTCTCTCTATCTTGTAAGAGACCGAATCTTTCAGGATCTGCAATTTTTTAGGTTCTCTCCAATTTCACCCAAGAGTGCCATTTATAGGTTTTGCATTCTCTTTTCCTTTTTTGAAAAAAGGAATTTCTATGTATTAGATTTCGAGCCACCCTGATAGCATTTCCCAGCCAAGTAATTCCTTTGATGCAGTATCCTGCACCTCTACCTTGCAGGTGATAAACCAGGTTTTAGCACTGTTTATCATGTGCTCAGGGCTGGTGTGCCATTTCAGTAAATGCAGGATGCTAATCAGCTAAATTATAACGAAGAAGAAAAGGAACATAATAGCTGTTTCTTTCAAAACCCCCTTATGGACTGCACTAAAGCAGACTCTCCCACATTCAGCACAGTAAAGGAGTAGCTCACCATCACCTCTCAATTTTCTGGTTTATGCAGGCATCTTATTCTGAGCACATTAAAGCAATGTTGATAAGAGCAAAATGGTTTATTTTTTTGAGTCTAGATTTCAAAGAAATGTTCTTAAGAAGGAAGGTATGTCTAAGAAGCAGTGCCTTACTCTTATTAGCATTTCTTCAAAGATGCCTTCAACTTGGTCCCAGCTACAAAGACAAAATCTGCATTTGAATAAAGATATTCAAAATGAAGTTGAAAATTGTCGGAGTCTTATGGAAAAGATGGACATAAGCCACAAAGCTGAAATGTAGCAAAAGAGAAAAGACAGTAAGAGTGCACAGATAAGCAGCTCTTGTGTGTTAGATATGGCATCAGAATAAAAGAAGAGACTGCCTACGTTCCAGTGGCTTCATGCTGATCCCAAAAAAGCAGGGAAATTTCAGTCATTTGACTTGTCACCAATTACCACCAGTGCTAATGCCAAGTAGGTCTTGCAGTGTCTCTAAGCAATTACTGCCAAGATGACGGAAATAGACATTCCAATAAAACCAGACCTGTGTGATGAGAGCCTGATCCTTCACAAAAACATGTCACAAACCCAGGGAGGATAATCATGAGGTCTCTATGAGACAATTTTTCTTCTAAATGCCAGGCAATTAGGGTTCAAATTGCAGTATGCTTCTTTTATTGAATACTGCTTAGTTGGGCCAAATGTGTACATGAAAATAAATATTAATCACAGTTTTTGAAACCGTTTTTTAGAACAGGACTTAGAAAGGATCACAGCAATGAATTTCACATTTCCAGCACAAGAATACAATGTTTGCCAAACCCCATGACTTATTTTTAACATTACTTGTGGGTTTTCTTAGATATTATGCATTAACTGCTAAAACAACAAAATTTATCTAATTTTGATTTCTCAAAAAAAAAAAAAAGTCTTATATTATGTATAAATCTGACCCTTTCAGTGTTTATCTTCCAGAAAGATGACTGACAATGACACATCATCCCCTCTTCGTGAGCATCCCTGAGACTCCATTCATAACCTTTCTCAGTTATAAATTACTGTATTCAGGGGTAATGACCAGTTGTAATTTAGACATATCAACCATTCTAATCTCCAGGACATAATAATTAATATAATAAAGTGTCACATAAAATGCCTGCCAAGAATATATTGTCTTTATCTTGCCTACAGTGAAAACCAATGGGAAACTTGGATCCATTACACTTCAGCTGTCTGGTAATATTCAGAGGTTTCTCTCACAGAAACATGTATTTACCTTTTTTTTCCCAGTGTGCTTTACTCGTTAGTAAAAGTCTTTATGAGTCCCCTTAGTTGTTGTACATTTCATTTACCTCAGTTAATGTTTCCATGGACAGTCATTCTTTTCCTTTCATTCAGATTTCATTTTGGTTCACTTAAACTCTCTGAGAACTGCATTTCATTATTTATCCAAATGTGTCTTCCTGGCTTTTCACCTCCATTCCGCCAGTGGGTAACTTAGTTCTTGTAGAAAGAAGATGTTTGAGTTCAAACGTGTTTTCAAAATGTGTTTTGTAAGAAAATCTTTCAGACAAAGCATGAAAGAAATTAGAGGTTACAACCCAATTTTTTCAATCTAAATCTCTTGGAACGTTAGTGGGAATAAGTGGTGAGTTCTAAATAGTTTTGAATAAAATCTGACATTGTAAATCTGGCACTGGTATTGTCCTTGTTATCAAGCAGCTGCTCCAGAAGACACCCATTTCCTGAATCTTTCTATAAAAGACCAAATCTTTAGAAATACCTCCCTTGGATTAAGTCAATGAAGAAAAAAGAATACCCTCTTTTTTTTNTTTTTTTTTTTTTTTAATACATGCTTATTTAACAGGTGTTATTTCTTTACTACATAAGTCCCTGATTAGTTTCTAATTATAATGTTGATGGAAATCTCCTAGATTTAGATTGCAAAATTCTGACTAATATTTGAAATTTTGAAAGGAGCAACTGAAGGCAAGAACAAATATAAATATCCCCACTGAAGCAACAGAGAGCAAGACATTTGGACAAATTTACACATAGCAGAAATAAAATTTTGTTTAACTTTTTTGGGGATCAGGCAGATAAAGCAAGCATTGTTTTTACCCTGGTTTTGTAACGGTAAGGTTTATGCACAAATCCACGTATGATTACACATTATTCAGTGTGTAAAAAAAAGATCATTGTAAAACTCAGTCCAATATCCATAACAAATTCAGGCTTTAATCTGCACCAGTTAAATATGAAAGGGTCAGATTTACTCAGAATAGCACAGAATTGCACATCAGGGCAAGACCAAACCAAAAATAATAACTTCATCTATCTGGAGACCACAAATTCGATGACTGACAAATGCTGCACTATGACTCAGGGCCATTTATAAAGATATATTGTTGCAATAAACAAGGCAGGAATTATCTTTGTCAAATACCAGTTTTCACTTTCTCCTTTTAAGCAGGTTGGGCTTTTTTTGAGAGATCTTATTTCAAAATATATAACTCTGAACATGCTCATGAAGTAACAGACTTCATGACAAATGAAGGAAACAAATGCAGTGAGGGTTTATGAGGGGGGAAGGCACAGAGGGAGTATAATCTTAAATTAATTTGGTAAGGGAATCAGCATCACTAGTAAAATTCTTAGTCTCTGCACAGCCCTCCATGGGATGAACCATTTGTCTACTTATTTCAAGTCATGAACATTATATTAATATTTGTATTATTGCTTTTTATGAGCTGCAGGGACAAGTGATAAAACTGCACTAATATAAATATTTGTCACAACGAACTGTAGGCAACATCACTTCATCACTTCATATGCTGGGAATTACGAACTCCATCAAACCTGTTACAGCGCCCGCTCTACATGGTTACAGAAAAACAAGACTAAAGAACAGAGGGAAAAGCCACAATTTATCTCATGATTTTCCCTCTTGTGGCTTAATACAATGGTTACCATGCTACCTTGTCAAGCTGGAGATAAATGGAACAGTTGGAAGATGAAGCCTAAAACAGTTTCAAGCCTGGCTGTGCTCACACTTTAAGAAATGACTGGAAGAAGCCTCAGCTGAAGGAGAACTGAGTGCTCTAAGACATAATTCCAGAAAAACAGTGTACTCTCCAGCTATTCTTTCTTTTATTGTCTTTTATTTTTTTAAATCCTGCTGTTGTTGAAATGTTAGCATCAGTTGGCATGCTTTCTGCTCCCCGCCTGCCAACATTTCACTAAAACACTGATCATTCTGATGAGAAAGGTGAAAAAAACCATTGGGTTCGAACAGAAAGTTGTATAAAGTTCATGCATGATTCAGTCTCCTGTAGGGCTTTTTAGTCGATAGCATAAATCTCTAGGGCTAAAATGTAATAAAGAGGGAAAATAGTGCAGGAAAATGAGTCCTAAAACTTTAAAGACCACATTTTACCCTTGTCATTCACACACAGCATTACCTAATCCAGTATGGAAAAAATATACCCAGCTACTTTCAAAACAAGCAACAGGGAAAACTTGAGTATAGCATGAACACAGTATTTCTAAATTGTATGATCCCTGGCAATGTTGTAACTTTGGCACCAAAGTTTTTAATTTCCTGTACGTTACAATTCTAAATGTAGGAGACTTGAATATACTTGGGTTTGTAGAAGAAGGGCCCCTTCAACTTAGCAGGTGTCACCCAGCTTGACTCTCAAGCTCACAATTTTGACTGCAGTGCTCCCTCCCAGTCCAGCCCATGCCTCCAGCAGAATAAATCTGGGCAATTCTGCAGTGGATCACAGAATCCTCCTCCACAAAAGGCCAGGAACAACCTCTTCATCTCGATGCAGAGACAGCTCCCACCTGCAGCACTATGTCCCAAATCCAAGATCCTAATAGCCTCTGTGCCATTCACAAAATCAATTTTTAAATTGGAAAAAAATAACCTCAAAATATTTTAGAAACAGGAGGCACCATGATCAGAAATGCCATAAATTTGTCTGATTTTCAGGCAAAATATTACTGAAATACTGTCTTTATTCTGCAATTATGTTGCAGCTCTCCCACTCAACTTCCTGTGCCTACAATGCAACATATTTACAGGTTTTAACAGTTTTTAATGATTTCCAAAAGAACTGAGCTGCTATAGGTAAACACTGATCCAGAAGTTTAAATTATAAACAGGTGAAACGTAAACTGAGGAAAGGAATGAAGAGAACGGATTTTCTTTTGAGTGGAAATTAATTGCTGGTAGGTAACTTGGAGCTGGCTGGTTAGACAACTTGTTTAAAACAAAATGTTTGCACAACAGTAGCAGATTCTAGACTCCTCTATTATTTTTGGGCAATAAAACCCCTTTTCTGTGCCATCTTTGTCTGTTGGAAATTGCATAACTTAGGAAAGTTGGTGAGCTTTTTTGGCATCTGTTCTGTTAAGCAATAAAATTAATTCAAATTGCAGTATTAAATGTTTATATAGCTGTCTGTGTGTGTGTTGAGTGGCTATATACCTACATGAGGCAGAAAATTAAAGAAAAGTAAAGGAACATTAAAAGCTCTAAAAACCAAGTTACTGTGTTTTTCCCTCTCAGATGACATGACATAATTTAATACCTTAAGAGCTTTCCTCACAGAAAAGCCACAGCCCTCCATTTTTCATTATCTGTCTTGTACTTTCCTATAAAGAAAAAAAAACAATTCTAACTGCATATTTTCTCAATTTTCACTTTCCCCTTTCAAATATAAATGAATCCTGTGGAGCTGCCTGTTTATGTAGCGGCATCGGACACATCTCTCCAAAATTTGGAAAAAATTATTTTTTTTCTTTAGTAATGCAAAAAAAAACTTTATCCATGTTTGATTATATCTTTCAGATGTCTGAGATCCTGAAAAAAACCTCCCTCACCTATAAGTTTTCCTCTCTGTAGGTTTGAATAGAAACATTAAAGAGACGTGAAGCCACTTTTCTGAGCTGCACTAAGAGCATTTAAAGGTTCTATTTCAAGTTACATGAAATATCTTCCTTATCGCAGCCTACAATATATTTTGTGTTTTCCAAACCACCGTGAATGTCCTTAAAACCAAAGGCTGATGCTAAGCCAGCATAACATGGTGAGCTGCTCTGCAAGACATCCCCACACCGCTGCTGAAGCTGGCTGCAGCATCAGCCCTGCAGAGAGGCTGACAATTTGGCCAAAAGGCAGCTGTTTTGAAAACTCCGCAAGGATAAGATCACTCCTGGTTCGATGGAGATTTGGGGCTTGTGGCTTTGGAGTGAAAAGTTCAGTGAAATACTTCACTGCACAAACAGCTACCACTTGGAGCTCTTCTCAATTACAGATATTTGCTCTCCAGTTTTGCCTGTGGTAAAGAAAAGCATATGTCTGCAGAGGACCTCAGGCCTCTTTTGAAATCCTGTATGTTGGCCACATAAGTTGCTGTAAAAAGTCATAGCATAAGTCAAATAATTAAAACACTTTAAAACGAAAAAGAAATAATTTTAAATTACTGCCCCATGGGCTGCTTGCCTGCATGTATACAATTTCAGCAGAAGGAAAGATTCACAATGCTTCTTGCAATTATTTAAGAAAGTTTACCACTGGATATAAAATTATATAAGAAAAAATACTGTTTTAAAGACTCTGAACGACTGCCTCCACTGGATAGGAGCTTGGTTGTGAGGAATTGCTTTCAGCTGTTGGTGTCTGTTTAATTAATAGCTGATCTCCTCAGATCAGTAACACACATTTTGGGGTGAGCATCAAGGGCTGGGGTGCTGCTGGGGATGCTCCCTCTGCTTTCAGCTCTGTGAACCAACTTCCTCTCAGGTACGTGGGAAGAGCAGACACAGCGAGTGTGAAGGCTCGTCGGAGAGGAAACCTCCACCCAAGCAGAGCCGTTGGACACTCAGCCCTGTGGAAAAGCTCCTTAGTTCTGCAAAAGAGGGCGTTTGTAGCCCCCCTTGCTGGCAGGTACTGCAGGTGCCCACACAATCCATGCAGCACTAATTAAAGCACTGTTTTCCCACTCCACCAGCGTTCCCCTCCCGTGCTACTCAGCATCCTCGTGTTAGAAGCTGATTCCTCTGACTAATTTCAGGCACACGGGCAACTTTTCCTGTAATTAGGCAAGAAACATACGGCTGTTGGACTGTACCTGTCACAAGCTGCCATGTTGAGTTTGAGGAGCCATCAGCTGAATCCTGCAGGGAGCACTCCCTGGATCTCCTGCCGTGCGATGGCCACGGTGCCGAGGACACGCGCACAGCGTGTCAGATCCCATTAGCTGAGTGCTGTCCATCCAGCTCCCAGCAGACCCACGCCCTGCTCCATCTGCTGAGAGCCAGCAGGACTCGGAGACACGGCAGCTTGTGCTCTCCCAGGCCCTGGCAGCCAGGGCATGGTTATTCCTTATCCAAACCAAGAGCCAAGCTTGAAACTGGCCGCCTCCCATTTGCACCAGACCTGACCCCTGTTTCACCCAGTTTCAGGATGGAAAAGCTGAAACTTAATAGGTTGAACGGAGAAGAATATCTAAAATGCCCACCAGACTCCCCTTCCTGTTTTTCTTTCAATTCTTTGGTCGCAAGCCAAAAAAAGATTGTGAATTCCAAATGACACATCCACATGAAAGAATCTCGGGGATAATATTAGTGTTACTGTAGATAATCTCAGAAAAATCACAGCCTCTGCTACTTATCTGAGATTTGCTTGATAGATCTAATAGGATGATATTACTCGCAATGCATATCTGCTCCTAGACAGGCCATGTGATTACCCACTGGATTTCCACTGTAAAATTAAGCTTTCTTTCCCATATGGCAATAATTGCAGTACAGGATCTCAGTAGGCGTATAAAACAGAGAGTACAAGAAAGATATATAGCAGAGGCAGGCTCTGCCAACTCTGAAAACACTTCTATGCAAATTGAAAGCTAAAACCAGAATTTTTAACTTAACAACACAAGTGTATTGTCAGGTTTGGGAGTCAAAATAAATGTGGGCATTTAGTTTAGGTCTATCTGTGTATAGAGCAATCATCTCCTTGTTTGTTTTAAGAAAATGATGTGTAACACAGATTCTAAATAATGCAAGATTATGCAAATCTTAATAAACATTAAAGGAAACATCCCTAACTCTGTGAAGACATTGGCTATTCCAATAGTTCTTTTCTTCATTCATTAATTTGAATCTTTGTCACTAACAGTGAAATCAATAAGGTAGGGCTCAAAGAATACTGAAAAAAACAAGAAGGGGAAGGAGATTGACGCAGTTGATTTTTCTCTTTTGAAGATTTTATGTCAAGAAAGAAAAGAGCAGTTGAGAGAGCACCTATTGAGTCTAGAATGACCAGAAAGTTAAGGTTTTACTAGGAAACAGTAAGAGCCACATGAGCCAATATAACTTTTTTATGTGCAGTTTTGATGAGAATTTTTTATGTATGTATAAAAACAAGGTCCATTTTTCATCTGAAGTTCTACTGGGTGTGTTCAGAGCGGCATTTGTGCAAAAAATTACTTTTTATTACTTCTCCTTGCTGTTAACACTGCAATGCTACTTGAGAAAATGAAAAAAAAAATTTTACTTTAATCTCACATATTAATACAATTCTTACTAAAGTCTACCATTGCTGCTGTTTTGCACATGATGACATATAGTGATGATACCAACAGTCTGAATAAGCCTCAAGTGATATTTTGGTCTTGGTACCATTTTTCAACATTAGAAGTTTAGAAAACTATGGGAGTACATGTTTCTAGATAGATCTACAATTATTTGCTAATAAAAGGATTGTGCCTGCTAGATGACCGACTCATATAGGTCATATATATGGCCTATATGACCTATAGTTTTTTATTCAGTTTTTCATCCAGTTTGGTTACCAGGTATTTAATTTTTCAGAGGTAAAGACAAAATAATAGAATCCTATTTTGACAATATTTTTTCTTAGTGTCTCTATAGATTGCATTTCATAAATCCCTGAAAAATAATTTTGCCTCTAAAATGATAGTCATAATCATAAACCATTGGGGGAAAAAACCCACATACATTTTCTCCTTTAAATCTTGTTGTAAAGGTCTTAAATATTTAGTACCCCTCTAACTAAATCTCTTTTCTACCACAGGTTCTTGTTTAATTTCAAAATCCTTTCAAAACCTTCCTAAAGCACCATTCATTTGCTGATTAGAGATGGATGTTTCCTCCTTTAACTGCCATGTGTTGCATTGAAGATGTGAATCAGAAAGTCTGCCAGACACATACTGAGATACTGCTCAGACATGAGATACTGATCCTTAAATCAGTAAAAGTGATACACAGGTAGATTTATTTTTAAAATCATGAACATAACCTCCTAGGAAATTCTGTATTGTTTCCTTAGAAATGGTAGGGATAGAAATTCATCACTGAATAACATTAATTAAGTTTAAAAAATGCTTTTTTAATATAAGATAAAAACCTTTTTTCTCTAACCTTAAAAATATAGATATAAGAAATGCTTGTTATAAAGGAAGATACTTGTGAATTAAGAAGATATTAAATAGTATTACAGATTTTCTCCTGCTTCTTTAAAGCTCTCCAATATAGGGAAAAAATGGTTAGTAAAGTACTATGGTTTTAATTCTTCACAGTATAGGTTAGCTCAGATGTTTCACCACAATCGTTGCTAAGAGTTCGGAGTTCTCCATCCAAACATGACATAAACACAAGTTAGTGTGCTGTGAAGTAAGTAAGTTGTAAATCACCAAGTCTCCTCATCTGTAATTAGGAAACCATAAGTTCCAAGCAAATGAGAGGCTTTTTGCTTCTCATCTATATTTGCATGTGTGTGTTCGCATAGACAGAGAAGTTTCTCCTGTGCTGTAAGAAAATCCTGCAGCAACTGCAATCTGTCTCCATGGGGGAGCTACGATGGTCTGTTTGTTGGAACAGACTTTGCTTATTCAGAAACCACAGAAATTCAGCTCTGGCTCTGAGAGTACTGTCTGCTTACAGGCAGCTCATTTTAGATTGGCATTGTTAAATTCATTTATTGAAATAGCTCCAGGCTCTACAAGCAGAACCTCCCTCCGACGTCCCCCCTGCAATGTGAACACAAAGACTAAATCACTGTGAGTGCACAACAAGGATGAGAAGTACTTGAAAACAATAGCTAGTTAGGCGAGCAGCTCTTTAAAATATTAGTAAATCAGCATGTGGCTCTGCAAAAGAATACGTTTAAAGTCTCTCCCATTCCCTTCCTCATTTCTCATTGTTCCTTCAGAGGAGTGAAGCAGTCAAGAACAGCATTTGTTTAGCACCAGGAAAGACCTCAGTTTAACTGAGTGCTTGGGGAAGCCTCAAGCCCAGGATCGATCATTTATGAATTTGGTGGGACAAAAGAAAAACCTGTATTCATCAGTATGGAACCTTCTGGAGAAAACTCCTCCCTGATTTTGGGTTTTTTTTAAAGCAGTAGATATAAACTACACTGCAAAGTGAGTTCTGAGGTCTCAGAGAATCCCATTATGACTAGATATATTCCTATAAAAGATACTCTGTTTCCATCTTCCTAATAGGTTTATGTACCATACTTTAAGGCGACACACACTCGAAGTGCATAAATTGTTTATAATGCTCTGCAAATCATTGAAGGGGTTATATATAGTAAAGGAGTAATATACACCAAATTTGCTTGTAAAAGGCAGAGCAAATATAAAATGAATGGAACAGCAATGCAGAAAAATAAGGCTATTAGTATTGAACTCAGTAGTAAGATCCCATTTAGAAGTACTTTAATTATTACCAGTCCTTGCATGCTTGTGGCAACTGGAACTAACGAACAGATTATTATGAGGTGTCAGCGTTTTCCAGCCTAAGTAAATCCTCACATGATTATTTATGATGTTTTAATTGTCTGTGAGGAGAAATTGTTACTTTTGATTTTACTACATGCCCTTAATTTGTTCCTTCCTTTCCAAATATTAATTCAACAGCAATTCAAAACTTGAGAAAAACATAACTACAAAGGGCAGTTTAGCAGAACTGGTGCTGTACTTCCAGAGTAGGTGGTCAACAGCAGTCAGATAAGAAACAAAGCTAGGCTGCACAAAACATCCCCAGGGCAAAAGATCAGAGAGACAAATTCTCCCAGGCTGCTTCTTTCAAAAATAATGCTTTTATGCTCTGTGGTGAAGTAATTAAGAAACATTTTTTACTAATCGCTTTTTCCATCTATTTGAGACTGGTACTCTGCACAGTAAACTCCTTATGGCATAATTTCCCTCAGATCACTCATGATCTTATTTCCTAAATACAGCTCTACAACAAACTTAGCAACAAGCACTCTTAGCTGTAAGTAGAAAAATCTATTTTGATAAACTGAGCCAGTTTAATTTTTACACTCCATGAGGAAATATTGATTTCCAACATGTCCTGCACATTCCCTCATTCTTCTGCCATGGTAAAGTTTACATAAAAGCCGCATATTTTCATCTTCCATAAACCAAGCTCTAGCACTAGCTAAGCTAAGTAACAGCTTAATCAGAGAATGCAAAATTCAGCAGCTCCCCAAACTTCTTTGTTCACAGCCACATTACATATGTTTCTGCTTCAATACCATGAGGATCTTTGATAGACAAGCGTGTTACTCCTGCAAATTTACACATACATACAGATCTTTTGCACATTTTCAGCACTCACTTTTCCTGGGATGTTTTTATTTGGGCGATCTGTTCTTACCACTTGCAGTTCTGAATTCCCAGCTACCCATACACTGAATCAATATTGAAACGATTTTCACACCAAGCTGGTCGTTCCCCCAGCAGGAGAGGCTGTGCTATGTGAGATAAAGATCTGCTTGAACAACTTGGACCTGCTAAAAAAGCACCCTCATCTCTATCTCTGGAGTTCAAGCTCAGAATTCCATCTGCCATTGCACTCACTGGAAGAAAGTGTAGGAAAGAGGCAGGCAAGCAGAGACAATAAACTCCTTTGAGTCCATGACTGCTGGGACCCATTTTTCCAACTGTGTTCCTTCTCTGAGGGGACTTCTGGGCAGCATCCCAGGAGTTTGGCGGGCTGTATTTATATTACACTTTGCCATGTTGACTGGAGGTTTTGAGTCAGTGGACGGAGTTAAAGAAGCAGTAAATAACTCAGCTGAGTTGAAAAGAGAAAATAGGAAACAAGGGAAGCTCTCCTGAGTCTCAGTGAAAACTAAGAGGTGAGGGAAGTTATCTTGATTCTTTCAGATGCCCAGCTTATCAACATGTCAGAGGCAGTGTGGTAATGAAACTCAAATTTCTGAAACAAGATCAGCACCTGGGATGAAATCCAGCTCTAAGAAATGGGACCATTGCTCCGAAGATTTCCTTCATGTTTAACTGAAAGTTCACAACTACTCTTCTACATGGGGCATTTCTGCTTATTAAATACCAAGTGGAACAATATTCAGTGCACCCAATTCCGCCAAGCCACCCAGAAAAAACTCAGACTATTTCTCTGAGATCACAGGTCAAGCCTATAAAATTTTCCTTTTATTCTTTTCAGGAGACAGAGATTATATAAAATCCATCTATTCTGTTGGCACTGTCAGACCTCTGCAATACACAGGTGCTTGATGTATGGTTTTAGCTTTCCAGACGTTTTGATACCCTGTCATTCCAATAAGCTATTGAGATTGAAAAGTGAATTGAGAAGAGAGAAGGAAAATGCCTCCACTCCTCTGACAGCAAGAAGAATTTCACAAATGCTCTATTCCCACTGAGGTATCAACACATAAGCACAAGCTCTATTCCCGTTCAGCTGGCACCTGTCCTGTCACAGGAATGAAGATGCATTGTCTTCTTGGGAGCAGCATGAGAAAATGTGACAAAACATGAAGAGTCATCAAGAAAATTTACATTAACCTCTGTGACTGTAAAACACTGTGCTTCTGCAGCTCGAGCTAAAACCCACAAGGCAGTGCAAACGGATTTGGACAGAACTCTGGCAGCTTGCAGCACTTTTGAAGAGTTTCAGGTCTGGGTGTCTGTGCTCAGTAATTATGTCTAGTGGACTAGATGTCATCAGGAAACTTTGTTTCCTTATGAAGCTGAGCTGGTTGATTTTAATGTTTTGCATGGTTTGCTCTTATATAGCTATGCAGGGCTGTTCTGTGTAGATTGCCCAGTTTAAAAAGAACGAGAAAAAATGGTATTTTCAAAGTTCATTTGAAGGTGGAAGCATTATTTGGTTATCCCCAGCTGCAGCTACTGAGCAAGAGCCTCAGATGGGCAGATCCACACACAAACCATCCTCAGAGAGAAGCCCAGTGGGTCCCTGAGAGAGCTTTGCAGCCTGGCTCAATGAAGTCTCTTAGTGCCATCTATGACCTGGCACAGGGTACCTCAAACCAGCCCTGTCTTCTGAAACAAGTGGACCTCAAAGAACCTGCCACACAGATTTTCATACTCTGTTGTGTTGCCTGTGAAACCTCAAAATTTGGGCTTGAGCAGAAATTCATCATGATGGAATAAAATCACAAGATTTTTTTTTCCTCCCACGAGGATAAACCATAAGATTTTGCTTTACTGGTTTATTTTTTTGATGCTAGAGGAACAGAGAAACACCAGCAGCAGTAGGCAACGTTCCCTACAGCCACTCTACATAGGACATCAAAGTGGCAAGTTTTACTCTACATGGCTTTTAACGCCTCTAGCTACAGATAAAGCCCCACCTACTCGATCATCCTCCTATCCCTCCATTCCTGGTGAGAGCTGCTGCATGCCACATGCAGAGTTCTCCTAAAATATCCTAAAAAAAAAAAAAAAAAAAAAAAAAAAAAAAAAAAAGGAAAAAAAAAGCCACAAGTAACGTTTTTGTTTTTTTTTTTATGTTGGGCAGGAAGCAGGAAATTTGGATACTCACTATCAGAACTGGTTTTAGAGACCAACCACCAGGAAAAATTCCTTGTTGAGGAAATGGTGGAGAGGGAACTGCACCTGTGGATTTTGTGACCAGCAGGGCAGGATGACCCAGCACTCACACCTCTGCTCAGAGTCCTTGTGAATCAGCCTTCTCCATTTGAAAATGCTGACTTAGCTTTTCTATTCAACTCTACTGATTTCCCCCACCCTGGTGGGTGCACAGTGAGGCCCAGGGGGTTACGTGTACCCAAGCAATTGCTATTTTTTGCCATTGTGGTCCCTTTTGTCCTCTTTCCTTGTGCTCCTTCTGAACTAATCCTTGTTGGGATGGTCATGCAGGATCTGCCTCCCTGAGTGAGCATTAGCTAAATATCCTGGCTGAGCTGCTGTAGCAAGAGAGGTGGTGTGCTCAGGAGAAGATAGGAGGATTAAATAAATGAGAATGAAAATTAATTGCTAAGATTTCGGGAGGCAGAACTGACTGAGATGAGAATCAGCTAGAGAAGAGGTACAGGAACCTCCCTGAAATGGCCATCAGGCTCTAGGCAGTGCAAGGGCCCCCAGTATGCCCTATAAAATAATGCCTTCCAAATATCCATTATCACTAGGGTTTAATATTTCTTTGTTCTGCCAAAATGTGTTAGGCACTTCTGAGCTGCTTTATGCCACTGCTGCCATTTTTCTTCCAAGAAATTCAGAGAAGCTTCCTTGGTGCTAATACAAGACAATAGGATCCAGGAGAAAAATAACTGCTCAGTTGAGATACCTCTGATGGGATAAAGCTCTTCAACTAAGCTTCCTGCACTCAGGCTAAAGGGAAATCTTCTTTACCTCAGGGATTAGAGCTATCATTCCTTGAAAGGAAGCTGTTGACAACACAAAACACTCTTCTTGCTATGATCTGAAAATGTACTTTTCACCTAGTTATGAGCAGACCCATTGGTCCCTGGGCTAGTTTTTACTTTTAAAAACAGGAAAGTGTACCTTTATTAAAATTAAGACTAACAATTCTCTGAATAAAACCATAACAATAAAAGTTTTGTCCTTATGAGCACGTCTCTGCTACATTACAGTAAGTGTGTAAATTTACTTTGATGTACTGTTAATAATTAAAAAATTGTAATTTCATGACAAGATGAAATGGTCTGAACTGACAGACCTACTCCTGCAAGATTTTCTCATTTTTAACAGATTTTCATTTTCTCTTTACCTCATGATCTTTAAAAATATGACATACAATTTGAAAAATCATGAAAATGTGTTCCTGTTAATTTTGCTTCAGCCCTAAAATAAAGCATCACTAAGACTAAAATAATAAACCACCAGTTTTAGAGCATATTTAGCCGACAGAACTAAGCAGCTTTGCTATTCGAAATTCAGTTGTTCATTATATTAGATACAGGGCTTGTCTTATGCTTGTAAAATTTGATCAGAATTTCCTTCCTTTTACTTCTAAAAGAAAATAACTTGGTTTCCTAGAGCATCCCCTGACCGATGTCATAAAATGTCATGGGTTCCATGTTTATTATGTGGTAATAAAAGCACAGTTAAGTCCCTGCGTTGTAAAACTGTAATTAACACTAATTAATCCAATGGGTTTAAGTTATTATGAATTATCACACCAAATATTTGACATCTTCAAGTTTTTCCTAAATACGTCTTAATATATTAATTCTCTTATCAGAGAGCCTCCTCTACCAGTAGCATCCAACTGTACTGTTTTCCTAATATTTGATTAAGGATATTTTACAGGTTTTTTTCTGATCAGTGGATTCCTCAGCATGTAACAAGCATCCCAAAACCAGAATAATTTTCTCCCAGATTATTGCAATTAAAGCTTTACATTTTATGCATTTGGTTATTTGCATGGACTGATACTCTTGGAAATGTCATTTAGTTAAGCCTTAACAGAGTTTTAATTATTTTTTTCACAATTATTTAATTGACCAGATTGACTCATGGCGAACGAAGAAATAAGGGTCTACACAGTTGGACTTAACCTTAATGTTCTTTTCCAGCCTAAATGATTCTATGATTACACATGAAGTAATAAACCAGGATAGATATGACAAGTTTCATGTCACATTAAAGAAAAAAAAAAAAAAAAATCAAAACAAAAAAGAAATGCTACAAGGCTTCCTATTCTGCCAAATTTATGATATTGCAGCTTCTACACTGGTTTGATTATTTCTTGCCATGAAAGTAAGAACTTATATGGCTGCAATAATATAATTTACGGCTGCATTAAGATCTTCAATTGATTAATCTGCATGATTTCTATAGCTACCACCTTACTGAAGGGAAAAAACAAAAAAACAGGGAACTAAATTATTTGGCCACAACATAAAGTAAAGAAAGCAAACTTGGGTTTCTTAGCACTGCTCACCCATGTTCTTTTTCCTACCTCCAGGGTGCCAGATTATCCTTATCTTTTAAGATTTCCTCCTCAGACCTGTTTGGAAGAAACTGAGAAAGAAAGGCAGGCTACAAATATTTATTTCCATAAGTGGTTTTGCAGGACCCCTGAGCCAAGCTGTGCAGAATGCTCAGTGCACTGAGTATCACTCTTGCAGTCGTCCCTAACAGAAAGACAACTAATTTTTCGCACTTGGGTTAATCCTATCAGTCATTCAAATAAGGAAAAAAAAAAAAGTTATACTAGAATATAAATTTGCCAGTGTTTAACAAGTGTTTGGAAAGGCACAAATGTGCATAAAAGCTGCAAGGCAAAGCAGCATTTACCAGTAGTCAACAATCTTATTAGATGAAGACTCTGCTGTCTCTTCTAGAGGAACATGATGACTCCCACCTTCAGTAAAGAACTCAGAAAAAACACTTTTATTCTGGTAGGTAAGACAGCCTATTTATAGCCTTAGATAAAATCAAACAGCATATTATTGTCAGATACATATATATATATATCACGAATAATTCTTCAAAAGAAGAATTATGAAGAGAGCAATGGAGCTTTTGTCAATTATTTCATAAAGAATTAAAGTTTCATTGTGATACAGAACAAAATGGGGCAATTAATATCAAATACAACAAATGAAACCAGGAACAAGATAATTACTATTCCTATCAATGTTGGAGTAAGTAAAAGAAAATGAAGAAGAAAATAATAGTTGTTAAAGGACAGAATGTGAAAATGAATAGGATTGATAGAAACCTTATGGATATTAAATGCTGCACTGGAAAGAGCTGGTGTTTGAATGTGTCATGCGCTCTCCTGGGCATAATTAGGTTATGAAATGGCCATTTGAAAACAAAATTTTAAAACTTGTTCAAGGTGATGATGTTAGGAAAATAAAGTATTTGACATACATACTCCAAGTATCACTCGTTTGAATGTGGGCCATAAGGATAGCAGGACAAGATATTTGTTTGTTTATTTCATCATAAATGAAGAGGAAAAGACCCGACACCAGGAGTGACATAATTTTAGGCATACTCAGCATACAGAATAGAAAACAGTAGCAAACTCAAGGTTCTGCATTAACTTTAATGATCAAGAAAGGAAAATTTAAAAAGCTGAGAAAATGATACTGTAATACATAAAGAAATTAACAGGCTTATTCTAATGATCAGCAACAATTCAAATTTAACCACGGAAGCAAATCGTGGACTGGTTTAAATCAGCATTACTTCAGTAGCTCGCTATAGTTATATTTTTGCACTCACTGAAAACTTGATCCCTAAACTCAACCATCTAGAGGACAGCCACAATCCAGTCACTAGGGGGACTTAAATCTTGACAAATACTACTGATATATCTGTGAATTATAAGATGACCTGAACATGCTGACTAAAGAAATTGAAAGCTGTTACCTGAAGTACAAGAAGCATAATAAAAGGCTGAGCATTCGGTGTCCATAATTTTGCCATTTGTGCATTTTTGGAGATAAATAGCAATGTTCCATAACTCTTCAGAGTATGCAAGGAAAATGGGAAAACTTTTGTTGGTGATGCATGGAGAATTAATGAAATCAGATAGTCACTAATCTGCTTTATTGGTTCTGAGGCAGTTGAGGAATCCATGTGTCACTCTAACAGGCTCTCTGACATAAACCTGACAATACCCATTTATTGAGATGGTCATCATCTGAAGCAGGTCTGTCCTTCAACAAAAGGACAGAAACCAACAAAAGGTGAAGCATTTTCTCACCATAAAGTCCTCCTAAACTGTTTCATTCTCACAAGTTTCCCAGCCCAGGGCAAAGGATGCTGCCCAGCAAGGACAGGGGTAATGCTGCTTCTGCATTTTACCAAAGTCCAAAATGAGATTTTGCCTTCATTTGTACAGAAAAGGAAGAGAAGTGGAAGATGCTTTAATGGCTCAAGCTCCACTTAGAAATACAAGGTGAAAAAGCAGGAATCCTTCTCTGGCACTTCAGGAAAGTGTTTTATATTGTTCTGGTAAGAAATATTAACATAGTAAGTGGCTGAATGTGACTACAGCAAGAAGGCAAGCTTGAAGTTTGCTTCACGAGCAGAGAGCCTGAAAGGGAGCATCTCTCTGTGTGTGCCTCTCTGCCCTTCTCTCAGAGGAAGATAATTCATCTGCATCCTTCCCCTCTAACCTCCTGACAATTTTCCCTAATTATCTTCATCTAACACAAATTCATTTTCACTTTCTACCCTTTGTTCAGGTTTGCTCAGTAGTTTTCAGATTTACAGCTGACAGATGAACAGCACAATCACGTAAACTGCAGTTTCTTAGGAAACCAATCTAAAAATGAACATCCAGGCTTTTCAGATATTTTCACCACAGTGTTACAGTTCAAGATCCGTGCTAAAGGGGAATGAATACATGTGACAAAGAAAAACAAGCACTCAAGTCCTTTGAGAAGCTGTGGTCTCATTTATGTTCACATGCCCTGGCCTCTGTAATTGATAGATGCAGAACACGGTGCATGCTGTGGGGAATATAAAATTCAACAGCTTAAGGAAGGGGCCACAGTGCACTGAAGATATATATAAGGAGGAAAGCTGCTTCCTAGTCATATTTTAGCCTAAAATACTTTGTGAAGAACACAGGGAGTAGTCTTGGGTTTTGAGACTTGTTTACAGAGTAAAGGAGGGTGTAAAGCATGGACAGATGGGAGGTTATATGCAGTCGAAAATCTTGGTTTTCGACTTGTTTTATGAAAACAATTACAGCATTCAAGGTCTTACTCAAAACCTCAAGGAGTTTGGTGACTTTTAAAATTTTCTTTTCCTAAAAAAAAAGATCCACTTCTTTTATTTGTAGCCCAATAACTGGAAATATAAATGTATAATAATAAAAAAAAAATGAACACTTACAGGAAGAGGAAGATTCCAGTTCTTCTAAACCTCAATTTTCCCTGTTCTTACATATTGATTTAAAAATTATTTTTATGATACTGAGTGTTTTGATCATGGTATTGGCACACCTTAGCCTGGCAGTACAGAGAAGTAAAATGGCATTCAAAATGATCTTGTAATCCCATGCTTATATACTTAAAATTGGAATGATGATGATGATGATGTGAGCAGGGCACTCTAGAGGAAAGCTGCATAGGGAAATAGCATTCCAGTGGGACAGGAACTGTGTTCACAGTGCCAGGCACTGTGTATAATCTGCCTTTCTGTTCTGTTTTATGATGATACTCATGGATCGTCTTAGAGGGAAAGCCATCAAAAAGGCAGGAGAAACTTGCTGCTCACTCTTCCAGCTCTCCAGAGGCCAGGCTCAGCAGAAATCCTGTTTTAATGTCCAGCTAATCTCCACTGGGGAGCTGCCAGCCTGACCTGCAGCGGGAGGAAAGGTGACCTCCCAGCATCGGATCTGATCATACATCAAGGAGGGTTTAACACGCCGGGGGCTGCTGGAAGCTCCAGTGCCAGATGCTAATTCAGTACCCAGAGACAGGATTCTGCAGAAGCAACAGCCAGCAGTGACTGAAGCATTTCACTGTGTTCAAAGCACAGCAAAGCTCTGCAAATGCTAAGCGGCAGCAACAATAAATAGCATTTTTCTCACAGAAACACGCTCATGCTCAGCATTTGCTGTGACATGGCACCTGGCCAGGGAAATATATTTAGTAATCACAGAAAAATTACTTTTAAAACTTTTTAAGTTGAGAATCTCATTGGGTTTGATTTTTTTCCCTTTTTTTTTTTTTTTCCTGGCTAAAAATATATTATTATAATAAAACTGTATGATTAAGGGACAACACTAATTTGTTGTGGAATATACAAAGCAATAAGTAGGTTTGGAAGATATTTAAATTATGAAAACAGAGTTAAGGCATTCAAGAAACATAAAGAAAATTCTATTTATTCCAAGCAGTTCTATTCCAAACCATTAACTTTTTTTTTTTTTTTCATTCCATATGATCAGATAAAGCAGACAGAAAAACCTTCAATTACTGAAGATAAAGAAATCACAATACAGGTGTCGTATCCCTAAATTGCATGGCACACTGAAGTTCCATGACCCATTATGTTTCACTGATTCTCTGTGAATTACTCTGAAGAAATATTGTAAGTTAAGAGTGTGGAAAGTGTAACGATTTCTGAAGAAAAAGCATCTTCATTATACATAAAAAGATATTTTAGTATATATTTCTAATTTTTAATATTTTTTTATATGTGGGAACTGCACTCTATATATGCACATTAGGTGGCCAACAATTTCCACGTATAAAAAGCTGTCTCACCTGTATCTGAAATATTTTTGTTTTACTTGGAATCCTAAGACTTGTTACAGAATCTGGTTATGATCTTTACACTGTCAGTAGAAAATCTAGTCATATATAAGAAACATTTGATTACAAAATATTTGACTGAAATAGATTTTTTTACATTTACTTTTCACAAGGAAGCACTATTTTACACTTGCCTGTACAAAACACTTGTAAAATAAAAGGGATTTTTTTTAAATGAGACACACTCCAGTACTGAGCCCTCACGTTTCACCTCACAGTCAATGTTAACAGCTGTGTTGTAATTTGCTGAAATGTAGAATCAGTGATAGAAAAACAGATAATTATACTAATTCTAGCTGTAACAGCGGAAAAAAAAAAGATTTTGCAAAGCACCTGAGAACTCTTTTTGAAATAAAAGATGCAGCTGTTGAGCAAAGTAAAAGGCAACAGGCATTTCCCTGAATAACACTGATCACATTCCTGCTCTAGCTATAATATATGAATTTCAAGTATATCAAGTAGCACATTCTTATAGCTACTTTTTTTTTTTTAACTCTCTTAATGGATTTTGTTAAATCAGGAAAAACTATGTATAACTCAAAGGTTTATTATACTGTGCTAGACTTTTCTTGTAATTGACGCTTTTTTCACTTTTTGACAAAATTCATAAATATTAAGGTTCACCTCATACTATTTCAATCTTGCTTCAATTACCATCATCTGTTAACACTGCACGTGTGACATGACAAGAACATCACTCACTGAAAGTTGTTCACTCTCAGCCAATTTTGCAATTGTCTCTGGCAAATTATTGCATTAAGTGCATTTCCCACCATTCCAACACGAAACCAGTGCAAAAGCTGATACGCACCCACAGGTCCCACTTGGAAAACCACTGTGGCCCCTTTGTGTCCAAGTGCTTTAAACCAGGCTCACACCTTTCCAACGCATCCACACACAACCCTGACACACCCAAAGCACTACAGGACCTCCCAGTTACTCTTATTTAACTATTTTAGGAGTGGGACAAAAGCTGTGCCTCACATGGGTAATGCAAAACACAGCACTTCAGCACAAACAATGAGCTGCCATTGCTGCATCAAGGCACGCTCTCTATTGAGATAAAGCCAGAGCTGACTCAGAAGAAATAGGTGATTGAACTTCAGTCTAACTGGTCACTGGTTTTACAGGCAAAATATTAATTGTTTCAAAAAGAAGGGGGGTATAGCAAATTCTAAAGAAAAGAGTAAAGGTATAGACAGCATAAATACCTTGACTTCACAGTCATGGCACTTTTACGGTTCAGAATTTTTATGGTTCAGACTGTTTCCTGGGAAACATGTTTGAAAAAGTATTCAGCAGCAATTAGGTCCACAGATTTATGTATGTTTAGAAATTCCCTGTCAAGGAGGAAGATAAGGTATTTGAAGTACTGACAGGTTCTAGCAGCCAGACAGAATGGGGACGGGAAAAGGCATGAAAATTTGCTGAAGTCTTTTAAAATAAAGTAATTCCTCACACAGTAGTATTAAAGTCCTACTGCTGTTAGTCTGCTTTGTCAGCAAACACCTTAATGAGGAGGTCACAGACAAGCTGCTTTATTCTACAGGCGCCATTAATCCTATTAAATTTATTTCCACCTTATTGACACAGTTTTGCATTTGAAAGCAGGTACCAATGGCATTAAGCCACTCAAAAGTCATTAACATTTAAACAAAAGTCTGATTTCACAGGAACCCAAAGGTTCTGAGGGTCAGAATCAGTGCTAGTGGGGACGCACATATGCACTAATAACTTTTCCATGCAAAAGTAAAACCCTTTTCTGTCTGCAATGTGAGATGATGCAGCTCTAGAAAGAGGCTGAGGTGTTGCGCTTGCGGCCGCACACGCTCAGATCCTGTAGAGATCAGAGCTGCACCCACTGTGAGCAGCAGACAGGCAAGGACAGATCTGCAGAACTGCTCTCTGCGTTCTCCTGGCATGCCAAGAAAATGTAGGGCTCAGTGTTGGCCTCATCTACTTGGTTGACTGTGGATGGCAAGAGTGGCACAACTACAAGGTCAACAAAAAAGCTAAAAAAAACCTTGATGATGGGGAAGAAAACATACAGAGAAAATTCTATTGTGCCACAATAAAATTGTGGCACAATAAGCAGCTAAGCACAGTAACATTCTTACAACTCAAGATTTTAT
>VZRN01004996.1:1774767-1961092 GCA_013397935.1 Dasyornis broadbenti | reverse complement strand
AAAAAAAAAAAAATTCCTCCATTTATATAGCTCTTTTTAAATTTCATTCTTAAAAATGGACAGGGCTATCAGGTCTGAAATGCTCTCACCGGAGATTCAAACTAAAATCTATTGACGTTTCCAGAGATCTTAATCTAAAATTGTGTCTGGCACTGTAGCTGTTTCTTTTCTAAAGAAATATAAAAACAAAATCAAAATTGCTTGACTAACCAAGACTCTTTTCATTCTGTTTTCTCCTGGGCTTCACACTGTGATTTGGAAAGAATGTGTGCACTGGAAAAAGAAAGGAAGAACGACTTCCAAGGTAAGAGAGAAATGATCTTCTATTAGCTTTGATTTGGGAGCATCAACACTGTAGGCAGAGGCTGATATGTGACTGTGATTCAGGATACTTGCTTGGGGGAATCCTGCCTATCAAGGCTCCAAATGAGTTCTCTCTGCAAAACTGGGAAATCTGCTGTTTGCCACGAAAGTTTTCTTTTTCATTAATGAGACAAAAGTCTAGCAGTTTGCTGCTTCAGCAGAAACACACTTGTCCTTGACTGTCTTCCATCATCTCTCACAGGGATTTCATGTTCCTCAACATAAATTGTGTTCCAGAAGCCGAATTGTTTTGGCTCCTCTTCTATCCGGTATTAACTCCTTAGATTCCCAACTGCTGGTTGTATAGGGTGGGTGTGACATTTTTCATTCATATCCTTTCTGTTGGTCATTTCAATGCATGAAATAGATTTTCTAGTCCCATCATAATAAATATCAGCTTAGCAAAAAAAAAAAAAATAGATTTAGGAAGAAAATAGGAACCTGTTTGAAGCATCAATTTTTAAAATAAAATATTTATGTTCTTAACTCGAAGTGTGTGGGTTTGTTTGTTTGAAATCACTGATTCTATATATTACTCCATCGCACAGTAGTGATGGTGCATTTTCAGCTGTTCCTTTGAGAACCATGGGATGTACAATGTAACAGCAAAATTATGGAATTAAAAGAAAATAGCAGCCTATCAACCTATTTTAGCAACATGAAATCTTGTGAATAACCTGGCATAAATGAGTATAAGAACTTTTCTGCATAAAGAGCTGCAGAAGTTTAGGATTTTGCTCAAACTGCTTTGAGCCCAATTCTTCAAACCTGCATTGGGGATGAGAGCATGTCCTGGCCTTCAAGATGTGCCATAAGATAAAAGACATTTTGAACAGCTAAGAGCAGAAGCAGTGGTCATCAAATAAATCCTACAGGTAATATATGGCTATTAAAAGAAACCAAGCAATTAATGGGACAGACTTGTATTTCTCTCTCCTGTGCCCAAGTCCTAAGTAATTACAGGGGGAGCAAGAGCAGGACCATATCCAAGAGCTATGGTGTGCTCCGATGCAAATAAAACAATTAGAAACCAAGGAATTAATAAAGACTTCATTTGTGTCACATCTGAAATATCTAACCAATATAACTGGCTTTAATTTGACATTTCTTTCCAGGGCATACGACAGGAATTTAATTAAATCAATACATTTCTACTCAATGTTAAGTATCCCCTTTTTTCAAGTCTATACTTGCATCTTGACCATTATTAAACTCAGTAACTCAAGTCAAGTAGATGTGAAAACTTAAAGGAAAAGCCTAGGATATGTAGACAATTATGCACAAGTGAATTTTTTTCTATTTTTAAGTAGAATTTTTATTTCAGAGGAGAAAACTTTAACAGCTTCAACTTCTAGAAGTATTTATTAAAAATAAAGATTTAGATATTAAATAATTATTGAAATAATATGCAAATGGATGACTAATTCACTGAAAGTTTTCTGATAAATACTTCATCTTGTTTCCAAAATTTACAGGTGAATTTTTGGGAAATGCCTATAGGAAAACCCAAACTGCCACCAGGTGCATATTTTGATGGGCATCTTGGAAATTTTATCTGAATTTAGGACAAGCAATTATTGCCCTACACGATTATGAAAATGTTTCCTTTATGGCATAAAGGTCCCTTAAAACAGTTAATTTTTTATAAATACCTCTGAAGAGAGAAACTCTTTAATTTAATACTGGGAAGACCCTGTTTTAATTCTGTGGGTGTAATTATAAGCATGAATCAACACCCAAGCACCAATATCCACAAAACTCCCAGCAACAAACCACAATTATCATTTGAAGATCTTGCCCTGTACAAGCAGAGTCCTAGAAAAAGGAAAAGAATGGGAACAACAGCTCTATTCTTTACTTGGGAAAGAAGGAAACAAGATGGACTCCTTGGTGCTGTGCTACAGGAAAGTACAAAATCTCACTGGAACTGAAAAAAAAACCTGGAGTATCAAAACCTCACAAGTACAAAATGGAAGGTATGGATGCAAAAGCTGGTGCTTCTCTTCTACCAGCAACCAAAATATCTGTAGAAAAGTTTATTATCAGTGCTTATATCAGACAGACCGTTGGATTAAGTCCTTGCAAAGATCTTGTTGCAAGACCTTTATATTCTTGAGATTGAGGATCTTGCCTTTTTCTAATAATTTTATCTCTAAACTCACTTCATCTAAACCAGCTTCTAATAAAAATCTCCCTCAGGTGGTAGTCCTTGCTCTGATGTGAAAAGGCTCATCCTACCTATTCCTTAGCAACCAGTTTACTCTGGGTGTAAAGCTGCGCTGTTTCTAGCATCCAAACTGGTTGCAGTGATCTGTGGCATTTCTTAGAAGTTACGATTTTTTTGTCATTTGCAAAATAACTTATTGCCAGCTTTGCGCTTCCTAAGTGTAGCAAAAGAAGAATGCTTCCCCCCCCCCACCCCGTATATTTCCACTTGGCCCAATGAGCTTTTTTACTTAAAAAATTAGGATTTGTTAGGGTTTTTTTTGTTTAATTTGCTATCGAATCCTAAATCAAGGTGAAACAAGCATAAAAGGCGTTCTTGAAAAAAAAAAAATTCTACATTCATCGCCATTTAAATATATCAGCTGAACCAATCCACCTCAAAAAGAACAGGATTAATAAAATAACCAGGCTGAATTATGCTTTTAACTTTAAAAGTGATCGTTGTGTTTACCTCCAGAGAGCATTCAGAGATAAATGACTGCTATTAAAGTGATGATCTCATCAACACATGTCAGCCTTTCCTTTCTCACACACTCTGAGGAAAATAGAATTATCCTTCTTCTTGGAGCCCATCTTATTTCCTCCTGCCTCTCAAACTGGGAGAAATGAAGGCAGTATCATCAAGCGTGAACTATTACGGAAAGGACAGATCAAATTCTTTTTCTTCTCACTTGCAGATGAGCAGAAGTTTTAATAGGATTTTAATTAATTCCTACAGAATCTCCTATTTCTCCTCAAATAATGATGGAGTGGTTTGCTTTTTGCCTTAGAAACATTGAGATGATCCATCTCTCTTTCACTCCAGCATGGGGTATTACGAGCAACACAAACCTCACACAAAAAATTAATACAAAAATATATTTTACATTACCCATCCTATTTAACTGGTTAATATTCTCACTAACTCTTAAGCAACAAGTTGCCATGCAGGCGAAACTTGTTCTTTCACCTCATAATTGGAGTTTAGTTTCAAGCAACCCCGAAAGTCATGTACAATAAAAAATGCTATCCAAAGGCAGTGGTCAAAGAAAAGATCCTTTGACTTAGGTTTTAGTTAAAACCGGAACACAATACTCCTCTTTCACAATTCAGTTTTAGACATAACACACAAAGGAGAGACATCAATTTTAAAAATACTCATTGATGGAGATAATTAAGTATTTCTGCATAGCAACCAGGAAAATTTTCAACAATATACTTGGCCTTAAATTGGCCCAAAATTTAATTCCCAGTTTGGTTTCTGATTTATAACATATGCAAGGCACTTAACTACTCTACACCAAAAAAACCTCTCTCACCAACTTGTCTGAGTATTAGGACATTTATTTTCTTAAATATTTTAACAAGCTCTGAAACGAGTAGATGAACCTTGTGTGAATAGAAAATCTTACTGGACATCTCTGTGGGAAAAGAATTCTTGTCTTAATGATGCCATCAAGGAATTGTGTCATCTTAAACAAAATGTATGAAAAATTATAATCCAGCCTCTCCCCTCACATTTTGATATGCTTAACCAACACGTAATAAATGAATAAATTTTAATTTATTCTCCTAACATCATAATGAGAAAGAGAAGATGAGTAATCTCTTTTTTCCAAAAGGTATATAAAATTCAGAGGAGAAAAACTATCCCGAGGAAAAAAACAATGTTAGGCGTAGTGGTGACTCAGTCAAGTTCAAGGCTACTGCCTTATCCTAAACTGGAAATCCCTTTATTTTTCTACATTTTAAGCACTTCTTAAATTTTTAAAACTGTTGTGGTGTACGTGCGGTCAAATTGAAAAGTAGTGAGTTCATCTAAGAGGAAAACAAGAGGCAGCCATCAGGCAGTCATCAAGCCTGCTGTCCAGCTCAAAATATCCACATGAATTTAGGTTATTCCATGCCAGCAGCAGCAGGTTAGAAAAACAAAAATATCTTCAGCAGCAACCATTGAGATACACAAGTTATTGCTCCTCTCAGTCCCCCGTATTCCATTGATTTTTCTCTTAGGTGGAAATTCAACTGAAGGCGCT
Organism: Dasyornis broadbenti; assembly: GCA_013397935.1. Taxonomy (NCBI): domain Eukaryota; kingdom Metazoa; phylum Chordata; class Aves; order Passeriformes; family Dasyornithidae; genus Dasyornis; species Dasyornis broadbenti. The sequence goes on along the minus strand of VZRN01004996.1, from coordinate 1,956,488 downwards.
CCAAGCACAAAGGCAGTGCTGCACTAGGTGGACAAGACCCAACCTCCTCTGCTACTGAAAATTAAATTTTACAGGATCACAAAGCTCTGATGTTTTCTGTGAAGAACTAGATATTTTTCCTGCTCTATCAAACACACCTACGGCACAGAGGTAAGAAAAGCCATTCATTTAACTGGGCTTTTTCTGAGGGGGCTGGTGTTTGTGTTGCTATTTTTATTTCTTTTTAAGGTCACCAGCTCATGGGAAAAGTTAGAGGTTTTATTTACCATCTGGACAGCCAAAACCTATCAGGAGTATATAGGAATTTATATAATTGACTTGTAAATTTACCAGTGCTTCACAGTATCTTTTTTCTGGTATACACTGGCCAAAACAAACTGGAATTGAAATAAAGCCTGGTGTTTCTGAAACAGATGTTACAAACACATAAAGGCAAAAATAAAAACTGACAAGGGACTTACAAGCTAGTTTATTATACCTTCCACAGAAAAAAAAACAGGGTGAAAGTTTTTCTCATGTAACGTTATGGATGAATGAATGGCCTGCAACAGAATTCTTCCACTTTATTTGAACATCTTCCACTTTATTTAAACAAAAGGATATATACCTTTTAAACTCTGGAAAGTTCTACAGTTAAGTACAAAAGAATAGGCCAAATAAGGGCACACACTCTGGAAGAGGTTGAAACATAAGTGCTCTTTGAGAGAAATCTAGAATACAATTTCAGGAAAAGTTCATATAGGCTTACTAAAATGGTTTTCAGTGCAAATATAGGAAAATTAGAAAGAGAGAGGAGAGGGAATTAAAGGTGGGACTGAACAGGTAAAGAACTAATTTCCTCTAGTTTGCATAACAAATACATAAGAAATGGCAGTGCTGTTGCAGAAAACATTCACAGATAAGTGTCAAAGGTTTAAGTTATCTCGATTATTTATTGTGAATTGAATTGCAGCCCTTGTCTCCAGTGGACCTCCACTAAGGTGATCAAGGTACTTCTTGCAGTTCTGTCAGAGCCTCTGTTAGGAGGGTACTCAGGGGCACAGTGACAGGTTTAGGGCAATTGTCCAATGCCATAAAAAGAAGAACCAGTCACCGACAGCGGGATCAACACAAGGAGCCCAGCAGAGAGCCAGAAGGGCCTCCAGGATACTGCTGGTAACACTAGAAGAGCATCTACAGGGCAAACTGCCCTCTTGTGAAGATTATTCTACAACATTGCAAGAGTGACACATATCCAATCATACTGCTAAGTGGAGCACAAGTAATCAGCTAATTATCTGTTTTACATAATGAGTGAGGGATGTGCTTTCACCCAAGGAAAATTGATAAAAGGAAGAAACAGCATTTGCCATAAGCATCAGAGGGGCTGTGCTTCCAATCAGTGACAAGGCAGACCAAACTTCAGAGACATGTGTCAAAACACCAAGTAGAAAAGAACACCTTCTCCCCCGGCTGGGAGAAGGCAGCAGTGCTGAGATCAGAACTGAGCTGCCTGTGTGGGTGGCTGAGCCAGCCCTGGAGATCTGGGAGCAAGAAAAGGATCTGCAGTGACAGAACTGAAGGACTGATGGAGGTAAGTGGTTGCTTTGATGGCAAAAATGGTTATTTTAAAGGCTAAACTAGCCCTGCATAACCTACAGCACCCTCATAGTTCCCACAATTGCCTGCCCCTTCTCACAAAAGTCTTAAACTCTCCTCTTTTCCCTGAGTTCCATCCAAACTTCTCTGTTCAGCCAGGCCGGTCTTCCCCACCAGCTCATCTTTCAGCACAGAGGATGGCCTGCTCCTGTGCCTCTTAAGGCTTCCTTCTCGAAGAATGCCCAGTCTTCCCGGACTCCTTCGTTCTTCAGGATTGCCTCCAAAGGGAGTCTTTTAACCAGTCTCCTGAACAGGCCAAGGGCTGTCCTTCACAAGCCCAAGGCAGCTGTTCTGCTGACACCCCCTCCTTACTTCAAGAATCAAGACCTCATCATTTTGTGATCACCATTCCCAGTCTCCAACAAATCCAGAGTCCAAGACAGTCTCCAACCAAATAAAATCATGGAATGCCATTATAGCACACCAGACTTCTTGGGAAAAGGGCTTTTTCCTTGGAAGACATCAAGTATTACAGACCTTAACACCATCATTAAAGAAGCCCATACAATAAACATAAGCTAGAATATCCCAGAGGTTTTCATTACAAATCTGAGTGCTATCAAATTGTTAATTACTTCAGTAATCTCAGGGCAGACAAAAAAGTGGCCCAGAACTAGCACTGACAGAGAGATCTCACATTCAGTAACAACCAAAACTAGTGAATATTGATACTTCTCTGAATGTCTGGGAACACTGTGACTTTGGAGCCATGACAATATTAATAAAGAGCTAATCAATAAAATAAATCTGACTGCAATTTCTCCCGATAATAATTACTCAGTCATTAATACCATATTTCTTTTTTCTAAGTTTACCTAGCTTGGTGGCTAGTAAACATGACCCTTACTGACAAGAACAGCTTTGCAGTTATGCTGCTGCATATATTTTATATATTTTATACCTGTTAGCACTCAATTACAAAATAGAAGTATCTTCTGTCTTCTTTGATGCCCTTTGAAAATCGCTTTTACCATTTAAAACATAGTCTTTTTCTCCCTTAGAAGAAAAAAGCAGTGGAGAAAAAGTAATAAACGAAATAGTGAGGAAGGGAAACACACACCATTCTGCAAACTTAAATTTCTAAGCATAAAATTTGGGGGTTGTTTCATGATTGAACACCTCTTTGCAAATGCAATTTATGCTTGCACATTGAAAATTGGGTTATTTCATATCTTTACAAACTCATATTCTCCACTGTTATTTGAAAAAGAAATATATATATAGAATACAATCTTTGACATTTTAATTAAAACCTATTAATAAGTCTATAGCAAGCAATAAAGTATAAATTGTCTCCCTAATTTTAACCTGCATTGCAACTGCGCCATGAATTCAGATAACCATGGATAAAAATCCTTTACAGTGAAGAGCATGGGCTGAGCAAAAAATTCTGGTCCTGACACCTAATTAAGATATACTTCCCCCGATGAAGAAAGTTCTTCATCTATTACTGTGTATTACAGTGGTTCAGGGCTATATTTAAAGGACTATTAAAAATGTACCTGAAGGCAAAGTCAATCTTTATATTTGACAGCTTTTTTGCAGTAAGTAGCAAAGTGAATATTTTATTGCTTTATGATCTAATGACCATTCTGTTTAATCTTAATGGAGTAAAGACGAGCAAGAAAATATGCTTAGGGGATACACTAATACATCAATTATGGAGAGTGGAAAAGTACTTTAAAAAAGTACCAGTAATCTATTGTAAATGAACATCTCAATAAGCACTCCTAGCCACAGGGAGAGCTAAAAGAGATGCATTAAAAATCTACTCAGATTCTGCTCATTATAGATCTGTTCTTCTCAGCTCTTAAGTAATGCAGCAATCACATAATTAACTTTTGAAAAGAGAAGCATTTAAAACAACTTGTGTCTATGGAACACTGTAGGCTTTCTCCTTATTTTGTGCTGTGAAAATGAATTTTTCCATCTAGTTTCCTTAACATTGTTGCAAAAGAGCTGAGGCAGAGTGGCATTTCTCCTGAAGGTACTGCATAAGTATAAACATGATTCCACAAACCAAACAGACATACATTTTTGGTCAAAAAGAACAAGTAAATAAACTCTGATCCTGCTTAACTGTAAACACACTAGCCCATATCAAAGTGGACACTTGTCTCCCCTGGAATTTCACCCTGGAATGATGACCTGAATTTTATATGGGAAGGTTTTACCTTCTTAAATAATTTTGATTTAGACCTCTGCCCTGTCTGGTGACATGAGATGACACAGCCCAAAAGATCTGTACGTCCCCAACCCACAAAACTAGCTCCAAGGAAAAAGTTTACAGAACTTTCTGAGTAAAATCACTGGGCCTGCTGTGAAGATGTGAAGAACTGACTCAAGTCCCATTAAAGTGATGAAGAGTCTCTCAACTGAATCTAATGAGCACTGCACTACATGCAGTAATTCAGGGAAAGATGCCTCTACTCAGGAGCTCTCAGGACAGGGAACCCTGGACTCTTATCTTCATAGAATGTCTTCACTAAGAAGGGATCTTAAAGATCACCTCATTCCCATGGGCAGGGACACCTTCTACCAGACCAAGTTGTTCAAAGCCTCATCCAACCTGGCCTTGAACACCTCCAGGAACGGGGCGTCCACAACTTCCCTGAGCAACCTGTACCAGGGCCTCACCACCCTCACAACAAAGAATTTCTCGCTAATATCTAATCTAAACCTCCCCAGAAGTTTCCACCTGGGGAGTTAAAGCAGGACAGCCACTGTGTGTGTTAGACTCAGTCCAACCCTTCGGTCCCCAGGCTGTCCCAGGAGGATGAGTCTCGAGGGTGCCAGCATGCACTGACTCACCCAGGCAGGCTCCTGACTGAATCAAGGAACAGGAACATCATTGACACGAATGTGATGTGCACTAATTCTGCCCAGCATTTTAAGGAGAGAAAAAGAAACAGGAAATCTCAAAAGTGGCAATTGACAGGTAATTTACTGACAGGTTTCTTATTTTATGAATAGGTGTCTGCCATGGGTATATTTCTGTGCCTGTATAGCTCAAATGAAACCTTTTTATTTGACTAATAACATAGCAAAGCTTAATTTTAGGAAGTGATTATTAAAGTGAATTTATATGGGATGTAGAAAAATTGCATTTCCATTTGCAAAATGAAAAAGCCTCTCTACCACAATTCTAAGAAGGTCTGTGTGGGGGATTCAAATTCTTATACATTAAAAAAAATTCAATTTTCACTTTTCAATCAACACAAGCTGTTTCATGAGTATTTCAGCACAAAGTCTTGTTATATAGCGTAAATAACCAAGAGATTTTATTTCTTTGCAGTATTATAGATTTTTTAAAGCGAAGGACAAATGAAGATACAGCAATAAACCTCAAAGGCAAACTATTTTTTAAAATTTCTGGATGTCTTTCTTAATCAAGAGACTGGGGACATGCGTGCATCTTGTGTTTGAGAAAGCAGATTGCTGCTATTCATGGCTGTATATTAATCAATGACAAGTGAGCCCCTTGATAAAAGTGGAAAAGCAGTGATGCTCAACAGATTTTAGACACTGGATCTGGTTACATTTTTATGTCTAGCTACAGGCTTTTGATGTAGTTTACATGGATAAGAAAATTATTATAAACAGTTTTCTCATGCCTAAACATTAAACATATATGGCCATATATTAAATGGCCATGTATGTCTTTGTATATTATACACATTTGTATGCACACATATTCCAATTTGTGTATATTGCTTTAAGCTGATGAGGACAAAGATCTATTTATTGCCTTGTTTTTTATTTGAAAAGCACAAGTCACATCATGAAGTTTTCAGCAGAATGCACTGTGCACAGCTTTGGAAAACTGCTTTTAGAGGACCCTTCTCAGCTGCTGGAGGCATGAAAGCAAAAAAATTCACGTGTTCTGAAAATTGCTGTGAGAAACTAAAGCTGTGAGGATGGAGCAACTGCAGTGACGCAGCTGAGTACTTAAACTGAACTAATTGTTTTGGAAGAACACTAAAATGCTGCAATTTTGATGTTTTCAAGCATAAATGTAAGGAACAAGAAAAAGTGTCCTGCAAAGAGTCTGGGGATATGAGTAAGTATTGGGTTAGAAGTACAAGGGTTTGTACTGCAAAGCCCCTGCAAACCCATGACTGCCCATTTTCCCTGTCTTCCTCTTACCCTCATAGAAAATTTGCAGTTCTGTTTAAGGTATGCTGGAAATTAAATTCTTCAAGAAATCATCCATTCTCTTCCACTATTCCTCCACTGTCAACTGATGTAGGAATTATATCCAAATACAAGGATGAAAATCCCATCCCATATAATTAAATTTAAACTGTCCTAAGGCACAAACACACTCACACTTTCTGAATTCTTGCTTGGTTTAGAGATGCATCTGTCAGATAGTCAATAAACAACCATCAAACCTGCAACTAATATCAATAATTGATCTGGATTGTGAATCAGAAAACATCATTAACTGCGCAGCCCAAATGTTCTTTCAGTCTGTAATTAAAAAAAATGCTTAATAAACTCTTTCTTCTTTCCATATTTCAACAGAATTAAAAAACAGAATTTTAAAAATTTTGTTTTCTATGTTGATATTTATTCTTAAATATTTTTAAAGCATTGAATGCACTCAAAGTATTGAAAGTATTCAAAAATTCAGTTATAAAGGAAGGAGAGAAGGACAAAAATCATTGCATCCTCAACATCTAAATTAGTATTGCCAACTTACAGGGAATATAGCACAGACGACAGTGTTAAGATGCATTCCATTTCTGTAAATAAAAGAATTAATCCAATCTCAGCTAATTTTTTTGTCCTTTCCAAAGACTGAGGAGTATTGCATAGAAGACAACATGTTAAGAGGAATAAAGTGATTTGTCCAAACTAGATGACTTCATCTATTGGTAAAGTATATGTTGTTTAAGCACCTCCGAGACGACTCCAGATACAGAGATGGCTTCTTCTCACTCAGAAAGAAGAAAATAAGCATTTGAGATACTCAGCGTTTATCCAGGCAAAGCATCAACTTCCTTGTTGTGGTACAGCCTAATAGCTCCCTTACATTTCCACATTTTTACTTGAAAACAAATTTTCTATAGAATATTTCTAGCTATGAATACACCTACTCTTGAGCCCAATGTTTCACGTCATTTGCTAAAATATTGGCATCAAATAATGGCGAATGTCAATGCAAGTAACAACTTGCATAGGACCCTCTCTGCTCTTGATTGTCTTCCTTCCAGCAACGTCTGTATGTCTTTTCCCACAGGATGTTCCTGAAAGAGCAGAATACACCCCATGCTCTAAGTAAGGGTATTTATTTGAAGATATCACTGACTGAAGCAAGAATATAATGAGCTAGCTGTGTTTAAAGGAGAGAGCTGAGTGAGGGAGAATCCAGAAACATCCTCTTAAAAGGAATCTAGAGAGTTTGTAACCAGCAGTTAATCACCATAACACACATTTTCATCTGAGCCCTGTGTTAACCCTTGGAGCTGTTTCAGGTTGCAGCATATATTGCAGTCCCTAAATCCGTACATATGTTACTCTGCGCCGATATTTGACTGGTGAACTTCAAAGAAACACACAATCTGCAAGCATGTCATTCGTTCCTGAGCTAAGGACTAGTCAACAACATTAACCTCCCCCACCCACCAAAAATACGTATTCCTGCTTCTGGATTTGACTGACAGAAACTACAGCACATTAGCGTTCTCTTGGATTCGGGCTAGAAAAGGAATCTGGGAAAATAAAGTTAAAACTTTATTTAAAGACTTAAGAACATCCTCCCTACTCAGTGCCTTGAACCGGTTGATCCATCACATATTAATACAGATGTAACACAGTACCTGAACATTTCTATTCTCTGAACATTAAACATAGTAAATAAAATTTTTAATCAGTCTCTGTGATCTAGATATTTAACTGAGAAGATCTGTCTTAGGAAAGGACATAGGCTAAGTGATGTTCACATTTATGATATTTGCACACGGTATTTTTCTAAGTGTTCTGCTGAAATTTAGATGAAAATAAGCATTTGATACAGAGTAAAAGTTCTGAACTGCGGTTCCTAAGCAAATAATCCCCCAAAAAGTTAATCCCAGAATGATAAACTTTGCATTGTGGGTTATGTCCTTAGTTTTTGTTTACATTGAAAACTTGTCTGAATAATTAAGTATTTGCAAGTCAAATGAGCTGGTAGGACTCTTCAGCCTCAGCTGTTATTGCATGCTGTTCCTTTGAACAATATTTACAATGCAACAAGAGAGAAAACAAGGAAGATCCTGTGGTTCCTGACAAATTCTGCTAATGAGAGTTCAGACCCTTGTTTAGCCTTTCCAGCACCTCCTTAATCGGCAGTTGAATGCCACTGGCTACTCAGCCACTGCATTTTAATTACAGGTTGAACCACTGCAGAGGAAAGTACTCAGAGAGAAATCGACTTGTCCCTAATTTAATTTTCAGTAGTACTCTGACCCTTAAATAGCAGACTTTGCTAAAGTCCACAGGAGTTTGGGCAGCATCTCCCACGGAAGGAGGAGCCCGACCATCTGCTCTACACGCCTGACAAACAATTCAGCATCACTGGTCTTACTTCTTCTGCAGTTTGTGCTCCTTAACATTCTGCTTGTGTTGCTGCAAGACAGTTCCTGAGTGCCTTAGTTTCACTCCTGAAATGCAGCTGCTGTGCCATGTCAGGATTTAGAGCTGCCATTCCAAACCAGAATAGCTGCAGTTAACACAACTGATTTCTCTAACCAAAGACTGGTGTTAGGAGTTCTGCTCTCGGGCAGAGTTGGTCCCTCAGTATCAGCAGCACAAGCAGAATCATCTGAAATGCTCGTGTTTTAAAAATACTACAGTGGTAGGCTGAAAGAAAATAATGTGAAAGTAATTTCATCACATCTTTCCACTGGATGAATCTGCAACAGGATGGTAATCATTTTGTGACAGCACAACAGCATGATAAGATCTAACTGCAGGAAATGAAAAGGCAAGATATTTTAAAATACTAAAATTAGCAGATAATGTCTAGCAATCCAATCATATTGTCTCAAACAGATGACATTTCTTTGCGACTTTCATGTCTATGTGCTGGAGAACTAAAATTATTGCATGCCACACAAAAGAAGGGATCTTCCAGAAGCAACTGTTTCAGTCCTCCAGCACTGTTTAGCTGCAATCCAGGCAGATATCAAAGAGCCAGAGAAAATCCTCATAAGCTTTGATGGGCCTCTTAGCTATTATAGAGATTGAAAAAAGGGGTAGGAATTTTGATAGGCCCCATTTCTACACAATTTAGCATAAGAATTCACTAAGATGGGTCTTTGAGTCGAGCCTATTTGTTTTTTTTCTTGTAGAGTATGTCTTCTGCAAAAAAAAAAACATATTTGAAGATCTTTTATTCAAAGAGAACCTGATTACTGAGCAGGTGTGTTTCTCCCTGCTTTATAGAAGAAATGGAGGGTCTGTGATGATCAGAAGAAAATAAGCAGCAAGGCAAATTGAGGTAAATGAAAGAGAAATTAAACGTTGAGCTAACTTAACATCGTAACTCATTGTTTGGTTATGCAAATTGTTTCATATCAATTACTGGGTAATTATTCAGAGGGCAAAATCTCAAAGACACATAAAAGTTAGAGGTGTGAAACCTCTGGAATTCATTAAGCAAGATGAGAGCTCACCAACATGGAGTTTTAAGAATCAAGGTGCCTTATTGATTAATCAAATAGCAATGGCTGTTAAAAGCACAGAAAATTAAACAAAAAAAAATAGTTTAGTTTCTTAAATATTATCTCTCCCTTTTTTTTTTTTAAATAAGAGTCTTCAGCTGACAAGGGATGAGGGAACGCAGGAAGAAATGAAGAAAAAAAGCATTATTAACTAAGGCACTGTTTTGTTAAAGTTTTGACCAAAGGCTAAATAAAAGTTAAAAATTATATTGTGCCTGGTGTTCCATATCAGGGAGATTACCACAATAATAGAAAAGATATTTTGCACAAAAGATGTTCAGCACCTGCCAGCTCTCACAACAGAAGATGGAGTAACTGTGGCATAAGGACTGCGCTCTAATCACTAAGAGTTTATCCATAGCACAGTGGTATTTTCATAAGCACAAATTTTTCTATTCAGTTTTTATTGGCTGACTGCATGAACTAACAACAGTGTGTTCAATCTTTCATGTTTTGGCCCAGAAAATAATACACCACTTAATAACGGTTTGTCAGAGCTTAATTTTGTGAAAGAGTCGTTAATTTCAATGGCTTTTAGAATAACAAAAGGTGTTTTGTAGCACAGAATGCAGCATCAGTTTGTTTTTTATTAGAGAAGCTGCTCTTTATTATCATCAGATACTAAAAAAGAATGGAATTGGCATGAACATTTTTTGTTTGTTTTTCAAAGAAAGCCATACAAACTGAATAATTCTAATTTTGGTTTCCAACAGAAGTTTCTTAAAAGATGGACACCCCTCTAGAAGGGGTGTTCTGAGCCCTGTTGTTTGAATTATTTACTGGCACATATGTCTCTTTATGACATAAGTAGACAATTCCTTTTTGGCAGAAATATTTTATGAAATTTAGCACAGTATACAGAAGTTTCAAAATTTCTAATCACCAAAATGCTAGAGATTTTGAATTATTATATAAGGTATGTCTTCCAAAAGGAAAGGATGATAAATCTACCATTTAGCCTTTCCAAAAGGCATTAAAAAGCACCATAATTCACAGCAGAGGTGTATGCACAGAGTGGAGAGTCATCTGATTGAGCAAACAGAAGCCTAGAAACCAATTTACGATCAAGCAGCTTGATCTGTCCAGAATTAGAATAAATACTCCATTTAAACCATGCTGTCAGGCTGTAACTAAAGCCGAAAGCACGCTGGGACAGGGCTCTGCTACTTCACCGTTAGACCAAGTCCAAAACTACAGAAAATTTCTATGGGCTTTGCACAGAAACCTAAAGGGCTTTTGGACTGTTGGGAAGGACAGCAGCCACGCTTTTCATGTCAGACTTTATGACCACATTAATATTTCCTGTCTTTTCAACAGGGAGAGGCTGGTGCCTCTGCAATCTGGATGGGAGCAAAAGTGCCCTCCCTGGGGCCTGACGAGAAAGGGCCACTCTGGGTGTGTTGATGCCAGTCACTGAAAGTTTGGTTAAGCAAAGGTAAAACATCCCAGGTGGCCAATTCCTTCTGGCTTCCATGAGTAACAATAGCAGCAGGAATATCAATAGCAATTCACGGCAAAATAATGGAAGACCCTGCACACATTTCAATCTCCTCCTGCAATGAAGGCCAAGCCACCACATGGTGACTTTTTAAAGTTCCTTTAAACAAACACAGACTGAACTATTTCAACAATAATCCCAGTTTCCTAGTGCAATTCCCAGCCTAATTCCCAGGCCTAGTCAGGGTATCCTGGTCTCTGAGGTGAAGTGTTCAGGGAGAATTTTCAGCTGTTCTGTCAAGCGAAAGTGCAATTGAGTTGAACCTCCCAGGCTGGCTAATTTTAACTTGCCCAAGCACACAGTAACAGCTGGTTCACAAAGCAAACTTTTGAGCTTGTTTCAGTAAACACAATAATTTCCCCAGCGCTATAATAAAAAGTGATCAATATCCTGCAGATTCCTCTTTGTAATTCCGGTGATTTACCAGTTTAAGCAAGGAAAATCTAATGATCCCATTCTTCTGTGGAAGAACAAAGCACTGCCTTACAAAGCAGGTAAAAAAATGATAACTATTCAACTGAAATACTGAAATTACTTTTAAAAAATCAATTACAATGTATCCAACAATGAACTTACTTTAATTTTTACTCCCTTCTCTTTTTTTTTATTAAAAAGTCCAAAAAAGGACTACTTTGTAAAGATAAATGTTTGAAGGGAGTCATAACAATTGCATTTTTTTTCTATAGAATTTTTTTGTTATGTCAGGCTTCACCTTCAATTCACACACGTAATTTAAATTATCATGTGCCTAAAACTTTACAAGCATCTTCCTGGAAAGCAGAATGTGCTCTTCTGAAAGGTCTGGAGGCAAAGTCAGCTTTCATCTTAGGACACTGAAGACAATCTAAAAAGTCATCCCACTTACTGACATTTCAGAGAGCATTAAACCAAACCCGCAAGAATGTCACCTATGGGTCTATAGGGAGCATGCAGGGAGTACACACTGCTTTTTCTGAAGAAAGTGGCAAGCTACAGAATATTACTTATCTTGGTTTAAAAAAAAAATTGGTGGGAAAATGACTGAATATTTATTCTAAAACAATTAGGCAAAACCAATTTCTCTTAAGGTGTGAGACTTTTAAAACAGTGTTTCTATTTTAATCATGTTTCATCAGCCTAGGGTATGAGATTTAGAATTACACTTCTGAGTCATGTTTTAACCATCTTCTTTGTTCTTTCATTTGTTTAAACAGAGCAATCCCAATTTGAATGCAGAATTTCCCTTTCAAATTATGTAGTTGTTTCCAGCGGGCCAGTTTATCAAATAATGGGTTCTGGAGAAATCAGAATTTCTCAAAACATAGTGAAAGTGTGAATATATTTCAGAGATATGTGAGGTCAGTGCACATTGTTTCCCTCACATAATTCCTCTTCCAGCTTTTGTTTGTTCATTTATAACCCCTGAAGTCAAACGCATGAATTATCCTATTGTACACATCAACCACTTGACAGATTGTTTTAGTAAAACTCTTATGTGCCCTGGCTTTCCTTCCAGGCTGCCAGGAACACTTTAACAAAAAGGCTGATTAGTTCCTTTAAGTTCTCCCAGATAAACAAACTACAAAGCAAGTTTACAGTGCCCAGGATCATCCATGCAAAAACCCCGCACAGGCTCTTTACAGTAACAACACAAAGCAGAGCAGCCCAAGGTGCCAGGTCAAGACGAAAAGCTGATGATGATGCAGCATTCTGTCATATGGGGAGCAAAATGTTCACGCTTGAGGATCTTTTAGTTAATGACAAGTAATTGTTAGGATGCTTCTTAACAAAGCTCCTTGAAAGAAAGATCTTGTTTTGTTGTTGTTTTACATATCCTAAATTTGTGGTAATAAAACATAAAAATAATTAGGGGTTTTTTTCTTTAATAAAACCTTGGATAATGTCAATGATAGATACTGCTTACATAAATATCTGTCTATGCATTCACCTAAGGAACTGCCTACAAACCACAGCAGACACAGCAGATTCCCAAAGTGTCCAAGTGTCTCCCATTAACTGCAGTGAGTGAGCTCTGAGTCCAGGCACCAGAATTAAACAGAAATTGCCTTTCTTGTGTTTTCAAAAACATCAAAGTTGCTTGGAGAATGATTTTAATAAATTGCATCCTCCCATGAACCCACAACAGAAGGCTGAGAGGACAGCAGATAGGGGAAAGAAAGGTAGAACAAGAAATGGAAAAGGAGAAAATTGCGATAGAGATTGCAACATGTGGGGAAGGAAACAACTTTACCAGCTTTCGAGGGTAAGGATATTGCAAGGGACGAAGTGAAATTAAAAACAAAAAAACAAACAAACAACAACAACAAAAAACCAGCCTGACTTAAATGTCAGCAAATTAGCTCCTGGCATTATTAGCTGCGCTATCTTGGTTGCAGAATTTTATCTCAAAATCGCTCAAAAATATTAGTGCAGCACACGTTAAAAAGAAAAAAAATTCAAATAAACTCAATAGAAATGTTATGCCATTTGATGACATGCTGCACTGTTCTAGGTAATATCCAGTTAGAAACCCCAGTTCATTGCTTGAATAAACCGACCCAGGAGAATCGGGGAATTACTGCAGGGTTGACACAATCAGAAATCCCAATGTTGGAATTAACTGCAACATCCAATAATTTCATGTTCAACCTCAGTAGCCCCTGGAACTGTAGCCAGCTATTTATTTGAAGTGTTTTAAAAGCCACAAGCTCCTCTGATTTGAATTCAGTGTATAAATACTTCCCATTGTTGCAAATACATGGCACATAATGCCAAAGAAACCAGATTTGGAAAGCAAAGAGAGACATGATTTTCATTTTTTTCAATATTCCCTTCAAATTCCCTGCCCCTAAGCCCAGTGCTCAGCGTGACATTTCACAAGTGCACCTCTATTTGCTCCTCACTCCATAATCTCCCAGTGCTCCTGCTGCTTCAGGAGAAGACCTAAACTTTCTATAGTCACAACTCAGATGTGCCAAACCCCTGTTTATAAAGTATTCATAAAGACTGTAACAGAAATTACATTCTTCAATACAAAATTGCTGATTTTCTTCATTCCACCTGGGCCTACTACAAGAAAATATTGATTTCCCAAGTAAGCAGCAAAAATGATAAGTTACATGTGGTATATACAATACTCTGTTATAATTTTAATCCATCTGGGTTTATATCCTATTGCTGGGATAAAATCCAGCCACTTTTCTGCATAGGATCACGGCCTACTTTCCATTTCCAGGTACACCAAGTTTTATTACAGGTTAAGGGGATAATGTATCCATGATCACATTTCACCCCACATTGAAACTGATTTTTCCCCTTCATATTCCTTTCATATCCCTTTTATATATTAAGTTATAAGATGGTTTTATTTTATTTTTCTTGGCTTTGGGAGTTTCATGTCAAATAAACCAGCTGTTCTTGTACCACAATTATATACACTTAAGTATCACAGAAAAGCAAATGAAATTTAGCACACAATACAAGTTCACAATACAAGTTTTCTGATGAGAAAAACAGTCTTTGGGGTTGTTTTACACTGTTTATATAAATATAACTGAATTTTTCTTTGTATCTCTCTATGTAACTCTGTATACAATCTACCCTGGAGGTCTCAAAATACTGTCTCCTTTACAGGCAGCAGTTACCAAAAGGGAGAATGACTAATCAACAGTGTCATCTTGAACACTGCATTTACTGTTGCTGACTTTGTCTTCAGAAAGGTCAAATACAGGAAAGATCCATACAAATGTAGAAAAGGTGTCTGTATAAACGGAGGGTAGATACAGACACTTGCATGTGTTCAACATTAAGAAATAGATTATTTTCTTTGTAAAAAGATAATTAAGGAAAGCATGCTTGTGATACGTAAAGAATGATGAATGAGGAAACACAGCAATTTATATATTTGTATAACACAAAATGAGGTAATTCATCAAGAACCAAAACATAACATTCTGCAAAGTGTATCTAAATTATAGATAATCATTCACTATTTTAAGATAGGGATATTGATTGCTGTGTTCAAAGTTTTCCTTTAGCAAAATCTTTGTCTTCACAATTAAGCCTGAAAAGGTGAGTTTTACTTTACTACCTCTGATTTATGCTTTACGTGACACATAGATTTTCTAAGCTCAGAATGCTGTGACTTACTTGTCCTTTCCTAGACAAAAACTCTTGCCAGGGTAAGAATGAGTCTAGAAAGACAGAACTCCTTACCCACTTCAGTGAGAATTAGTCAGCAAAATTACATTCAGAGACATCATGAATGATAAATCATTCGCAGGCCAAGGTAGGATCTTTCTTTTCAAGTATGAATTAAAATACACCTACTTGCTGTCGAATTTCTTCTTCCATCTTTACTGGGGACCCCAGCTCTGCGACTTGTTTGACACCTTCACTGGCATATCCGCCATACTCCCACAGGATGTAGTTCTTGGAGTGAGAACTACCAATGATGGCAGACCAGTGGTTGGTGCGTCCTTTCAGGGGAAAAAAACAAAACAAGACAAATCAAACAGCCACAGAGACAGCCTCAAAGCATAATTCGTGACTTTTAATAAAGTTTTGAAGTCCCCACTCTTGAGGCTTTTGCATGCTCTCATTACACCAACACACCACATCTTTAGAGTAGTACGAACATCCCAGTGACTGACAAATTGAGCATAAAGAAGCCCATAAAAAACCGAATAGGCTTAGTATAGTTTTTCTTCACCAAAGATCTCATTTCAGGATGTTTAAGAAACCTTTAATTTTAAGTTTCCATGTCAAATATTTTTGAGAAGGAAATCTGCAAGGGAAGACTTCAGTGGTCACCCTCAGATTTAACAGCGTTTTCCTTACTGAAGGCAGCGAAGAAATAAATTTTTCTGTCTTTACTTCTATATTCATTGAGTTTTCTTGCTCAGATTTCTCATAATGTAAGAGTTGTAGAGCTAAGCAAAAAGAATCCCATTCTTGTTTCTGTCTTGTTGAACAAAAAAAATGAAAAAAAAAAAAAAAAGTTTAAAGAAAAAGATGTTAGAGCAGTATGATGGAATTGAAAAGAGAATTGAGCAGAAATAAGAACTCATAGAAGTCCCACAGTCCTGGAAATAAAAATGAATCCACTTAAGTGTCAAATAACCTTCTGCAGATCCATGGGCTTAAAGGAAAAGGGTGAGAAAATGAACTGCTCACATAAGCAGACAGTCTAGTAACAAGGCAAGGACTGTAGGAGGTGAGAGAGTCAGAATGATGGAGTGAGACAATATTTAACATTTTTCTTTGCAATGCGAAAGGTAGAGAGCAGCAGTAAAAACAGCTGCAAACTGAATAAATGAATGAAAAATGAATAATGAAGTAAATAAAAGGAATGCAAATTTAAGTTGTGAGAGGTGGAACAATGAAATTGAAAAAGACAGTGCAGAGAATTGTATAAAGTCAGATGCAGGAACCTAATCATGGGAGAGTAGAAAATAGATTAGAAATAAAAAATGAACACCAACAGTAGGGGGAAAAAAAGCTAGAAAAGTGTAGGAAGCAGAATAGATAGATGTGGGAGATGGCCTAGCAGAGCAGCACACAGGGCCTTCATAGCTTCCATGGTCCTAAACTTGGACCAAAACAGACTTACAGAGCTCTGAATGGTAGCAGGCCTGATGTTTTCAGAATCAACTAAAGCTAATCAGTAATTGAGCCCTAAATGCAGAAAAAGCCCAAAACTTAACCTTCCTTCCTCCATAGCTGAAGAGATTGCAATGTCAGAAGATAGTTTCTTGATCTAAGACCTAGCAATTTTTCCTTAAATCTACGGTGGCACCCTGTCAAATCTCAGAGAGATATTGTCACTCAGCTCCAGTGCTGGGAACTCCAGTTTTGTCCGTTCTCCCTTCCTAGCACAGGGCTCTGGCTATCTCACCAGCCACAGACAGCAGCTTACCCTGGAACACAGGAGGTGACACTGAAGCTCTTTGAAAGAGAAGAGTCCCTACAAAACAAAACTGTATCACCACAGAGAGGACCCTGAGTGCCTGTAAATCCGTAGTCAAATGGATAAGGAATTGTTCCATGTGCTCCAAAGCTTCTCTCCCTCCCTCCTCTGAACAGGACAAGAACATCTGATGCCTCTGCAGTCACAGCACAGCCTCTCCTGCCAAACAGCCCTCCCTGAATATTGGCTCTGCAGAGAAAGTTCCTGGCCCACCTACCTGCCCAAATGAGCTGTTCAAAGTCATATCACATCTACCCTAAACTTTTCACAAAACTCTACTACACTCGCAAATGTTTCACTCCTCACCTTGAACTCTCCATTTGTTATGAGAACAAAGAGACAACTTGATATTTCTTAAGCTTTTTCTTCTAATCATCAAAGAACCTTCTCTACACGAGACAATCTGAGCAGTACGAGGCCAGTGCTATTTTGCATCCAGTGTCACTCTCTAGGTCTTAAAACAGCAAACAGAACACTGACAGCTTTCCAGTGCTGTTATTTCACTTCATTCTTCTAGTTTTGAGCAGTTTCTCAATTTATACACCTATATGTGTATTTTTGCATAAAGATTCGGGTGCCATCACAACATGAGAATTTACCCTCTGACACATGTCATAGATGAGCATATGTATTTCTGTTATCATGTTTGAGTGATACCCAGAGAGAATAAATGCTTAGCAGAAAGTGCATATTCTTTAGGGTTTTTTAAAGCAAATCAGAAGATAAGTTAAAGAAAAGATGCAAAATATAAATTTTATGATCTGCTTTCTATTTCAGCCATATTGATGGTATAAGAGTACAACAGGATTTTTTATGTGGTAGCTTGGCAAATAATTAGGATTTACCACAGTCCATAATGAATTTTTTTTTAATATAATTACTGCCCAAGCTCAATATTTTAAAGAATAATACCAATTACTAGTTTTCATTTTTAACATCATTATATCTGGATGAAATATTTTCCTCAATTTTCAGAATTTTTTAATGTAAAATCTTATTAGCTGTTATTACTGGGATTAATAGTGTAAGTACTAAATGGATACTTTTCCCCTTTTCCAGTTTAAGTAAAATATTGATTTAATTCACCGATTTGTAACTGGGGGGAGATATCAAACTACAGAGTGATCTATTGTAGCAAACTATTGCAGCTTGCTTATTTTCCATCATGCACCCCTACTTTTCATGACTTTACTGACTTGGGTGTAAAAGAAAAGGCCATTTATCCCCAGTATTACCTCACTAAGTCACAGTAATTTCATCGCTCTCAATCATTTGCTCATGCCCTATTTCTAACCACCAGCTGAATCCATGCAAATAGTGCACATGAAGTTCACACTCAGCAGATATTTAAATCATCCAATAGCCTAAAAGAGCATTCCTGCAATTATTGGCTTTGTTTATTTTATCTCCCATGTATTTTGCTGACCAATGGTATTTGAACAATGCTGTGCTTCAGATGTAGGAGAGACTCAACACAAACAATATTACTTAGGCTGCTAAAACTGTGAGCTGATATTTGAATTATATGAGGATATTCTGACTCTGTGACAATAATATTTTTTTTTAAATCAGCATAAAAAGTCTATATAATAAACATCAGTCACAGAAAACTTAATAAAGTTTAAAGACCTGTAAATGTGACTCATATTGTTAAATACTTTCCTAGCTTTTTTTTTCCTACAGACTGTGGAGTCAGTAATGAAATACCAAATGCATAATAATGCACATTTTAACTTTAGCTTTTACAGATACTTGGGTAATGGCAAAAAGCAATCTTGCAGCAAAAATACTGATTTTGTAGTTCAGACACTTAAAATCCCAGACAGGCAAAGTTCAGACTGTGTCTTTTATTTGTGTATTCCACCAACAAATACAAACAACAAAAGTATTCTAAGTTATATATATACAATTAATATCCTTGGGCAGCAAACAACAAATCTCACCAAAACTAATGGAAATAATTCAAAGTACTTTAAAGTAAAACAAACTGAATAGATTGGCATGTCTGAAAAATCAAAATGTGAGTGAGTTGCCCATCCTTTGTGGCCTTTTTCTTAAAATCTCATTTCCTACCTCTACATTATAAGCCAGCTTAAGCTCTCAATAAGAAAAAAAAAAGAAAGAAACCTTTCTCCCCACAAAGATACCTTGAAAATACAATTCCATACACACCTCAGTTCAAAATGCCAGGAATTCAATAGAATTTACTGGTAATGTATAGTGCAGGAAGATCCATTGATTTTCGATACTGAATGTCAGCAGGATTCTATATACGTCATAATTTACACTGCTGAGCTGTGAATGAGTGATTCTGTGTCACACAACCAGCTCCAACCCTCCCCAGGGCCCCCATATGGTACAAAAGAATGATACTCACGTGGGAAATCTTTGGGGTGTGTTTTTTCTGACCAGTTTCCATAAAAAGTCAGCCTGTATTTGGCAGTTCCACAGGCACAACAATCTAAAATCGGTTTGTCAGTCACACCTTCCGAGGCTGAGTCTGAAAGGCATCAAAGTACACATTGAAAATGGCTACAACTCCAAACCAGTGAGGACAGTGAAGCTACCATAATAAACACTCCAGTAAATAAATCTGAGTTAAACGTTTTGGGGTTTTGTTTAGTTTTAAGTTTACCATTAGACTAAACTAGAACCCTGAAATATCTGTACCATATTTATAAGCGGATGGAATTATTTAAATCCACATTTTTCAATTAGAAGGCATTAATATTTCAGTTATCTTCATATTCAAAGGGGGTTTGTTCCTGGTTGTTATCTGATAAGGACAAACCTCAGTTATCTCAAAACATAATAGGCTTGAAATTTCTGAACAGCCAAAGCATATGAATTCTCCAGTGGGATGCAATAACCAGCTGCAACACTTCGGTTTAGGAAAGGAAGAAATAGCCCAGGATGCAATAAATAAAGTGCCCTGGAAACCAATGGGTATCACACAAAGACCAGGTAAAAAGTTGCAAGTTTCCCATTTATGGGGAGGCAAGGAAGGTTGTAGAAGATGGAGTATGGGTGCTAAGGAAGAACATAACCGAATGGAAGATCCCAAACTTGAACCTGGCTGAAACTGTCCAACACCTCCAAATTTTAGTTTTATACAAGAAGTTAGGAGAAATATGTAGAACACAACAAGGAGATCAGAAAGATGTTTTACTTTACCTTACCTTGTTCGCAAATTTTTTTGGTGAGAGAGCCCTCATCTTGAAAATAAATTATGCGCTTCTGCACAATACTGGCTCTATAAACGGGAAAAAAAGAAAAAGCATTTGAAATATATTTATTTCTCAAACAAAAAGAAAAAAAGCATGATAAATTAGCAAAAGAAGAGAATTGGACTGCTAAGACATGGTTATACTTCCCTGTACTGACAATACATATGCACAATACAGGACTACAGAAAAGATACGTTTCTTTCAACTTGCATTTTAATTTCATCACATTTTACAGAAACCTGAACTATATTTACCTCTGTAGAAGTGGTCATAGGTATATGGTGAGGACCTGGGCTCTTGAAATGCATGACGGTCAACTTAGTATTCAATATTTCAATCAAATCTGATATTAAAATACTGAAGTTATATTCAATTCCAGTCAAAAAATAGCGCAGCTAAAGTAAGCAGCTGTTCATAGGAAATTACATGGCATTCTAAAGAGATAAGTACTTCTGATATATGACAGCAATTCTGTGCAAATATCATGTAAAACAGAACTTAGAAAAAGAGCTAGCATAAGGTAAAGTCTTTGAAAGCAATTTGCAGGTTCCAAAAGATAAGCTGTTTTAAAATTAATTAAATCTAGAATATTTTATTAAGGTTTATAGTTCAAACAAAAGGTAAATTTCTAAGCCTCAGTGCCTCAGGGCTCGATATTTTCAGTCCCAAATAAACTTTAACTACCTTCTTTGACCATTTTTAGCTATACAATTTAATTCACATGTAAACATTATTATCGTTCTATAAGAAAAGAGATTTTGGTTAAATTCAAAGACAATCTATGGACAGTCTCCTGAGGACATCATGCTTTGGGAGCTGGCACTCTTCCATGTTTACCAGTACAAGAACACATTCTTCTAGCAACATTTTGTACCATCACTTGTATTTAAAACTCTAAACAGCAAGGGCCAATTTCTTGTCTTACTTCAGTATTAGTCAAATAATTATCTTAATCTCTCCAGAATAATTCCTCACTCACGATAGAGCAAGTGAGAAGAAAAGTAAGACCGTATATGCTTAGATGCTTTGTTGCAGTCATGTCACCTTCCTTTGACACCATTGCACCCATGAAATTATCAAAAATAAGATGCGATTTTACTGTGTTTTCTTTGCCAAGATGCAAGGCCAGAGTAGGAGAGGAAGGAAACCTTCTTTACACATCATAAAGCACCCAGGAGAATAACTGGGTTTGGCAAACCTCTTAAAAGCTACATCAACCTGAAAAGGTTGCAAAAAACCCTTACTCCTTAACAGGGCTGGCATCTCCTCAAGGAAGGTGTGGGACAGGGCAACACAGGCAAGCAACCAAGGCTGTAAAAAGCAGCATGAAACAGAGAAAAGCAAACTGAATTCTACTAAAAGCAAGGGCATGATCAGCCTGCCAGTATTGGATGAAAGGAAACTCCGAGGCCTCATCTTTAAAAGAGAGTGCCCACACTAGGGAGAAATTAGAGCCTGTAGCAAACGGCAAGCAAATGAAACCCAGAATTAGTTGTCATTTATTGACATAGGAACTGCCAAGGGACAACTTAATGGGTGGCGGAAAACACTGACTAAGTGTGTGAGAAATTTTCTGAGAAACATTTTTGTGGGTTTCTAACAAGAAATAAGGGGGAATAAAACAAAACAAACATAACTGCTAGGAAGACTAAGAGCCCAAAGGCCAAGCGGTGACAGTGGCAAGTTATCTTGGCTTTTCCAGCCTTCACACTGAAAGCCAAAGCCAAAGCCAAATTTAAAGACTTTCTGGATGCTACACTGCAAGGCAACAGAAAGTAGCGACACAAGAAATGCCATGCAGATACAAGGAAAACCTCTCTCACCATGAGGATGGCCAAAAAGACTAAGCCCTGCAATGGGCTGCCTACACAGTTTGTGCAACCTCCATCTCTGGAAATATTCAAAACTGGATCACATCCATGCCTCAGCAACCTATTGGCATAACAACCAAACTGATGGTTCAACACCTACTTCAAGCAGGAAAATGGACTAAGTGACTTCCAGAAGTCCTTTCCAACCTAAATTATTCTATTATTTTCAACCAAACGCATACAAAATCAGCTGTTTGATAAAGATCTCGATTCTGCGGATAACAAAGATATTACAGGTATTTGAGAAGCAGTTACCAGTTATTTTAGAAAAAAAAAAAAAAAAAGAGAAAGATTGTGTGAAGCCTGAAGTGTACTTGTATTATTCTTTTTGCCGCAGTTAGCTTGTCACTGTAAAATGTCAAGGGAACAGTTCCTTTTCTAATAACAAAAGCTTCACAGCTTTCTGAGTCATTGTCTCTTCAGCTGTGTTTGAAACTATATAGCGAGCCAATAATTTAAATGGGAGTTTTTATACTGATTCCAAGTGCACCAGGATGGGCACATTATACGGCTGCATAAATGTCAAAGCACGCATACAATTTTACAAATGCTCAATCTTAAATTATTTTAAAATATTAACTGTTTTAATAATCAGCTTCTAGACTGAACACAGACAAAAACATCTGATCAGAGTATTTGCTAGCTTTTATAACTACCTTTGTACTCCTTTTTTTTTTTTTTTGACATAATTTCTATTCTTCCATGAAAGTTCTGATCTTTGGACTAAGGATTCTTTCCTTTGGCTTTGAGGCTTACAAAGAACAGCTAAAAATGGAATGGCTAGCTTCTAGAGAGAGGCAAGAAAGCTTTTAAAAATTTACACAAGGTACCCATCTGTTTAGTCTACATAAATCCTTCCCACCACTTCAAACATCCAGTGCTGTCTGAACTTAATGGGAAGAGGTAATCCAATTGCTTCACAAAAGTATTTATATATATATATCAGTGGATCTTCAACTTCTTGGGTTTTTTTTTCTTATTGACTTTTTTCTCTCTCTGACAATCAGAAAACAATGGATAAAAAAAAGAAAAATAAAAAGAAAACAAATTTCACTCAAAAGATTTGTTTATTTCCCATTTTCTTCAAGGCAATACTTTTGGATTTGTGCTAAAGCTTTTCCATCACCAAACCAAGGAGCAAAACTGTAGGTTACCAGCATATCTACACCTGACAGCACCAGCCTTTATTAAAGAAAACCAACCAAATGAACTGTCCTAAAATTGCCAGTACTTGTTTTGTAGTTCTCACAGCCAAATAAAAGAATATCCAGTTACTTCTGCAATATTTGTTTTGGCAATCCTACTTTGGAACGTCCCTGTCCTGCCTCTTTGGTCAGACCACATTTAAGGGCAGTGTGACAAGACTGCCTCGAAAGACTTCCATGGAATAAGAAGTTCCTCTGCAGCACAGTTCCAAAACAATTGTACCATCCTGCTGTGAAAAGCTCTGCCAAAGACACATAAATTCCGTTCAGGATATTAAGAAACAGGAAATGTCATAAAACATAAAAATCCAGACCAGCCTTGGGAACGCCTCAATTTATACCAGAAACAGAGGAGTCCATTTGGGGTTTTTTCTTTCTCTTATTTTTTCTTTTTTTTTTTTTTTTTTTCATAGAAACAACTTTAGATTATTTTCCTCAGTCCTTTTGTCAAATTCTAGTATGAAAAGAAATACTCTTATTTTAAATTACCTCTGTGGGTGTAGTGATATGACAAAAGAAGTAAGGAAGAAGATTTGTCAGAATTGTTCCTATGACATTTTTAAAGTTAACATCAAAATCATTAAGTACAATATTAGAGTTACATTTGAATAAAACAGGTTTTGTCAGAGCTGGTGAGGATACCCCAAGTTTTACTTGGATATTGAGAAATAATAATAAACTCCTGAGTTTCAGGTAAGACACTTTTTCTTCTCTATATTACCTGTGAGTTAACCTTGCCTTGCCCTTCTAGATATCAAAATTATTCTCTTTAATTATTCCATGCCTCATTGACTTAATTACAGTATGATAAGTTGTTTCCCAACCCAGAAAGCTACAGAGAACAATTACCAGGGTGTTAAGTTTGTTTTCTTTTTAGGGTTTGTTGTGTTTTGGAGAGAAAGAATTTCGAAATGTACCATTTACTTTGACAGTAGAAAGTGACATGGAAACCACTCATGTACACCTACTGTAATTTTGTCGGTGCTGCTGGATTTTGCCATTCTAATGCATTATTTAGGATACTCTCATTTTATTTCTTTCTATGATGTCTTAGAAAAAAGCCAACCCTGAGTTTCTGATAAACACTTACAAGGTCAGGGAAAGCACAAACTCACAGAAGTTTACTAACAATAGTTACTTATTTTTCTATATTAGGAGACTTTTATTAAAAACAAATTAAAATTCTTCTGAAAGCATATGCAACCGTTTAGCCCAAAGAGGTCCAGCAATTTTTACACTGATAGTATATTTGATGACGACATTCTTCAAAATAATTTTCAATTAGGAAAGTGTGCTGTCTCAGCCAGGACAAGCTGCATTTACACCAGAATCTGTCATCAGCCATCACTGATAAGGGTCAATACTAGTAAAAATTTGCAACAAACTATTTATTTTTAATGCTTAGAAGCTAAAATAGTAGGTACATTTTTTGTTGTCATCTTGTTTTCATTCATTAGTTTATTTTTAAGTGTGTTGCTAACACAGTATGAACAAAACAACCAGACGATATTTGATGTTGGATAAAACACAGTATTGTTAACATGAAGTTTAATCAATGCTGCCATAATTCCATATTTACATCCCTGCACTGGATGAGGATCTTTTCTCTAACAGATTAGTCACATGAAAAGCAATAAAACACGTTCACTTCTAAAAACTTCAGTACAGACACAGACACCAGAGTATCCTTCTTCACTTTTATTTTTCAACATTTCACATATACTGCCTGAAAATATAATTCAGAGAAACCCCACAGCAAGAGCAAAGTACTCTAAGCTTATCTTACAAATTTTCTCTGCTTCCAAACACTTTTGGCGTCCTTCATGTCATACTCGGGTCTGCCACCACACACCTACACGGGAGCTCACTGACTTCAGGACTAATTTAGCCATCATATATAATACAGCAAAAAGCTCTGAGGGAAAACACAGCTATACATGCTTCTATCTTATATTTTTTCCTCACAAAATCTCTCTGTTCTTTCCGTGAATGGCCACAGGACATAAATGTTACATCTAAAACCTTTAGGCTAAAACTGAAGTACTGGACACGATAATTTCTGACATGAATGCTATACCTATTACTTGTAAAAAAAACCCAAAAAAACCCAAAAAAAAAGCAGCATCACTTAAAGCCCGTTGCTGTTCATAGGCTATATCTTCCCCAGGGATTTTGATAGTCACCATTTTTTGCAGCAAGCACCATCTCCTAGAATTTCAGGGCTAAGCATTATAAATTATACTGCTAAAGAAAGTCAGAAAAGATTGGCTAGGACTGAGCGTTTGGAGGATGGATTGATCTTGTTTTCGAAGTACTGGTTTTGTAGAGTAGATGGAAACAATCTACCAAAGGTGGGAGTACAGGGTTTTTTCTATCTAGTGAGCCCAAAATCCTGTTACATGATAACTCTATTCACTGAGCTAATTTGTGATAAGAACCCATGCAAAGCACTTGTGTACTAACTAACAAATCCTAAAAACAAAATGAAAAATAAAACAAAAAAATAACCCACATTTTATTTCTGCATGAGGTCTATGCAATCCGTATGACGCTCGCCCACTTGCACAGGAACTCAAATACTTGATTCCTTTGGCTATTCCAGCCTGCTTTACGTGATGTGCCAGGATGGGAAAGAAAACCAACCACACGGGCAAAGGCCACATTTCCAACCCTCCCACATGTGCTGCTCTTCCTTCATCTGCCCCCAAGTTCCCTACTTGACCTGGGGTCACTGCTAGACTTTTGTTGATTTTGCCATTATTGCACAGCACACATGGACATCTGAGACACAGCAGAAGAACATTTTCCCTTTCACAGCATTTCTTTTAATCTTTATATCCTACTCATATTCCTCTCCTCTGTTGAATCACCTTCCCCCACTCCAGGTCGGGGCAGTAAAAAAACCCACCACATTTAATATATATTAAAAAAACCCAAAAGAAGTAAAATTTAAGTGTGACCACAAGAGCCCAGTTAAAAAAGCCAGAAAAAAATACCCAAAACTTTAGAAAAATTGTTCTAAATCTTTAATATTTATAAAGCCTGAAGAAAGCAAAAGAATTTGAAGATAAAAGATAAAACAAAAAATAAGAGAGTTGTTGTTCTCCTAATATTTC
This sequence comes from Dasyornis broadbenti, assembly GCA_013397935.1. Classification (NCBI taxonomy): domain Eukaryota; kingdom Metazoa; phylum Chordata; class Aves; order Passeriformes; family Dasyornithidae; genus Dasyornis; species Dasyornis broadbenti. The sequence goes on along the minus strand of VZRN01004996.1, from coordinate 1,930,277 downwards.
TTTAAAAGTTGTCAACTAGCAATATACTGAAGTTATGTTTTAATGAGTAAATTATTTGCTTGCACAGACAAAATTTTATTTGTCAAAAGCAATATACTAACAAAGCCCACCCATTAATAAAATACTGATTAGTGGATAGTCAGTAGCAGGAATCTAGATTGGAATAAAGTATTTGATGTTTTCAAACCCAGAAGAATCTTCACCTCCTCTGAGTTGACAGGAGCCTGAAGGTGAATGCCATAATTAATGGAACAAATCAACATCCACTGAAACAAAGATAATTTAATATTAAAATGCTTAATACTGCCTCTTAAAATAGACCTTACTATTATGAATGTATTTCCCTGAGGAAGTTTTTGATGCAGTATCTTTAGTACTTGAGGTTAAGAAGTGGAACTGGAACCATCAGAAGAGACTTGTCAGTTCTTTAGTGCAGCTGAGACACAGATTTCATCTGTCAAGAATTAATGCCTGTAACAAGTGAATCCCGTCTACCTGGGCTGTTCTGAGAGCTCTCACTGACAGCCGAGACTGCACAGCCTACTGAACATTCAGCCACATAATGCCAGGAGATGCTGGTTGTTTGTGCTGAAAGACAGGAGTGCAGAGAAACAAAAGAAAATAAAGAACCAATAAAGAGAAAAGGGGTGATGGCAGTAACTTTTCCACTTCCCTCATTCTGAACGGGAAGTATATGGGAAAAAGGCAAATTCAAATTTTATTTGAGAAATAGCTGAAAGACCACCCTGCTCATGCAACACACAGTTATCGAAGAAAGATCTAATTATCCATGAAATTATTCTACGTTATTAGGGCGGCTTTCACCAAGCTTCTCCACCTACCCATTGTTCAATATCTGCTCATGGCTAAGAACGGTGTTGGAGTAGTGTCTCCACTTGATACATTTATCCTGCATGCGAAAATTACTTGCAGTGGGGAATTGTAGCAAATATTGTTGCCGAACTTTGGTACACAGATTTTTGGAGAACACCATGGCATGGAACCTGTATATCAGGGTCTCTGGCCTTCCTGCTTCAGCCCTAAAACTGCCAAAATCATACAACCTTCTCATGTCTGATTAGATGCCAACACCAGTGGCACTGATTGCACTTTTTTGCACTTCACAGAGGAAGCAAATGATGGAGAAAGAAGGATTGCTACACATATGAAAATCAGAAAAATACTCTCAGGAATAAGGTGATAGCAGCGTTGAAGGGTACAGAAACAGAATAGGAAATAGATCAAAAATTGTCCAAGACATGCACAAGAAGGGCAAGAACCAAGTCTAGGAATATCTCTTTGGTGAAGGGGTGGATTGTCAGACTGTGGATGTGATTACATTTAAATTATATACATTAACCCCCCAAATCACTCTGGGGTATTGAAACTCCCTGGAAGACTGCAATTCTTTTTCACAGTGATTTTAAGCATTTTCTACACAACAGCATACAGCAGCAGGGAGACGAAACAAACACTACAGTCTCAAGAAGCTTGTTGCCTCAGTGGGGTTCCTGAAGTCTTGTTGATCCGGATAAAGGTCAGCATTTCATGGAGGAAGTGATTACAACTGTGCTTAGAGGAGCAGGGATTAAGCAAAAGATCCAGAGCCTGTATCTCCCTCAATCATCAGGACAAGGAGAGCACATGAATAAGACTATTAAAGGAGCATTGTGAACAGTAGTAAGCAGTAATGACAGGGATTAGAATGATAAATCACCCTTTATATTGAGAGACAGGCAGAGACTAGGAACTGGAATTCAGCCCTACCACGTTTTATTTAGAACAAAAGTGCAGTTAATTAGATTCTTAACTTCATCAGAAACTCCAAGAGGGAGATGCTTTAATGTGGATAATTGAGATACACCAAGTGTGATTAGAGATACAGGAGGAAACAGAGCAAGGGTTCAGACATGGTGGATAGAAACAGGGGTGCTCCTTCAGATACTTGTGAAAGGGGAAACAGGTGAATCCATCATGGGCTTGAGATTGACACTCAAGCAGTGCCATTTAAACATTTCCAAATGTTGGTTTAGATTTTGAAACTCAAGCAACTAGGAAAAAAAAATCTCCTGTTCTAGACAAAAATATAAGCTATAACTACGTGATTTTGTTTATTATGGTGGGGAGTTACTTGCTTCCAACAAAGATCAAACAGAAAAAGAGACAGAAAAAAATTACATGCTTTGAAAACTAAAAACATATAATTACCAGATACACTGATGTTGAGGGTGTTTTGAAAACCTAGATGTGCCCAGCAATCTCATGCTGCTTTTATATGACACTCCAGAGGTACCTGACTGACCTTCTACTGAAATCAATTACCAATTTCAGTTTCACCTAATCAGAAGGGAATTGCAGCCTGAATTTCTTATGAGGCATGAGTGGCCACTGGAAAACTAGAAATGTATAAGGACAGCACTTAAAACTTTGTTCTCACTGAGCCAAGTAGCTTATTGAAAAAGACGATGCAGACAACACAAATCCAACTTCCTGTCAAATTTGCCTCCTCTTCAGTTTAGCTTTATTTTACTTACTTGTCTGAACATATTTAGCACTTCGTGAGTAGAACTGTGTGTGGCAGAAATATAGATTACTTTTATAAAACCAGGAAGAATGATTACTATTTGTGTTTCTTTGCCATATTGAAGACAATGTTTTGGTCACAATTAATTCAGAGAAATTAGACAAATGCCTTTCATAAATATCTTGTCTATCTAAATTAAATCTGACAAGCTAGACAACTCCTTTATGAGCAATCATTAGATGGTGGTGCCTCAATACCTTTGCATGTGGCATATATTTTTCATATGAGTTTCTTGTGTCACCATATATCTACTTCAGACACCATTGTAAGGCAGTTGAATCATAACAGAGCACATATTTATTTCTCTGTATATAAAACTAGTGTACATTCTATTTTCAGAGAAATCTGTGGGAAGAAACTATGACAGGTAATCTGTAAAACCTAAATGAGTTGGTACATATTAAGGGTATCGTGGGGCTCCACATACAGCAGTGAGAGAGCATCCAGCTCATTATCCCTCTAACGAACAGAGCTGAGTCCCTCCCTAGACACAGGCCTGTAACCCAGCCCTTTCTGCAGCAAATGAAACCCAGAAACCATTAAAAAAAAAAATCAAGTGTGCTTTCTGGTGCATTGCAAGGCTTTAAACTACATTCTGCTGGAGCAGTGAACTGATGGAGCAACAAATCCATTTTTCCAGGAAAGCAGGGCAAAAAGCATTCAGGCTGCTGCTGTTCAGATAGCAAAGATACTTAATGCATGTCTAATGATGTAGAAAAGATGGAAAAAGTGGGTACCTAATTACTGCAAGGAAAAGAAAGGAATGGCCCACCCAATTATTAGTTGAATTTAGTGTTTCAATCCTTTCACAATAGCCTTAAAATTGTCAAACTGGGTAATGAGAAAGACAACAACAATCAATTCCACAGCCAGTCCATGCAAAGAACAATTCCTTTTCTGGGTGGTTTTTTTTGCCTTTCAGAATTTCTAAAGAACTGCAATAATACAAATAGCTGCTCCTTTAAGGAGACAAATCAGAATTGATTTTGTGGTGTTTCACATGAAGCAAAGAATCAAGATAAATACAGTGTTCAGGTTCTGAGACCCTTACTGATATTAAATGCCACTCTTAGGGACTCTCCAGCTAATAGATGTAAACTCACATCAGAATTGAAATACAATTCAATACAAGTAAGGATGGCCAGAATCCAGCACCTTGTTAATTCATCCATTTGCCTTTCCTACTATAATAGAGCTGTGCTTGAAATTTTAACTGCAAAATGTGCTCTGCAGAGCTGTTGTCGATTTCTGTGGACCTGCGGACACTTTAGAAAATATTTACATTGGCCTGCTAGAAAAGTTTTGCTAATGAAAATTTCGTGCAATACATCAGTATAGCTTCTCACATTTAACTGCAGGATTACTTCCATACCCTCACGGAAAACAACATTGAAATAATTACTGTATTATGAAGAAGCAAATGACCAGTTGTGCCACATTTATGACTATCTTAAATTAGACTTTGCAACATCTAAGAATTACCAATGTGCTGTAGGATTGAGACCATTCATTGCTGATCGCCTTTCTTTTATCTGAGTCAATAGACATTTTGAACAATGGAGGATCTTGCCAAGATGTTAAAACAGCAGGTTTTATCAAAGCCTCAATCACTAGGCACATACTGGATAAAATAATTTGTTACTAAAACTAAGAATTAACCACAGTACACTGCTTAGCTTTTTAATTACCTCCTTTCTTCATCACTGTACTCAATTTGCCCTTCACATTCACTGATATGTGATGAGAACACCGCCATACTACAGTAAGCAAAACATATTTGGGTCCACTGGAGTGCTGCTTTCAACACAGAGACCAAAATCTCTTTATCTGTAACCTGCAGAAATGGTATGACATTTTGATTCATGAGTAAAATTCATATTTTAAAAATGTATCACATTACATTAAAATAACGCCTTCAGTTCCTGACATAAGACAAATCAGTTCCCTAACATGAATTACCATGCGTAACTTCAGGCAGTTATAATAAAAATTATTTCAAACATTCAGTAATAAAAAATGACAACACTTCTGATGTCATCCATAGTGACTCTGCTGTATGTTTTGAAAGGAAATCCAATTATGACGATCATTATTATTTCTATTCTTTTCCTCTCTTTGTTTCCCCTCAAAAAATGACAATGGCCTTGAAGTCAAATTAAACATCTGTTTGCAAAATAAACCAGAGTGCTACTGACAGCTGCTGCCGAATGGCAAATGTCCTACAGCTGTTGGGCTCCTAAATTAACAATGATTTTCATTACAACAGCAAACAACAAGCAAATTATGGAGCTGACTTTTTTTTTTCCTCCATTCCACTATTTGAAATTTATGAAAATGCAGACTCAGCCAGAAAGAAATCACAGTTTACTGTTTTATTTCCCCACTTGCAGGGAGCAAAAAGTCAGACAAAATCAGATTTCAGTGTAAGATACTTCATAGAGCTTCCCTCCTGACACGTCTTAAACCCTTTTTTGCATTTTCCTCTAGGATATGTAAATGGAATTAATAATTCATTGAGGATTTATCTTTCTCTGATGCAAATTTTGTCAATAAAGAAAAGTATTGAAAAACATTTTCTTGATTTTTAGCACATCTATTTAGATTTGTAAATACACAGGTGCATCAAACCAGCAGGCTTTTTCAAAACTTTACCTAAAATGCTTATGTATTAGTGTACGTCAGAAGTAGATGGCAGGATATTTTAGACAGCAATGTTTGCATTTTAAAAACAAGAGGTGGGCAGGGGAAGCTCGATCACAGTGCACCCGACTATCACACAGCAAAGTCAGACAGGAAAGGCTGGGGTAGTTCATTAAAGACTGACTTCTGCCTTCACTTGTTATGGCTTCCTTATCTATCTTCAAGTTTAGGAGCAGAAACAGGAACATTATAAAGCACTGTACCTCGTTTTCTACTTCACATGGCTTTTTGAAGTGCACAATTGAAACACCCAAGTATCCTTTGAACAGTGTTGAGAATCTGGAAGGACCAAGGAACTCGGCATGGATAACGGTTAGGAAATTAAAATTAAAGTTTTACACATCCCATGTGGTTTTGTAAAATGTCAAATTAGGATACAAGTGGCTTCGGATCAGTTCTGTGTTTGTGTCCACTGTTAACTTCAATAAATATTTTTTTTTAAAGGATTTCCCCATAAAGTCTGGAGAAAACACTTTGAGGTAACTGATATCAGTGCCTTCTCACAAAGTATGTTGAATTTCTGTAATGCCTGAATTCCTGCCCCACGGCACAATCTTTTTAGTTTTTACAAAACAGCTTGTTTTACAAAATGGCATTCGTGAAAAGAAATAACAATATGGACCAATGAGAGTAGCCGCACATTTGTTCAGTTTACCACAAAATATGCCATCACACTGATTTTTTAATTTTTTTTTTAATATGAAATGATTGTAGGCATTTGCAAGGCAGAGTATAAAAACATCTTTAACTTATCTTAACTTTCATAATAAAGTCATAATTACATTCCCCCTGTTGCTAGAGGAAAGGTCACCACCCTTCTCCATACTCCTTCATCTCATTGTTTTTCTATTGCTTTGCAGTCCTCAATGAATAAACCCATCTTGGAGAAGCCAAACAATTAAGCTGATTTGCAATACTACATCTTTACAAACAAAACAACATATGAATGAATAACTAGATTATATAGGATTACTTTATTAATTGCACCATAAAAAAGAAAGATTATCTAGAAGAACACAAAATTACAAGAAAATCCATTTATAATACTTTCCAAATTCACATGCTCCCACTGTGAAGTTAAAGAAGCAATATTAAACCTGTGAGAAAATGAAAATGAAGTGGATTTTGGTTTTAAATTTGATGTGTCAGGAGGTCCAGGAGGCTGCTAGCATATATATTGAGATGAAAATACGCATTTTTACACCTAATATTAGAGCTCCTAGAAATATATAAGCTGCATAGAAATACAGAAGGCTATTCTTTCTTCCTAACACAGATAAACTCTCTGTGGGTGTTTAACCTATGAAATAAAATACAGGGTTCTAAGTTAGTTCCTTTGAGAAGCTTAAACTTTTGTCGTATTTGTTTAAAAATAAAAGAAAATTGCTGGATGAAGAAAATATTTAATTTATTTTTAAGGAACCAGGACAGTGCAATACAAGTTTGCTATCCTGCAGTAGCTTACAGAAGAGTCACTGGCCTCTAGGTGCTCTTGAGAAAAGAGAGGCATTGAAGAATGAGTCGAGCTGTACATAAAAACCCAGCATTGAAGGACAGGAATGGACCCAAATCTGACCACTCCAAACCTATGTCCCTGGCCGTATAAAGCTGGACACGTTTCCATTACATCTCCTAAAGGTGAAGAACGGGGGAAAATGAAGGCACATCAAAGGAATAGCATATGGAAAATTGCACATTTTATATCTACCATTGTTGCACTTGTTTTCTGGACTGTTAGGACACACAGAGATATCTTTTTTCGTTATCAGAATTGTGTAGAAATACATAAAGTGTCTATATAAAATATTCTATTTAAGCTATGAAATACTAAGCTATATTACTATTATGTCTATAAAAAATGAGGTTCAGAAGCTACTGTTGCTGTTATGTGGTAGCTAACTGGAAGATAATGATTTTGTTGTTTTTTTTTACATAGTATAGAAATTATAAAAATTTTTCTGCATGGAGAAGATTCATTGATTCTACTAGGAAAGAAAATAAAGTTATTTATAACATGAGAATTGTTATCTTCTATTGTTCCATAAACAGATTGCTATCAAGAGCTCTTGCTAGGCAAGGAAGGCAGGTTGGTCTCTCTTTTTCATTGTCTGTTATATTTATTCATAATGGAAAGCCGTCAGTAAATGTTTTACAGCTGCGCTCAATTGCTCCACTATTAATTTCTCGTAAACAGTCAGGTAAAGTTGTTGACATGAAGTGTCTGGACAATCACACGGGAAGACTGAGAGGATAAATGGGAAAGACTGAATAACAAATTTAATATCTGATTCAAACAAGTAGGCTTTCTTTGTTGTTAGTTTTTACACTTTGAACATTTAGAGACATAATTTTATAGTGAACTCTTCATAGCTCTTCAACTATATGCCAGTTGTACCCATCCGCTTCAAAATAAACAATGTGATTTTTCAGTAAGTGTAAATCCATGAATCTCCTCCAGGAAGTACAAACCACAAGTATATTCAGGAATCCTAAAATAACATGTAAGATCCTCTTTTCACCTTTTTGTAGCAAATAGGATGCTTGATTTAAAGAATACGTTCCACATAAAGCATTTACATAAACACCCAATTAGGCATATGGAGAAAGAATTGAGCTATATTTTAATCAGGTAAGTATCCCAAAAAATCAAGAAAAATTCTATGTATTAGAGTAAGTAGACCCTAGGAAAGAAAGGGAAATGTTTTAGTGGTGAAAACATCAGAGAGGAACAAAGAATCTACTTAGAGCACTTCATCACCTTAGTCTAGTAACCTGAATAAATTAAAACCATGTCCAGCTTCTCTTCCCTGTGCCAGCTCATAGAAAGCTGATGAGGGATTTAGGACAAGGATGAAAAGTAGCAAACAAATTTTTCAGCTGTAACTATACATAATTCTTTGTTCTTTATTGTTTTTTAAGTTCAACTCTGTGATCTATCAGAGGTTGCTCTTATATGACTTGCAACAGTTTCAGATGCTTTATCTCTTCCACCCATGTAAAGAGTCTGACAACTGGAGTTTCTTTCTGTTTGAGGCAAATTTGTGCAATATTGGTTTTGTGAGAATCATAATATCAACATTTTTGGAAAGAGAGATTACATCTGAAATACATTTTTCTTCTGAGCATGTCAGTTTGGTATTTCTGATAAAAGCTCCTGTTCATGCAGTATTAATGACTTGGTCATATATTAATCTACACACCACAGAGCTATTCTTCTGTTTTTTGGGCCTTGTTACCCAGGTGCCTCGTGCTCTGTTTCTGGCCCAGGGATCTCATCATGAGTTTTGAGCGTAGAGGAGAGATTTGGCTGCATACCAAGACAGTTTAAGGATGTATATGTAGTTATGAACTCCTGAGGTTTTATGACATTTGGTTCTTCTTTTAGTCTCTCTGGCAAACACATTTCAGCACAGTGTTTACCCAGAGTGACAGGCCAAGTGACCTGAATGAATATAATGCTTGAAGCTGCAAGAAATCAAAAGGTAAATGTTCAAAAAGCTCTAACTGGAGTTCCTTTGCCCTCAGAGCTCTGAAGTTTGGGAGCAAGAGGACTGTCAGACTCCACATGGAGGCTGGAAACTGACTGTTATATCCAAGGCCCAGACCCATGGACTAGAACTGAAGTTGTCCTCAAAGATATGAGACAGCTTTGCTACCGAAGCACAACCATCTAAAAGATTGTGCCAATACATGCTTGATATACACTAAAGATGCCATCGTTTTTATTTAGAAGTCTGCAATTCCATAAAATTCCTCTCCTCTCTGATTACATGCAAACAAGACCCAGTGTAATTAAAATCATGAAGATAATTACATATTCAGGAAAACAAGAAACTTTACACTTTTCCTCAAGAGCTATAAAACATTTCCCTAGAGATGGCTCAGAACACATTTCCAGAAACAAACAGCAGAGACAGCATGACGAATACAGTGCATTTCTGCAAGTAATGAACAGTATTTACAGATACCAGATTTTAATTTGTTGGTTGTTTAAGCACGATATGTATAGCAGAAATAAATAACTCGCCACAGGAACTTTGGCTACATTTACCATACAAGTCACATCAGTTGTCTGAGAACTCAGTTATTTCACGAGCCAATCACAAACTGTGGTTTCTTCTCTAAATGGTGAATTAAATATAACTTATCTGCATGTGGCCATCATTTACTGCATTTGGCCATCATTTACTGCATTTAACAATTAATCTCAGCCTTGGCGAAAATCAGCAAATGCTAAAGGAGGAAAACATAATTACCATCTCACAGTACTTGACTCTTCATGAGATCTACACTGACACATTTACTCAATTTGGATACTAACAAGAGTCTCCCGACCATAAAATTTTAGTATGTGACAAGCTAAGAACTTTATAAAATATTCTTCACTCTTGTATCATATTAGAGAATTCTAAAGGACTTGCAGAAAACTGTTTGTTCTGTATTTCCCACTAATTACCTGGGTCAGACATTCACCCATATGTTCCATACCACACTCAGCTGAGACACTGCCTTGAGGAATACAACAAACCTGTTGACTCTAGAAACCTGGGGCTCAAAGCAATCTAAAAGAGCTGATTTTCCATCACTGCTAAGAAGCTTTCAGTAAATATTTATTGTCCTTTTTTTGGTCAATGGGGCCATACTTTAATCCATTGTTTAATCAACACTTTAAAGTTTCTTTGTTTAACAAGATAAATCTCCATTGCTTGGAGGTTTTTTTATAGAATTAAGCACAGCCTCTGAATATTAGCTGTCAGAGTAAAAAAAAANAAAAAAAAAAAAAAGCATGTTTACTGTTCTACTTTTTATTTATAGTAGAATATGCTAAACCAAGCATGAAAGTCTACATGCAGAAAAAAAAGGGATATTTTTTTTTTAAAGGTGAAACAGTTCTCATTCACTTCAACAAAATATTAAAAAAGATTGACCAAGACAGGGTTCAAAACCCTGAAAATTTCTCTACTTCCATGTGATGATACAAATACCACCATGCTCTGCCACTGCTCTATTGTCTATGTAATTTCTACACACATTGCACATCACAAAAATAAACAAACTTTTCTCAGGGAAGTTTTAACAGGTTTTCAAAGACCTTAGAAAACAAATGCATTCTGAAGAGCTCGGAAACCTAGTAAGTAAGGTTTAAAAGAGAAACTTTTATCAGAAGATGAAGCAATGACTTGCCCCTCCCATCTTGACATGGGACATGTTGGTGTCCGATCAATCACAAGCAACAAGGGAAAGAAAAAAGGGATAAAAAGAGGTTGCACTGTGAACATGGAAACAAGTCTGTGCATAGCATGACAGCTTGGAAGGGTCCAAACAGACAAATAGGAAAGAGGGCTTAAAGCTTGAGGGTCGCCCAAGCAGTGTGTAAAATAAAAGTATTTTTTGTCGTGTCTTCGGTGGGACCAAAGCACAGGCTCAAGGGTGTGGATAAATGGAGCCTCAGCTATTGTTTGCATCCTGGAAGGACATTTAGTACTGGCAGTTTCAGTCGAGTCTGGAAGGATTGGAACCTTTAGGGTGTTTCACTGTCATCTCTTGGTGGCAAAGAAGAAAATGCATTAATTATTCTCAACGAAACAATTATAGTTAATCCATTTCCTTATTTTTTCCCCTCACAATTCTAAGTCTTCACACAGAAAGAGATGTTTGAGAAAGCAAGGTAGTGTCAGTAAGTCATATTCAAATATGTTTATTCCCCTAAAGTTTGTATTTTGCAGTCGGTCAGACAGCTAGCATTACACATACATGTGCACATGCCAAAGGATTTAGGATCCCCTACTGAACCCTAAAACTACAGATTCCCATTTGTCTGTGGCATGTAATGCTTGTCACAGCCAGACTGATCACATGCACTGTGCCTAGAAGGCCCAGGGAATGCTGCTACCCAAATCCGAGCAAGCATTTCTACCAAACCTACCAGACTTCACAAATTGCAGAAAAACAGCTGTACCCAAACCTCAGTACTAGTCCAAGAAAAGCTTCCTGGAAGACTCTATACTTAGTTATATCACTGGGAAAAAACGCCATTATTTGAGGCTTAAACTGTGATAAGCTTTTATGGATCAGTTATGTCTAACTTGTGACTATGTTTAACTTTTCTATATATTGAAGTCAGCAGATCAGGGCACAGTGGAAAAGTAGATCCTTATGATTCAGAACAGGCTCCAAAATGCTGCCATTCTGTTTTGGAAATTCTAAAACAAAGTTGTCACAGTCTGCAAGGATTGAAACAGATATGTACTGATAATTAAAAAAAAAATATTTGCACTCCCATCACATACAGAAGAAAGAAAAATATGGAGGGTTTGTTTCCTCTAAAGTTCAAATTTTCAGAATTTTTCCATGATGAGTTTGGATTTAACTCTTTAAAACAATAACTGCTCTTAGACTTTTGTTTTTATCATCTAGAATAATTATGAAATAATTATTTCCAATGCTAATGTTCCAATAATTATTTCCAAATTATTTCCAACATTTCCATGCTATTCTATGGGAGCTGACCATAAAGAAGGTTTGTGAAGAGGGCTGACTACAAACTCTAACTCGGATGCCATCAAATCTTTACATGCAAAAGAGAAAATGTAAATGTTGTTAATGCCACGACCCCATCAGTGATTGCTGTGTATGGGGCCTTGGAGGACTCACTGCAGCGCAAACCGGCAGCTTTTAATAATGGTCATTCCTTCTTTACTTACCTTCTGAGGTCAATAAAAGGTCAATCATTGGGAGGAAGCTCATATTTCCTATATCTTTTCCTGAAAGGTACTTAATAACTTCCTTTCACTTTTCAGCAGCACATACACACCCAAGATACCCACAACACACTGTAAATAGGCAGCCATAACACCAACATCTTTCCTTTTCCTCTGAACCTAAATTTCCAAGCTGCTCTTTTATTTTGCCAAACAGATTACAGCAACTGGTGCCCGTCAGCTAATCTAGCTCTTTGTTGGCACTTCAGTGTTTTGTTGACACTACTGATGCATATCCAGCAGCCTGAGAAGGTTCTAAGCCACTGGTTCACTCTGCACACTCTTTGAGGCAGTGGCAATTTTATAATTTCATGTGTAGAGCATCAGAACTGCAGTTCTGACTGTTACATTTCGTAGCCTCTCTTGACTTTTCTGCAAGAATTCAAGTACTTCACAGAAAAAAATCGGTGTTGAACATTCAGCATGAACTGACTAGCAGCAAGGAGAGAGAAGAAACACTTATCAAGATTCTGCAGTTGGTGGTACTGTACTGCATTCCTTCTCTGGCAAGACCCAGGCTGGCCCTTGAATCAACTTCAGCCACAGATGTTTAAGTTTCAGTGAGAAAAGTATAGATCTTCGTTAATTTTTTTTATTAATGGCAATTCTATTTAGGACACTAATGAAAAAAAAAATCCATCAATTTGTGTTGTTGAATATCATTACTGGATTAAAGTTTAATTCTTGTCTCTTTAAAAAGCTGATTAAAGCATCATCACCTTATTATTAATTTATTTAAATAGCAAGTGCCTCAAGCAATATTGATTATGCAGCTAAGAGGGGGCCAGTCCTGGGGGGAACGCCAAGGAGCTTTATTGATAAAAAGCTCAGCAACACTCAAGGAATCTTCTGGATTGGCAAAGAAACTCTCGAAAAATTCCATCTACAAACATAACACAACTTACAACAGTTTTACTGCAGCCTGGTGTACATTTGTCTGCACTGAGCTTAAGAAAAGACTTAAGTGTAAGTGTATTCTTGAGCTGCTTTAGTTCACATTAAACCAGGTGATTCTTAAAACTATTATACTGAAACTGGGAGGCAGCAAGTAGAAGGCACACTGCCAAGGATTTGAGGCTGTCCCACAGCCAGAGCCAGAGCTGGGACAAGATCACCCTCACCGATGTGGAAGAGGAGGGTGTTGGTCTCTTGTGCCCATCAGCGAGAGGAGTGAAGCACAGGGTGAGAGGAAAGCAGCCACAGACCATTTTTGCTGGCAAAAATTTCACAGCCTGTCCAGAAATCCATTGCAATTTTATTAACACAATTTACTCAATTGGTCTGAACTATTTAGCACGACCTTTGTGATAGTGTTTCCTTAAAAGCCTAGAAGTCACTGTCCCCAGCACTGATAAGCCTCTTTGTAATACTTTGGTCTGCTGCAAGGCCCGTCGTAGCTATTTTTAAGTCTTCTCCAACACAAGGATTCAAAGCAAGCAAAGAAATCCTAATTGTCCATGAATATTTGACCAATCTGTCCAATTAAATACAGCAAACAAAGTCTTAAGAGACAGGACAATGTTTCTCTGGCACTCTTTAGTTCAACAGACAAATGAGTGGCCCTAAAGCAAAGTGCACCTACCTTTATCAATTGCTTGAAAAGCATGATTATACATGAGAGTGTGTAATAATAGTAAAATATCAGTAAATGATCACCAGGTCTAAAATGAAAGCATTCACCTCTAAACAAATAGATCTGGTTTTACTGATAAAGGTCCATTTAGACAATCCTGACTCTACAGAACATTCCTATTACTCATCTCAACCAAAAGCATGGTTTTTACTCACCAGATGAATGCAATTTTTATTCTAAAAATTCAGAATTTTTAGGTTTTTTATGTGAAACAGAAGGCTAACAAGTTCAATTAGGGTTACTGACTTGATGCTTTCTGAAGGCTTAGAGTTACTTTTGAATATTTAGGCTTTAACTTGCTAACATTTCGCTGTGCAAGTAGAAGAAAATTTGGTCAAATGTGTCCCAAGAGAAAAAAAGAATTAAGAACTCCATTAGTTCCAATAAATATTAGACTCATTAACTCAATTTTACTTTAACATGCCTTAAAATACTTACTTGAGAATCACACAGCCTGTCCCAGTGGGAGGAGCCGTCCAAAACACCTGGATGCGTGTCCTCCTTCTGGGTGTGCTCTCAGTCACAGCAACAGGACAATTGCTCATGAACTGTGTTTCTTCTTCATCTATGATCTAGAGAAATGTAAAGAGAAGAATGGGAAAAGATAAGGATGTGCATGGCCAATGTCTCTCGAGTATGTTTCATCAGCTCATGTTTTCTTTGACTGGAATATTTGTAATTCTCTCTGCTTAGCTCAGCACTACTTCAGTGAATTTGTTTATAACATGCAGATTGCTCACTGAAGTGGAAACAAAAAGCTCACAAAATAAAGGCAGAAGAATAAGTCGGTTCTAGGTAAAGAGAATTCAGGCCTTTTTGAGCATCGCTGCAAACAACCTTTCTTGTGGATCCTGATTACTGGAGCTTCCTGTAAATGTTAATGAACTGAAAATAATAAAATATTCATAATTTCAGAAAATTGAGAATCCATTATTTAGTCCAAACTGCAGACATTTTTGGTTTTCTGTTTGATTGATATTTTACAGAAAAGTTTAAGTGGTGTACAAATCAAAAAACAGAGGCAATGTCTTTAGTTGGGCCAGATCTGCTTTAGTGAGCAGGCATCCTCACTATCTCACCCAAGCACACCGCCAGCATTCCCAAACATTTTTAGCTAAGCCAACAAACATTTCTGTATTTCCATGGCAGAATGAAGTGGCACTGGCCCAGAGGAGTGCTGAGAAACTCGATTTAGCTGGTCAATAGGGCACTGGCTAATGAGCTTTAAATTTAAAGCCATTAATATGTTTCAAGATTTTTAACGCTTCGTAGAATCTGTGTAACCAAACACAATGTGCACATTTGCTGGGCTTTAATTAACAGGAAGCAGTGGGAAGTGTGGGATCTAGTGGGGGCTTAAGCTGACTGCACAGTTTCCACTTCTGCTGGATACAATTTAATGCATGTAACTTGGGCACCAAGAAATCCCTGATCTACAATTCAGTTTCGGCCACCAGCTGTACTTACTCCGTCTGCCTTACTGCTGGCATCAGTAAAATAAGGAAATAAAACTGCCTACTTATCTCTCAGAAAGGTTGTCTCAATTACTTCAGGACCATATCAATTGACCTTTTATCCATATCTCACAGTAATTCATTCTCAATCAAAACCCAATTTTGGTGGCAGCTCTGAGAGAAGAATGAGTGATTTTATACCATTGCATACCCAATAAAATACTATCACACGTTACATAAAAGCATGATCATTCCCATTGAAAGGCCCTTGGGAGGTCATCAGAAAGTTCTTTAAAAAGACAGATTTTCTAAAAAAAATTGAAGTATTACAAATTACTGTACAAATTACACTGACTCCCTTGTCAGATGCAAAGTGCTGCTGTAGCATAACCCACATTCTTGGATAAAAACTTTAAGAATATGTTCAATTGAGGTCAAGATTACATAATTACATGTAAGTATGAATAGGATTGATCAGATGCAAGTTATTCAACAATGACTAATGAAATTTTTTCCCAGTCTAGTTTAGATCTTGCCTGGCACACACTCCATCAAGTAATGTTTTTGAGAAGCCCAGCTGAAATGAACCTGTGCTCTCCAAGTATTAAATCACTGTTTTCAGTCGACAAGAACTTAGCTCCTTCCATATGCCTAAAGATCATTCCTCCAGCAGTCATCATTTTAGAACTACCCACAGTGCATTTGCATGTTAAGTGAATTCTTATCTACAGGTGAATCCACCCTGCTTTTTCCCCCAACAGTGAATGTGAGCACAAGGAACATCAAAACCAAATCAACAACCTAAGGAGGGAGTTGGGAGCAGCTGTGAGTCGTTATTACAAGTCAAATCGTAGACTTCACTGCAAAAGCAGAACCTGAAATACGTGTTTGAATTCTAGGTAGTCAGTATGTGTAAGCACATCCTTGTTCCAGTTGCAACGAATGAACACGGAAATATTTTTTACACTTCTATTGCCTACCTAATTCCTGCAAATTAGCAAGTAAAGAGTTTTCTCAAGGGATACTGATGCCTAAAATGAACTGATTTGAAAGATCTGGTTGCATTTTAAAATATAATCCTGGAAGAACAGGAAGTGGCTGAGCCTCGAGGCTACATCATGATTTCCTGCATCACTAACCATCAAAGCAGAAGACTTATGCAATGAGTGTCTACTGGAAAAAATTGAGCATAAAATCATAAGGTCTTCCAAAACGCATTCCTTTGAAGAAAAATTGGACAGAAGCTTCCTCAGTAAAGACTCCTAATGTTGACAGAATACAGAACAGAACTCCTAAATTAGTTGGAAAGGCTCAAATGCCACTTGATTTGAGATGATTAAAGGAAGTCATTTTATGATGCATAATAAAACTGAGAATTTTCCAGATTCTAGGATTCCAGATAAATATAAAGCCATCTCAAATATATTTGTTGAAAATATTAATTTTTTTTTCCATATTCATGGAAGTTCAAGTCTGTGCAAAAGATTTCTTAAGAATGATAAGAAGGGAATCCTGATTTATGCACCAGGATTACAAATGACATGATAATTTAGGGGGGTGGATGATATTATTACACTCACATATAACACAGGAGAAAAGCAATAGAGTCCCGGCCAACACTAAGGGAAAAAAGAGACATGTAATACAATCCTGATTTTTATTTTCTTTTTTTTTTTTTGGAATCAAGTCAGACCACATAGGCGTGAAGGAAAAATTTGGCAGGGGAAAGGCACGCAGATTAAAATGTAGCATTTGCAAAATTGTAGCTTCTAAACCCCAGGTTATCTGTAATGGGAAGCCTGACCATTTCAAGAACGGGCCAGCAAACTAACCACATGTTGGACAAAACTCCTAAAACCAAAAAATAAACACTTGGCCAAAGAATCTGAAGCCTCAGAGGGAGGGATCTCAATGTGACTTATCCTTTCAAATCCACAAATGCAATGATATTAGATTTTAATATTCCACTTAGGTTTTGGTGTGGGTTTTTTTTTTCCCCATTATGATTGTAGTATTATTGGACAGATTTATTCCTTCAGGGAAATGCGTGTAAATCCTGAACAAGATTCTTGGAATTAACTGGGATTTCAAGTGTCACAAGTAGAATTTGGCTGAAATTGGCTGAATCTACAAACTTGAAAGAAAGGATATTACAAGGGAAAATTTAAAAGCTTCAGGCTTAGTCTTGCATTCTTTGCGTATTTCAAATACTGATGAGGTTGAGGACAAGTTTTGGATGTTCCTGAAAAGCAGGACTGGATAACTGCTTAGTAGTAAAAAAAAAAAAAAAAAAAGGAACAATTGGTTTTCTCAGAATGGGAACCTTTCATGCTGAGTGACAAAGCTTGCTGTATATTTCTGATTCCTATAAACTGTTAGTCAAACCAACCAAGCAGTTATCCTCTCTATCCTTAAATTTAGATCAGTATTTTAAAAAAATTTTTAAAAAGTTCAAAATGCCATACATCACAAAGAAAGGGATTAGCATTGAGTACAAAAGGAGATGAAGTTACGTAAATCCTCTACTGGCTTGTGTCCACTTCCTTAGTTGAAACCACTGGCTAGGACCTTCAGCACCATTTCTTGTTCTGTGGACACATCATCACTTTCCACCCACTGAAACAGCTGCATTCTATTGGAACAATAGAATTAAAGAAAAAAAAACAACAACAACAACAAAAAAAACAAGAATACAGCTTAAAGTTCACGAGATAAGTTTATTTATGAGCAGATTTCTTCTTTGGAAGAGCTAATATGAATGTTGCAAAACTGTCTTCTCCTTGAGGAAACTTTCCAATTATAAAAAGAACATTTGGTCTATGTAACAGCAATAATATTTGGCCTTTAGGGATTAATCTAGAACAGAGCTTATTATATGGAGTGTAAAACTAATGATGTACAAAGTCAGTTTAAAAACCCTATCTCAAAGACATGCTTCACATAACCACATGCTTTGACTAAAGTTCACAGCATTTCTTTCAGAGTCTGTGCTCAGAATCAGAAGAATCAGAACTGGGACTTTTTATGCAGTGTCAGTAATCGATCTTGGTGCAGACTATGATTTTAAGTTGTACAGAACCAGTGAGAGCTGCAGAGCTCTCTGCGAGACTGGCCATCCTCAGCAATGCACCAGGCTGGAGCTGCCTGATAAGGGTTAGGGTTAGGATTTGATAAGGGTTAGGGTCTGATAAGGGTTCAGGCTTCTCTGGAGCTCTGAGAGAAGTGCAGATCTACTGAAGAAAGGCATTGCTAAAATACACTCGTAGATTATCACTGCGTTCTGGTAACTTCTAGCACAAACTTTGCATAGATATCCCACAAAGCTGCAATTAGAAATCAAATTTAGTTCTGTAATTATTACCTGAACAAAAAATTTTTGCTATCAAGAATCTGCTGTGTGTTGCTCTTCAGTCTAAACAAACCTGAGCTATATTTTACATTATACCTACTGCAGGGCAGGCAAGGTCTGCAGGGCTACTGTAGGGTCTATTCCAAGGTGCAATTCAAACAACAGGAGAAAAAATAGCAGTTCAGTGTGACAAGAGCATGAAATGCAGTAAAGACACAGCACTGCACACTGCCAGCTTTCACACTAAACAGCCTTTCCCACCCAAGCTTGGCCGTGGGAAGCTTAACAAAATAGATATTTCTTCTTTACTTAATATGTATGAAAAGAGTAAAGAGATTATGTATATTGGCAGAAACAGGTAACAGTAGCTTGACAGTACTTAGTAAATGTGAAATGCTATAATGTATACTTTTCTTGCTTTTGAACCACTTTTAGTTAACTCAGAGTTATAACATGCTGAATTATAAAGCTTACACTGAAGACTTAAGCTTGTAAAATGAAAATGGCCAATTAGGTAAAAGCTGTCTACAAAATTCGAGAGTTGAACGAGCACAGACTGTTGTGAATTGAGGCAATTTTCATCTAAGTAGTCACTAAGAGCGGACTTAAGGTCCAAAGTTTCATCTTTGTTTCCTATGAAGTTTTCTCCTTGCCTGCAAGATTAACTTCTCTATAAAAACAGTTCAGTAAATTGATTCAAGCTACTTTATCAGACTATATTACTAGAGGATTTTTAACAGATAATCCAGCTTTTCCCAGATAACATTATTTTTATCATCTCTAAAAAGGAAACTATATTAGGCACAGAAAGCCATCATTATTGTCATAGCTATAAATCTCATTGGGTTCTATCAATAATTTCCTTTAAGAAGCAGCAATTTTGACTAAGAAAAATTCTCTCATTTCATGTTTAAAAAGCAATTTGCAAACACTAATTTCCAGCAGGCAAAGGACAAAGTTTTACAAATTCTATCATCGTTTGAAATCCCTTCAAATATTCTAGCTTCTTAGCACATCCAGTACTATCCAAGAACACTCATCAGAAACTGGGAATTATTTTGAAGACTGAACTTGCCTTTCACACCTTGGCACATAAAGGCCCAAAGTGCCCCAGCTGGCTCTTGCCAAAGAGAGTACCCTGGCACGAGCATCAGAGCCTACAAATTAGTCACAGCACCAGGGGCACCAGCACAAGGAAACTGTGCAGAGGAACTTCGTGCGACGTTTTGTACAAAAGCAACGAGTCACTCTGTGCCTTGCATGACAAATGGCTTGATTCTATTCTCATCGTCTGGTCCTCCAGTCTACACAGCAAACTTTACAACATTTGAAATGATGCATAAGGATTCTGGGAAAGATTGGAAATGTTAGTTCAAAGAAACAGGACTTTTGGCTCACTTTGATGTACAATTTAATCAAGTTAGACCTAAATCTAGAGTAAATTTACTGAGGTCAGACTCTGTGCTGACCAAATAAAACACATTAATTTGGGGGTTACAGGTTTTTTTCCTTATATTCAGGCAGCAGCTAAAGAAATGCATTTGCTTTTCTCTGAAATGGGAGGGGGTTTTATGCTCTGTGTATAGTTTAAAATAGGAAGCACAAAATAACAGATGAAAAGAGTAAATGTTACGATTGTGAGATGAAAATTAAGACATTTTACTTCCAAACCTCTCTTCCAAGGATTTCCAAGGATTAGGAAGCAGAGCTATCCCATTGCAGCCCTCAACCAGTGAGGATGATGGGGACACTGATGAAGGCTGTGCTGTGATGACCCTTAGCAGGTCCACTGGGAACAGAGTCAGCATTACTCAGAGCTGTCCTCTGGCCAGTTCCCTACACATGAACCAAGGCCAACCCAAAATAGCAGCTATTGAAAATAAAATCTAATCTTGAAAAATGAAAAAATGGAGCACAGCCACTTAGTGTTCACACTGGCTCTCACGGATTTCTCCCTTCTCACTTCCATGTAATGGAGAGATCAGAGCGCAAACAGTTCTTCCAAGATGACAAAACTAACACACTCATTTCAGATAAGAATATAACTACAATAAACCTCAACCAAGATCCATGCAGGGTTCTTTGTAGAATACTTCCACAGAGCCATTATTTATACTCAGTGTTATATTGTCAAACTACTTCAGTGTGAACATTATTTATTTGGCAAAAAATAGCCACTATTCCAATCTGGTAAAAAATTTTCACAGGGAAAAAATAGCTTTTGATAAATGATGTCTGAAGTGCTTTAGCCTGGGAGAAACATTGCTTGCTGAAGTGGATATTGTATAGAAATCAACAATTTTTAGATAACAGTCACTTGAAAGAAGTAAAAGTTTAAGGATTTTGTATATTTCTTGTTCAGTCTGTACAGTCAGGACCTTTCATTCAAGTCTATAATACACACGTTTCTCTGGAAAGAAAGAAAATTGTTGTCAATTCCTAAATATATTTCCCACCACTATATCCAGATATATAACATGCAATTAGCTACCTCATATTAAGGAGCACATTTTAATCTGAGCTTGCAGATAGATAAAAAGCATTGGAAAGTCATTTAAAGAACAAAAAGCTTTTGCAGCCTCATAAAAGAAAGTGATATAAAGCAAAGCAATGTGCATACAACCCTTGACTGGAAGCGAGACGTGACTTGTATTGCTGAGCAACCTTTCCCAGATCCCTTCAGTGTAGTCTGGGAAGCAGGGATACAGACATTGAGCTCCTTTTCCAGAACAATATATTAAATGCTCTATGATAACATACTTATTACCCTTAACAGCTTGTCACACCTCAAATTGGGCTCAGGCTTCATAAACAGGAGTTCTTTGGGAGGAGATTAAATCTGAGATTCCAGATCTTCAGCCTCTTCTGTGACGTGCCAATTGCTCAAGTTAAATGGAAAAGTAGCTTAGAGAGTCAACTAGAATTTAAGCCAGGGAAACCCATGGAAGACATAAAGCTGGAGTGGCCCCCTGCGTACCAGCCCTTTGTCTCGTTCTCGTAGAAAGAACAGCCAAATTCTATCAAAGATCTCCCAGCTCGGTGCATTGATGCTCACAGAACCCAGGAAGCAGAACAAAAATAAATGTGGCAGAGCTGCACTTTGAGAATTGCATCTTCTACAGCAGAATACTTTTCCTGTGTTTCCAGGGATTGTGGCACAATTAATTTAAAAGGAAATGTAAACAGTGATAAAAGACCAAGAACCTTAGCTTGTGAAAAAATTGTTTCCATTTTCATTTGGCTGCACAGTGGAATCAGAAGACAAACCTTTTTTAACTTATTTCTCTTATTTATCTTGCAAAAACTGAGAGATGTTCTGTTAGACTCTGTTCTGGGACCAGCACTGAAGACTCTACTTGTGATATGGAAGATGCAGATTCATAAATCCATTCGGAATTAGGCAGTTCACTGCCAGTGCAAGATTTTACAAAATAAACAACCTTCAGCCTGTCTCTTCTCTGAACTGTTCTACCTCATGTATATCTGGAACTGAGGGGAAAAACTGGTTTGGCAGTCAGGTAATGAAAACACTGATGTGTCTTCAAATCTGTGCTCCGTTTATTTTGATGACTTTCACCCCAAGTTACCAAGCCAACCTCTTCCCTGCTGGTCTAGTGAAGTATTTTGCTAGTTTTACAAGGCAGAGGGATTCAAGAGGAAGAGGCTGAGAGAAATCTATCCTGAAGGAGACTATTGCTTCATGGAGAAGCACATTTTAGGGCTACAAAACTCTCTGGTGCAATTCTCATTTTAATGGCTCAGAGACCTGAACCTTCTCCTCCCCATCCAGGTTTAAATGCTTTTCCCACTTATGGTGGATCTCTACTTCTGACTGAAAATTATATCTGGATGAAAAGTTTTCCCAAAAAAAAAAAAAAAAATTGTGAAAATCGCTATATTCCATTTAAAGGGTCAATATACTGGTGCTTCTTTCTGGGGAGAAAAGAGACTAAAAATTTTCCCCAAAATATTAAGAATTTGCTCTACCATTGGCTTCATAGCCCAGGACTGAGACTCCATCAGTTCTAAGAGTGTTAGAACTGTAACTTAGAACTTTTTTAAAATGTTTGATTAAAAACCAAATCACAAAACTCCTTTTGCATTTATTTCTGACCCCCACAAACAAATGCCCTTGTTTGAAAAGAGACAAAACCGAGTTCTGAGGTTCCTCCCCAGACTTGGCTTTGCGTGTTACTTTGAACCAGGGCACACACACGTGAACCAAACTCCTAAAATGCATAAAGCATATTGCACACACGCATTTCCCAAGTCCATGTAGTAAAGAATTCATTCAGATTTGCTCTGTCTCAGCACAAACCAAAGATTTAGAAATACGCACCTAAACCAACTTCCAGGTCTTACGCTAAGCATACAATTTAAGGCCATTAAAGAGTCAGATGCAGAATGTTCAGTATCTGGCAGGACAAAGAACTGTATTTATGGACATGTGTGTGGAAAGCTGAAGGACTACCTAATTGCTGTGAGCAAAACTCAGCATTTTAATGTTTGCTAAATGCAAATTAAAATCTTGTCAGCACATTCTTAATTCATCAAAACAATATGGAACTTTTCATACCAGTACCAGCATTTTACTCAATTTCTGCGGTGACTGTCGTTATCTGCCTGAGCCCATGTGTCTTTGCTTCTGTCAGTGCACAGAACTTTTTGCAAAAAAAATACCATTTATAAATGCTTGAAAGAATGTGCCTTCACTGTGACTAATAGATATTTCATTAGTAAGGACCTCCAGTCACCGTTCAAGACCAGCCAAGAACACATTTGAAATTCAGTGGTCCAGAACTTCTGTTCACCCTGAAAATAAGCTTTAAGCACTCACACAGTTAAGAAATTTAAATAAGAAAAAAAAATGACACTCTCATATTCATCATGAAACAATACTTGAGAGAAAGCATGATCTAATCCTAAATCCACTATTCTTATCATCAGTTCTAGAAAGCTAAACTAAGAGCAGCCAGGAAAACGTGACCTTCATATCAGAACAAACCACATGGGCAGAGTGAGAGTCCTTACTTACTAATTACAGTAGTTTTGTAAAGTTACTGTTAAATGATACTGATGAGGTGTCTCTGCCATTTGAAATTCATTACATTACCATCTTTTGATAAGATTATCTTTTTTCATGTACTTCATGTTGCCACAGTTGTATATTACCAACATCTTTAGCCCCACAATGAGCAATGTATAAGTAATGTGGGTGCCAGAGAAATATTTGCTGTGGACTCACACAGAAGACATGGACCTTATCTTCTGCTCACACTGACACTTCTCATTTACATTTCTGTGGCAAGGAACTCCAGGTTCATTGTCAATTCAATTTGAAACTCGGGAACTGCCATTTTTATTTCAGGAACAAAATCCCAGATAAGAGCGCAGTTGCAATACCAGTCAATCAAAGAAAAAGGAATGTTAAATTTAAGGAGGCACATAAAACATCTGATAAGGAAGAAATTTTATAGTGGCTGGTCAAACAACATATATAGCTCCTGCACTGAAGGCACCTTTCTGTGTGTCAGGTGCCCCCTGCAGAGGGATGATAAGCGCTTGCTTTCCTCCCCAACCATTCTCTCTTTTCCAGTTGTCAGAGCGTTAATTGTCAGCCAAAGGAGCCTTTTCTAATTATGACTTTGGGGAGTAGAAAGCACAACATGGGCATAAGCATATAGGGGGCTTCTTTACTAATAAAATCAATAATATTATTATAGAGATGACACTTTTCTGCAATACAATATAACATTTATCAGCAAAGCACAAAGGAAATGCCTCTGCTGCTCTTAGGAACACCAGAATTGATGAAGGTCATTTGAAATACACAGTAAAATGTGAGTCTGCACAATTTACTGGATCAGCATTTCTCAGATGCTTAGTTTGTTCAGGCTTTTATTTAACCTTCATTTTAGAAAATATTACGCTACTCAGCATTATGACTATAGTGCCAAGAATAGCTACCTCACTTGGAGCTCCTCACTTAAGAAGGGATTAAGGATTACAGAAAATACACATTTTTAATAGCATTATTGTCCTGCTTGGTGTTGGAGCTTTAAAGAATCAGCAGCTCCGGCACATGTGCTATTCATGTTCCTCGTGAGTGCCTCAATGCCAAAATATACATCCCAACCTAGTTCAAGCAGATTCCGCACAAATTCTCGCAGCCTTTGGATGACTGTGTACAGAACATAATCTATTTCTGAGAGACTTAATCCACTGCTAAAACCACATTTACAGCAGAAATACTGGTGATCTGGAACTACAGGCTTTGTGCAGATAAACTTAAGAAGGCTTTTACCGCCTTAAAAAAGCTCTAAAATCTTTTGCTTAACAATTTGCATCCCCTGTCGGATCAGGAATGCTGCTCGTACAGAATTGCTGCAGGAAGTCAGGAAGGGTTTCTGGCAGCACTGACAGTAGACGTGAGCAATTATAAAGCCACCATGTTTTTCGTGTTCAGGTGAGTGTGTGCCTGAATGTCAGACATAGTCAAGAGATAATAACCCAGGCTCTGGCTCCTCTTACTTTTGATATGCTGATGAACTATCAATGCACAGCTTCTCCAATTCCTTCTTACTTCGAGGGCATCACAGATTATATGGTCTATTCATGATCAATTCCCCTGCCTGCTGCTCTGCCCAAGGCTTTCCATAAAGCCTAATTTCATGTTACCTTGAGCACCCTTCCAGCAAATTAAACCTGCAGGCCAAAAGTTTCCAAGAAATCAAAAAGTTCTGCTTTCTCCCCTCCAGTATGAGAGGATTCTGATTCAGAAAGACACACTGCACTCAGACTATGATAAAGCCATAATTTGGCAAAAAGGAGAGTCTTGTGAGCAGAGTAGATCTTTTCAAGAGTTTGGTAAGTGCTCTTCAAACATTGACTGAAGTCCAAGTCAGTTAAGCGCTGAGACTAAAAGAAAAACTCACATTAAAACATGGCTTAGACACCGTTTTGAACAGCGTCTTGCACTAAATGTTCATTATGGGAACAAAACAGGGACATGAGCAATACAAAAGTAACTTAAAGCTTCAAGGGTTGTGTGTGCCAGTGGTTTGGTTTGATTTTGGGTTTTTTTGTGGGTTTTTTTTTTTCCAAAATTCTCTATTGTCTGGAATATAGCAGTGTATTCCCTCATGGTATGTCTGCTGGAGAGTTTCAGAATCTTAAAGGAAATAAATATGCAAAAAGGAATTCTTACAAAGTAGAATGACAAAGAGATTTGCTAATGGTTTCTAATAAAACTTTTCATAGCTCTGCAAATGGAACTATTCTGAAAAAAATGCATTTACAAGAAAGGCTGCATAGGGGCCCATCAAATTCCTGAAGGACAGAAAACACAGTAAGACCAAGGTGAGGAGGGAATGGACGAAACCAGACCCCGCAAAGAGTATCCAGGAGTTGGATACTGCGCCACAGTCACGCAGCTTCTGCCCCTGCTCTGCCCTGCTCCGACACAGGAGGAGCAACAAGGAGTCTGAGGAAGCCAAAGGAACAGGACATGGCTCCATCAGAAATGCCAAGCAATGTAAAAATCCAAGGTTTACTGCACTCACAGAAGGGCTAAAGATGCAAGCATGTTTCAGAGCAACCCTATATAACAGCATTAGACTAAGTTGTCAGCTCCTGCTGCTTTGGCATGTTTTGTTTTGAAATAAGTTTTCTTTATATGTGTCAATTCTGTGGCTGTGGATAGACCTCCCAATTAAAAAATTGTACTCCCATCTTACCATACATGCATATGGCAAAAAAAAAAACCTATAGAAAAAACCCACAAATTTATCTCATTCTCAAAGGGATTTAATTCTGGTGATTATGTTTCTCAAGACTGTAAAATTATTTTATTTGAAATTTCATTAGGGTGAGCAAAAATTCAATATATGCAGTTATAGACCAAAAGGTTGGTAAATACATTTTCTTTCAGAGAGTCCCTTTCAACTCAGTGTGCTCTATGATTTTATGAAAAGAAATTTCACAGTGAGATTAATCAATCAGTTGAACAACCTCCACAAGGACGTGGTAGAGTCCCATCTCTGGTTTTCAAGAAGTAGCTGGACAAGGGTCACAGTAACCTAATCCAGGCTCCCTTTCACATGAGTAGTTTTAACCAGGTGATCTTTCAAGGCCCCTTCCAATCTACACCATTCCGTGATTTTATGAAGTAGGCATTCAATGAATTTCTGCTTCTCATTTTTTATATGCATTACAAAATGTATCTTTGCACTTCCTGGTCTTTTTTTCCTATGCTTAATCTGCTGCAGGTAGTTTCTCTCCAGCCTTGAACAAAGATGCTTTCAGTCTCATGACTTCATTTTCTCTCTACATCTCTCCAAAACACTTATACAACACAGCACCAAATACGAGTCCAGACAATACCACCTTCTCAAACAGACCAAGTGTTGGTGTGTAGGACTATAAATAGCTGTTCCTTTCTTCTTGACTCCCATGTGAGGATCTGAAGTGTACAGCTGTGAAAGTTTTTATCAGGGAATTTTACCATAAGCGGCACAACCAGGCTAACCCATCTATTTAAGCATTTGCAGAACATGAGCATGGAAACATGAGAAATAACTCCTATTTTCATTGCAGAAACTAAATATTCCCCTGCAAGTCAGCTCTAACTCATGAGGAGTCTCATGCCGTCTTTCACTCCTGAAGCTGAAATCTACCTCTGTAGTTATGGACAATCAATCACACCAGTCTTTGTTCAGAGGCGTTTGATAGTTTCAATATTATTCGGAATTATTCTCAATAAATTTCAATGAATAGCTGTATAAAGCTCAAAGTCAGCACTCTGGATCTATTATTCTTATGTGCTTTTTAATATTTTGGAGACTAATAATGAAAATTTTGCACAGGTACTTGAGAAAACAATTCTCTAAGGAATGCAACTGTTAAGTAGCTTTAACAAAGAAGGACAAAAAAAGACCTGGTTCAAAAAGAGAAAAACAACTTCTGATGGTCAGAAATTCAACCACATCTGAAGGAAAAGTTAATTTGCTAGAGATACTAACACTTGATAAATGACAGCAAATCACCAGAATATGAACTATGTAATTAGAGAAGTATTAAAATTAAAGGCCAGGAACATATTTAATAGATGAGATTCTAATTACTTCTTATTTTCACTTAAAAAACCACAGCACTTCCATGTTACACAGAGCACAGTAGACATTACAGCACCCAGTTTAGTAACCCAAAATACATGTAAATATTGCTGCTTCTGATTCTGTGCCAAACAACAGGACGAACTAAACCAAAGTATGAATCCAAACACATTTATTTGTTTAAGTGACTAAGCCTACAGTGCTAAAAGAGTATTTGGAGGGGTTTCATCACTTTAATCCTGTAGTAGGAAAGATTTGCTTATCTTTTTGATACACACCAGGACAACAGCTATTATTACTGGAATTGTTTTTGGGGTCACTACTAAATGTAGAAAGTTTGACTGTGCTTCCCTATTTTAGAATCTCTATGTTATATTTCACACTCATGGTTAACACTTATTACTTATGCAAGGACAATATTTACATGCAAGGAGACATGATTATTTAAACATTCCTGACTTGGGAGGTAAACACTGTATGTGAAGAGCAGAACCCCTGAAGTTTAATCATGACTCAAGTGTGATATGTAATCTTGAGCAAGTTCCTTCAATATTTAATCTTCTGTAAAATGCATATCATAAATTCACATCGCAGGAAAAGTTTTTAAGGAATTTAGTTTATGTAAAAACTTTGAAGTCGTAATCAGAAAGACAATATAAAAGAACATTTGAAAGCTGTGTTATACCCATAAATGTAAATGCAAATGTGGAGCACTGACAACAGAAAACCACAAGGACAAGATTCAGTGTATTTAATTAGAAAAATCTTTAGTTATGGTTTCTCAAAATTCAAGAGAATGTATCAATTATCTTAACAACAACGAGTTTAGCATTTTATCCTGTCTTTATATGTTTATCATGTTTTTAATCTTGCTATATTCCTTTCCATATTTATCTAAGTTTAGCTTATTAGACTCAGGCATATCCAAAGTTCTTACTGTAAATTATGTGTATAGATGTAAAAATATGAACAGAAATAGTCATGCTCCAGGACCAGCTCTCACACAGGTTGTATCAGGTTTGTTCCTCCCAAGAGGAAATCCCAAATCTCACTCACAGTCAGCAGAGAGAGGGCAAATGGGTTCAGAAGCCTAAGAACACACTGCCATGTACACAATGCTCTTCCTGTGAAGGCTGCCAGTTGCATAACATCTGCACCACATACAAAGCTGGCTGTTTAGAATGGGGGTTTAATACATATGACAAGTAATGTAATCGGTGGAACATCAGATGAGCTAAAAGAAAAATAATAGGCAAATAAACAGAGTTTTGAGAAGGTACCATATGGGTCTTTTTCATCAATGTCTAAGAAAAAGTTCCAAATTATTGTTTGGATCATACGGTATTGAAGCTAAGGCCATTATATAAGCCCAGTGTCTAAATATATCATAACCCAATTCTAGTTCATATAAGCACTTTGTACAACCTTTATGGACAATAAAACTGGGTTACTGAAAGATTCTAAAGGAAGCCAAGAAACTTTGCGCAGTCAAAAACCCCACTGGTCCTCTGCACGCAGCTAATACAGAAAACATTTATGATTGTCTTAATCTGGGATTTATCACAATGTGTGGGCAGATTTTCTTAACAGGAAGGATTAGTGGGGGGGTGATTTACTAAGTGGAGGTTTTTCCTTTACTCCCACATCTGGGATTTCCACACTATCATGTAAAGAGAGGCCAGTGCAAAAGGACAGCAATAAGAGGCAAACTGCTGCCTTAGCAACCATTTAAAATACCTCCCTGAAGCTTCCAGAAAGCTTTCCTCACGTAATACGATAAAATAGGGAGTTCATTTTCTTATGAAAGTGACCTATTGCTCAAGAGAGATTGCAGTGAAAAGCATTTCTCCATTTTCATTATTTGTTTGCTACTTTATGTCCCCTCTGTCCCCTTCTCTGTATTCTTCCTATTTAAAAGCAGTCTGTTAGCTAAAGCAAGTTTGTGATAAACTGGCTAAAGAGAGCAATAACAGGTATAATTAAGTCTCCCATACAAGCACAGTCAACTCTACTCATACAGTTGAAATTAGGAAATAAGAAAAAAAAAAGAAAAAAAGATTAAATCAGCTCTAAAAGAAAAAAACCCTGATGTGTGCCTGACAAATAATGAATAAACACTGGCAGTGCCCTAAGGAACCTCTAACTACACTACTGACTGTACCGAGATATATAATCATTAAAGTTATAGAACACTAAGTACTAAAGCTTCCTCTTACATACTCAATCTTTTAAATGTTTCTTTTGAAAAGAAATGCAGGTTCAAATGAGCTGTGCCCACCCACAAGGAGAAAAAAAGAGGCAAGAGCAGCAACAGTGCCTCAATTCACATAGATGAGAATAATTGGAGCCCAGTTCAATCTGTGAAGTAAACAGAAGCAGGATGAAGGCTTTTCAATTTACACCTACAGCCTACAAATTAGTAAGCAGTCTGGTAGCATGAGCTTGCCAGGGATTGCATAATAACCCTAGCCCCAGCAACAATGCAGGGAACGGGGAACAAAATGGTAGCTCTATACCAGCAGGGAATTTCCCTTTCTAATTACTGAGTACCATGAAAAGCATTCTCAAGAGCTAAACATCAGCTTTTTGTGCAACTGGATTGGGAATTTCTTCATTATCCTTGGTTTATTCTCATCTGAAAATTAATTTCAATGCTGTTTTAAGAATCAAAAGTAACTATGCATAAAAAATACGAAGTATCTTCCGGCAAATATTACTTGAGAATTTATTCAGTAAAATAATTTTTATTTTGCACCAAAAGTTCAAAAGATTACCAGTAATTACAGCTTGTTTAAATATCTTGCCTATACCACCATTATATATTCACTTCTCTGTATCAATTGAAACCAAAAGTACCTAATCCAGAAAATTCTGTTTATGCAGAATATGTTGTGTGCATTTAGATCCTGTCTCTTATGTAACCATGAGAAAAGTAAAGCTGAATGTGATTTTCAGTTTTCTCAGAAGTGAAAAATAAGACAAAACAGAGCAAAGGGGGATGGTTTGAGATAAATAGTTTTTTAAAAATTAAACTTCTGAGAAACACAATTACTCACAAGTGAATTTTCTGTCCCCTTTCAATGATTGTTCATATGTAGATCTCCATTTTGGGTGATTCCAAGTAACAAGTCCTTCCAGAGGGGCAACTGCTTGGAGTAGGAGTCAAGAATCATTTCAGAAAACAAAACTGCATAACTGTAGTGGCAAGTGGTACGTATTTCTAGATATATACTTGAAATTTTACTGCTTGATTACTAAGTCAAACTCCTGTAAATCATTCCTATAGCCAGCTTTCTTGATGGTATCTGGAATGGGAACATTCATACCATGGCTTGAGAAAAAACCTGACTCAGAAGTGGTGTGTGGTGAGACCATATCTACTCAAGGCTGTTCCCTGGTGTTTCCCTGCTAGAGACACACAAAAATGAGAGACTGAGGAAATGAGAGACTGGCTCATTCAGTTTAGAAGGCAAGAGTGCTCTTTTTATTGAGAAAGGTCAGAGCAAAGGGAGCAAGACAGAGAAGCAGGAAGGCAGCGATAACCTTATCTCCTGCTTGAGGTGAGAGCCAGATCTCCTGACTGATTAGGCTGACAGTCTTGCACAGACAGCAGGGCAATTCTGTCAGAGAAGAAAATTAGCAGATGAGAAATCACCCATGAAACCATTGCTCTTAGAGCAGCAATGACCATACTCAGGAAATCCACGCAGATCAAGATTCAGGGTAGAGAATGGGAGCAGAGTGAGTCGTTAGTGGACATGTCACAAAATGACAGAATATGCCGAGTTTGAAGGGCTCCACAAGGATCATTGAGTCCAGCTCCTGGTCCTGCACAGGACCATTTCCAAGAGTCCCATCATGTGCCCAAGAGCATTGTTCAAATGCTTTCTGAACTCTTTACTCTAATGGAAGAGAACCTCTCTCAGGTGATAATTAGGCAGAGGTCAAGGTGAACAGCAAGTGACTGAAGAAAATCAAGATGTGGGGTAACAGAGCAGGAGAAATTCTGATGACTGAATTTGGTCCACATGCCTAAAGAGATCCTTTTGTGTATTTTCAGCTAGATATCCTTACAATCCCAGACTTCCCAAACCAGGGATGAACAAGGTCACTTTACATTGAAGCGATCCAGCATCCTGCTGAATAAGACAAGTTCTGTAAAAGTACAAAAGAAACAGAAACATTACGTGGCTTTTTGGTCTGGGACTCCAAACAGGCTCAACCTGGTCAGGGAAAGAAAACTTCTTAAAGCTACATCCCATCCTTACTGCACAGTTATCAGAGAAAACAGACCAAAAGGCAAATAAAGCATCCTGATCAGAAACATATCTGCAAAGTCTCTTGAGCAAAGACTAGCAAAACATCTGATGAGATTAGGATGAGAGGGCATATTTTTCAGTTGTATGAGTCCTTGCACATCAATCTGAAGACACCATAACGGATTTCCTTTCATCACCACACAAAGTGAAATCACCAAAACCATCGATGCAGGGATGTTCAGATGAAGCACCAAAAGGCGAACACGCTGAACGCACCAGAATCAAAAGATACGGTTGTTTCCTGCCCAGGTCTTGTATCACTGTGAGGTAGAATAAATACACTGTGATCAGATGACTAATGAGCCTGGGTTGTTAGGTCATGAGAAAGAGCTATCACAGCAACAGTCATCAGTTACGACTGCTCAGGGCAGCAATGGAAGGTGAAACAGTGTCCCTTGGCAAACACTGAGAGGTCACTACCACCGTTAGAAAGGGAAGAGTTGTAAAGGAGGAGGACTGGCAGGGTAGCGCACACGCAGGTCTGAGAAGGCTGCATGTGAAGTCTAGAATAATGGAAGCTAAAAATATTGTCACTTTAATAATGCAAAAGTGTCTTCTGAATTCAGGAAGCAATTCTCAAGACAACAGGAATAGCAAGCAGTAGTTTTCGTCTAGCGGCAATTAATTCAGCAATGAGTTGCAGTGAGAAGTGACCTACCTCACTTCACTGTGAAGCCTGAAGGAAGGATTTTGCCTACAGCAGCCATTCATTAGTGAGTCAGGTAGGTAAACTCCTGAATTTAAAAGAGTCATTTTGCTTCTCAGTCACCAAAAGAAGAAAGAAAATAAAGAATAAAAGAAAGGCTGCCATTTAATTTAATTGGGAGACTTTCTGCTGGCATCTGTGTACCTTCAAAAGTCCAAAGGACTGACAACAGGATTTTCTTATAATCCATGTAACCCGGAGAAATTGTCAAGCTGAGCCTCAGTTTTCATCATCACCTTCATTCACCCTTCTCCCCTCTATCCCCACTGTCCCAATCACATGATGGGAAAAGAAAACATACCATCAGAAAAGACTCTCAGGTACAGACATAATTCCATATGTCTATAGCCTGTCATTGTAGGCTGGAAGCTGGCAGTGCTCATTTGGAGACAAGTGGAGGAATAAACGCATTTTCCCAGAAAAACCCTTCCTTTTCAAGCCCTGTGTCATTCTGGGGGTGGCATGCATGTCCAGATCCATAGTTGTCATAGTGAGGATTACAGGCAGTGATAGCTGGAACAGTCCAGATCAGGAGGGAATACCTGATAAATGCTTTCTAACCTGATGTAAAGGGGAAGTGCAAAGAACAAACACTTGCTCTAAGGTCCCACTGATTGGAACTGACGTGCTGAAGGTTTCCTGATGCTGCAGAATGGCAAACTACATCCAAGGTAATTCTTGGAGCATTACAGAAGGGGATAGAAGCCAAGAGATAAGTGTGCTGATCTCTCTCTGTTAGAGATAAAACCAATCCAGAGTAATTGGTGAGTGCGTTAGATGAAGCTGGTGAATTACAGGTGACAAAAAGGGAAATTGAGGAAGGAAAGCCTCATGGCAACTTTGTAAATGAAGAAAGAGATGCTGAATAGATGTTTCAATGAATGTGGAGCCTACATACATCCAGAGTTATAACCAATGACAGCTGCCATATGGCAACTGTAAAGCATCTGACTGTTGCCAGAGGGGTTAAATGTCTTTCCTAAAATTTCACATGGCCCAGGTGTCACCATCTGAAGAAAGATTATCTGAGAGGGGAGTAACAATGGGTTAGGCAGTTTTCCTAGGCTGAAGAAAAAGGGGATATTTGAAGTAAATCCCTTTAGAGTCACTGAGACCGATAGGTCCACTTAAACACTGCCTGGGGAAGAACATCCAGCTTTTACTGATTGACAAAACAAAGTTAAGGGGATCCACACTTCCAAGAACCAGACTTTGTCTCAGAGTGAAACAATAGCAAATATAAAACTGGCCTCTAGAAGCAAGACCTGAATAGAGAACTCTCTTAAGGTATCAAATAATCCTAAACCTCAAAAGGTCCAGAATGGACACTGATGAGTCTGAAGAGCAGACTGGAATCTTCAAGGCAGAAAGGAACAGTGCTTCCAGTGTAATTTCCTCTCTTGAGGATTGATTTATCAAGTGCCAGTGCCAAAGTCTAGGCAACAATTCTTTAATGAGTCTCTTTGGAAGCCTCTTAGAACCAGGCAGTCTTACAGATAAATGCTAATCCAAAGAACAGAATAAACTAATAGATATTTTTCTTGAACAGGAGACTTAATTGGGCAATTCTGATATTTTTGCCATGACGTAGCCTGGCTCTGTTGCATTAGCAGAGTGCAAGGCATGGCAGAAGTTACACTTGAGATAACCCAGCTCTGATAAGCCTTGGATTTGAAGAGGAGTCTGGTGTTTTAGCTAACCAATCTCAAAAGGCATGCTTCCTGGTTTTGGTTTTACTGTTTTTAGAGGGTTTCTTCAGTTTGTTTTTTGGCTGGTTTTTTTTTTTCCAAAACAGAACTTGAATCATCACAAATTAAATATTTGTTTAGGCATAACCCTTTCCAAAAAACACAAACTCTTACTGAGACACAATCATCATTTGAAGTCATTCTCAAGAAAAAACATTTCCCCGGCAGACATAAAAAAAACATAAAGAAAAGACAAAACGTAGATTAGATTAAAGAAAGAGGACTAAATTTTACATGGCCAGAAGTTATATGTTTTTTACCACAGCCAAGGAAAGAGAAGGGAAAAGAAGGAAGAAAAAGACATGTCAGAAGAGAAATTAAAGCCAAATTAACTAAAACAGATTTAAAGTGATGGGAGCGATATAGCAAAAAAACCCTTAGAAAAGGCACTCCAGCAAAGTTGAGATAAGCCAATTGTCACCAGAAGAGTGAGCCCAGGCTAAGAAACTGAAACTCATTTTTGCTTAGCAGCCAATCAAGTTACACTGCAAGCACAATTTCATATTATTTCCTCTCTGCACACATTAGTAGTTCAAAGACACACTGTAATAACATACATAGCAAAATATGCAGAAATTTCTTATATTTTCTGAATTTGGATGTGAAATTTTATGGTTTGAATAATTCGTTCTAAAAGACACAGCAGCTATGTACGCAACCAGTTGAGGGAGTGCCCAAGATGTAACAAACCAGTTGCATCATATAAAATCTGAAAAACATTATTATGTAAAAATGTTTTGTCTCATTCACAGCACAAGCTGAAACCAAAACAAAAATGTAAAGGAAGGAAGCAAAAACTGCACAGTCAGAATTCAGTTTGGTTTTTCTACAGCCTCATCAGGAGCAAACAAGGACTACCAGAGCTGCTTCTCTTCTGCAAGTTCCTGGTACTCATCACTCTCTTACATTACCTTTTACTGTTCTAAAGCAAGGCATAACTACCTTCTGAGATAATTTCTTAACCAAAATCTTGCCTATATGTGGTTCAGGGTGAGATTTTTCCAGTGTACCAGAGATATTTCTATTTAATCTCATTCAAAGTCTTCATATTTTCCAGTCAATGCTAAAAATGGCAGTGGCAGATACTTTTTTGGGGGATTTTTATTTTTAAGTTCATATTTAACCCCTGAATACCATGATATGGAACTTGGAGTTCTAGAAAAATGTGTGAACATGTTCATCAAGGTTAAACAATTCCACCCTCGAGGAAAGGTGAACTGGAGCTTGGTTTACCTGTATAAAATATAGGGGGTTTATGCCTAGAATAATATTTGCAATGATTCTTATGAAAAGAAAATTTGGGAATACTCTTGTAAATGCAAAAGAATGGGAGATTTAAATTTTACAGACTCAGAATTCATGTCTATCTGCTTAGTCTACAAATTCTATAGCTGGCATATTCTGATCCTTTCCTATTTAAAATACTCCTGTAATTATAGCTTTGGATCATTACCTCCATATGCTTTTAAGCAGTAGGATGACAGACTGCTTCAGTGAGGAGATGCTGGGACAGGGAATGTAGAGAATGCAAAGGTGAGCAAAATAGTTGGAAGTTCTGGGTGCTTGTTAAAAGAAAACCACATCATTTCATACACCTCAGAACAAGCTACTTACAAAAAAGCCTCATGGGTTTATATTGGGATATAAGGTTAAAAAAACCAAACATACAAGCCTAATACAACAGCAACATTACACAACTATAGCTTAATTTTTAATATTAAAAGCTTAAAAAATAATTGCATTCATTAATTATTTTAAAAACTATAAAACAACTTTTGCTTATAAATAGAAGAATAAATAATTTGAAATGACTAAAAGCCTTTTAAGACTGCTTCTTTCAAAATGCACTGTATCAAGAAGATCTAAGAGTCCTATAAAATGCTAGAACACAGCATTTGAGGAGCTGCTTTTCTAAGAGGTTGTTAAAACACCTTTTAATTTAAATGCCTTACTAAGTACATCAGCCAACTGAACAGCTTCAGAAGAACAGTGACCAAAAGCAAAGGACATATTTGGGCTATTGTTTCAGGGACTAAAGACAAAGGACCACTTACTAAGCTGACTACTCCAATTTTTCTTAAATTATTTCTTCTTCAGCACAGCCTCAAGCTTTTATAAATGCCACACCTTTAATGAAACCTTTATTCTTGCTACTGCTGTGCCTGCTCACTTTCTTACATTGGTTTTGCACTGGTGGACCATTAAATTCAGTGACCTAAACTAAGGATTTTTTTGGTTCACTCTAGAGCAAGAAAAAGCCAAAAGGACACCTTCAGGAAAACTCCTATGATGAAGGCATTTAACACTAAACCATCTCAAAAATAGCAGGCATAACATACAAATCTAACAACTGATTATGCCAAAGCAGTACAAAGAAGTGCCTACTTTTGAGTCTTTGTGATTCAGTTTATCACTGCACATGAGAAAAACAGGTCACGTTTGCACACTGCTTTTTATATTGAGTGTTTAATTATCAAGTATGTTCACAAATAACACCAATTTTTGGAGAACTGAATGGCATTTTGAAGGACAGGATTGTAGTTCATAACTTTCTTGATAAATTGAATTAAGCTCTACATTAAAAAAAAAAAAAAAAAAAAGAATAAAAATGCACAGACAGAAAATGAGGAACCAGCAAAGACAGCAACACTTGCAAGGAAAGGATTTGGGGCTTTATCCTGCACCTCCTGTACAATACTCTGATGCTCCTGCAATAAAGATGAGTTGCATACCCTGAGAAGATTCTGCCTAAACACGAGGCACTCCAAAGCTGTGCCATGGCACTCCAGAGGATTACTCTATCCAAATTCTATATGATTTTATCCTGAGGGTCCAGATCGGTGCCTGTGTACAGTTCTGAGGAACATTAGACTGAAATCTCAATTGCAGAAAAAGCAAAGTTGGAAGAAAACGGCCTACAACGAAAATACGAAAAATTTCATAAAGAACAGGTAGAGAGTGTGTGGAATTGGAGGGAGAATAAAGGAAACTTCACAATACCTGCCTCATAAGGTATCAAGAAAATTCTTAATTTAGGAAGACAAACTTAAAAGAGAGCAATTTAACCACTATTAGTGAAGACTCAGTTTAGATGTTAGTAAAAGCTCTACAAAGTTGTCCTTAAATTTTCTGGGAAATATAATATATTGAAGTGTTTAAATATGGAGAGATGAATTTGCTCTTGTTGAACACTTCAAAACAGATTCACAAAACATTCACCAAAAATTTTCTTGAAATATTTATGATTGCTCAGAGAACAAGGAAGATAGATAAGATGAGGCTCAGCACTAAATTTCTAGTATTCTGCATTATTTATCGGACCAAATCTATTACACTGCATACACATGTTGATTAAAATGGCCCATATAGATACTCTTCTGTAGTCAGTCAGTGCTGATTGTTGCCCTCGGGTTTAATTTGCCTCCGAAACAATTTGCAGACTGTTGCTAAACATTACAAAAGGGGAAGATCAGCAGTCTGCATGACAAGAGCTGGGAATGGTTCGTGTAAAGAGGCCAATGGGACAGATACCCAAAGCTTTCAGAGAGCCTCACTGCTCTCACTGGCATAAGTAAGAGCCCTGTCACTATATCCCCAAATTTCTATGACTGAATTTGGCATCTTGGATTCCCTAGCCATATTTAATTTAGCTATTTAACATGTGTTTGTGGGAGACAAAGTGATTTATTTTAAGGCTGGATTGTGTCCTGTGTGTACTACAAGGACAGAGAAAAAAAAGAAAAAAAACAAAAAAGAAAGGAAGTTTGGCTGCATTAAGAAAACAAACAAGAGTAAAATCAGATTTTAAAGTCTCAGAGGAAAACAGATTTAGAATGGTGGAGTCCAAACTACACTTCTCTAAAAGTCTCAAGTATAGAGGTAACCAAAAAGGGTACAGAAAAAAACACCTGTCCAACCAAGAGTTTTAACAGCTGTGCTATTTATGGGATTATGACCCTGCAGCTTGATGATTAATGAAGATGGATCGTACCTGGTGCCCTGCAGAGTCACACAAGCGTAAATGAGCCATGAAGGGGTTACAGCAGCTACTTACATCCAAAAGGGCTGCAGCACTCCAGCCGCTCCAGCTGGACTATGACCCCTGAAAGCTGTGCTTTCCCAGCTTCAGTGTACCACATCCATGTCAAAAACTCCATCTAGTCCTTCTTTACCCCCTGGCTGCTCCAGTCCGTGCTCCTCTACAGTGCTTTGAGGCGCTACCCCTGCTGCTCAGTCTAACGCTCCACAGTGAAGCCCCAGTGGGGTCTGGCCCTGGGCACAGGGTGGAGTCAAGTTTTTTCCATGAAAGGTGTAACTCACATTTTGCAATTTGAAAGTGGCACTCAGAGGTTCGCAAATGGGGTGTTTTACAGTCTCTAAGTCATGGAAGGAAAGTCTTATTTGGTCAGCTTCCATTTCATTCTATCCTGGTTGAATTGGAAAATTTTCTAATATGAATGAAGCACTTGCTTCAAGCAGTGCTTTGTTTTGACTATTATTTGAAGAGTAGATATGTCTCCTCATGGAGGCAAAGGCTTATGCCTGTAGTCCAAAAGCAGCATTCAGTCTCTTGCCAGTATTAAGGAATTTTCACTGAGTTCTGTTCCACTGTGTAACCCTTTGAATGACATATGCTCCATCTGAACGCAGGGAAAACAAAACTGCAACTGGCATTCAAGTTACGGTACACATAGCTTTTTCTTACTCTGCACAGCTGTTTAAGCATCCTTAGCATCTTCACTTTCTAACAAAAACACAGTGAAAACCCTTGAAATAAACATCCTTTTTCTTCTGGTTGCTACCACCCAGCCGTGATACAAGGGACAT
Organism: Dasyornis broadbenti; assembly: GCA_013397935.1. Taxonomy (NCBI): domain Eukaryota; kingdom Metazoa; phylum Chordata; class Aves; order Passeriformes; family Dasyornithidae; genus Dasyornis; species Dasyornis broadbenti. Next base: position 1,891,083 of record VZRN01004996.1, on the reverse strand, counting down.
CTGTATTTATCACTGCGAACATTTTTTGGAGACCTAAATAAGGATCTTACATCTGTATCCACAGAGGCAGAGCAGTGAGACACCATCTGAATAAACTTTAGGGAATTGTGCTAATGTGGGATGAGCATGGTGAGTACGTTTTGTGCCACAGATGGACGAACTGAGTTATGGATAACCTTTGAAACTCCCACCTACCCGTAAGAACACTGAGTTCAGATCACAATCCATACAATGCAGCCAATTAAACAACCTTCCCTCAACTGAGATCCATTGGGATTTTTTTTTTTTCTTTATCTATATAGAATTTCCATTTGCTTCCCTCTCTGCTAACTTCAAAATGTCCCTGTACTTCAGCAAAATTTAGTGAGTTTTTCACTGGGAATTGGACAAGAAGACAAAACTCAGGCCAGATTTTTCCCATTAGCTATAACCATAGAGATATTAACAACTGAAGAAATTAATGGTGACAATCTTCTTTAGAAATAGAAGAAGCACCACTATTTCTACTTCTTAATACTAGATGATCCTTCAATGCTAGCTTATTCCTAAAAATCCCCAACTTTATTAAAAAGTCCATATTAAAAAGAATTCTCCCAAATAGGAATTTGTTTCTTTTTAAGGAAGATGGAGTATTCAAACCGCAAAGAAGTTCTCCCTTATCCTAGATTTTCTTACAACATGTGTGAGAACCAGACAGAGGTCTCTAAACAAACTCAATAGGAAAACAGGTTAATTACTTGAGTTTGTACATCATGTGTGCTATACACAAAAATATAGAAGAAATATAGGAAGAGATGTTGATTTCTGTCTCCTTGCAGCTCACCAAAATTGGAACTTTTGAGTATTTCCCTTGGAAACCTGGAAACTTGAGGCAAGTGAAGTCTTTCACCTATAAATCATTATTAAAATTACTATCAATATTATTACACATCCTGTAAATTATAATCAATATCATTCAACAATATTTCTAAGCCTAGAAAGTCAAATAGCAAACAATAAATACCACATGTGAGAATCAAACCTACATATATAATTTCTACCTTCTTTCACAAATATGATATATATTCTCAATTTCCAGAATTCCCTGCATGAAGTAGCTGAAAATACCAGTTTGTGAATCATCGCTCTGGATTCTAATCCTTTTAATAAAAAACATTTCATCCCACTGAATGTGTTCATTAAGTAAAGTACTACCGAGTATAAATAAAACAGCAGAATCTAATTTATGAATGATAAAACAGTTATTACAGCCATGGTAAACATTTCTCAGAGTCATATTCTACATCTCAGTGGACAAAAATATCAAGGCAAAGAAACACAAAAAACCAAAATGTGAATAGAACGATTTTGATATTCACTTTGGATAAAAAGTTCAGGTGTCCTAGGCTCTAGTTCAAATAACTGATACTTGTTTTTAACTGTAAGAATGTGGGAAGGCAGGCTGGAGTCCAGGTACAGGACCCTTGATCCCTTGAACATGCATGGAATATAAAACCTGCTATGTTGTCCTCATGTCAACATCCACAAATATTTATGCTTACTTCAACAGAGTCTGCATTCTGCTGCGCATATAAAATTTCCCTTTGAGCCAAACAAACAGATAGGAAGACCCCAAGGGGTGTAGGTCAGGGAAAGGTCTCTCACCTGGAAAGATCCTGCATGGTCTTCCTCTTTATCACCTTCTTTTCCTTCCTTGAGGGCGATCAATGTGAACCCTCGAAAGTAGGCAGGAGTGGCAGCAGAAAGCGTCACTGAGATGTGATGAACAGAGAAATAATGAAAACATAACATTAATTGTGAAATCAGCCACTTGCATACCATTTCACAGCTTGAAAGGTGTGTGTTCTAAGTTGGCATTAACTAAAGCTGGAGCACTAACAACATGCAGCCAAGCCAGCCAGAATACAAAATGTTCGGTCCAAGTTTCCACACAAACTGAGAAACACTGGCATGATGTGAAATACTTCAGCTTTTTCCTTTTACCCCCACTTTTTTTTTTTAAAGTAGATTGATAATCCACTCAGATCTACAGAAGTGTTGTTTTCTTGGTAGTTAGAAGGTAGGGGCACATGTCTTAGGGGTTTTTCTCCTTTGTGGCTTTTGGTGAGAGTTTTTTTCATTGGTTTTTGGAGGTGAGGGGGTGTTAAATGTAAGGGAGCATCCCTAAATATTTGGATTCAGTTTTTGTCCTGCTCTGAGCACAGACGAGGTATTTTAGTACACAGAAAGTCTCTGTAATGCCAGATGACCACATTGCCTGCTCCAGCTCAGCCACACTCAACACAGCACTCCACCTTCTGGAAATGGGGGATCTCAAAATATCCTTTCTCCACTTCATCCTCAGGGCAAAACAGGACACAAAGTTAAACTCATGGCTAAAGCTGACCTCTAAAGGTTGTGCTGCCAGCTCTGATTGCAAAACCAATCCCACACATCAGCAAACGCCCATCTTCACACACCTATCCTGACCAGGAAAGCAGTGTTGGATCCACCAGCAGAGCACAGATAACATAATGCTGACTAGTCTGATTTTACCATGCTCAGCATCAGGATTAAATCCCTGATTTTATGCCAGTGCAAGATAGCTTTGTATCTTCTTTCTCTTTGCCATCAGCAGCACCCAAGCACCACCCAGCAACACCTGAGTTCACAGAATCACAGGATACTCTGGGCTGGCAGGGACCCACAAAGATCATCAAATCCAGATCTTAAGCCTCTACAGGGTGTGAACCCATGTTTTGAGCACCAGGCTCTAAGCAGTTGAGATAATCTCAGGGTCGTCAGCTGATGCTCCTTTGAACACTATTAGAAAGAGAGAATAGGGCAGAACTTTTGAAATTGCCAAACTCTCTTCAACAACTTATAGGAATCCTTTCCTGAAACAGGAGTAAATTTTAGGGAAAGAAATTATTCTGGAATTAAATTAAAAGAGACAAAAAACTGAACTCTCAATGCTTTTAAGAAGCTTTTACTTTAAGCATAATGCCAACAGTGTCGCTCGTAGTACTTCATTGTCACACTCTCCAACCCTGACAGGCACAATAAAAACTGAAGACCACCCACAGTTTTCAGAGCAAACTGCAGCTACCAAGGCTGCTCCATAGAAGAGTATCCACAAGAGAATCCCTCTCACACAAATGGGTTGTGAGGGCTTGAATCACATTGCTAAAAATTACAGATTGTCTTTAAAAGATATGGATTTCAAAATATGTCCAGAGTTCATCTGGAACATATGAAGAGCTCTTTGATCTAGAAATTCAGTAGTGGAAAAATATAAAATAGGCTATTTGAAAATTTCTATCATTATGCAGCTGTCTTTGGGTCAAAACCCCATGGTGTTTGTACAAATACCCAACTTTTCTGACTATATGTGAAAGAAAGGGATTGGAGAGATTTATTTCAATTTTTAACTTTTTGAGTAAGTGCCATGCTTAGACCTATAAACCTGCAAACACCTGTACAAATCTGGGGTAGTGATTGGCATAGTAGCAAGTTCCCCAACTCTCAAGATTTTCAACACACTTTTCATCCCATGGAACCTTATTATGAGGTTAAATGTCATGTTTTTGGGGGAGAAAGAAAATTTCACATATTATATACCAAAACTGAGTAGCAGTATAATGCCATTAAAACTTCTGCTTACTTTACAAAGCATTGCTGTAATTCATTAATTCATTTTCTGCCAAATAATGGCTACGATTAGTCTAATTTTGCAAACGTCTGCAGCTCTATCCACATGAAAACCCACAGGCAGCCTCTCAGTTGCAATAGCTGAGAACAGCACACTGCTGAACTGAACAGAGATGAACACATTACTCCTGCTTGAACGCAGATTCTTAGAAATTAACTGCCATAAAGGTCTTTTACATGCAACAAATTTTTCCATATCATATGCAATTAAAGACTGAATCACTGTGAGTAAAAGGTTACACCAGAAATACTTAAATATGTATGCAAGCAAACATCCAGCTGTGAATTGACTCAACAGTTTTCATTTTCTTCATAAAGTTACAGATCAAACTTAACAGTTTTCAAAAGTCTAAACATCTACCTATAAGACAGAGAAAATCTGAAATGCTACAGAAGCACCAGAAAAAGAACCACAAGGAAGGTAATTCCAAAGCCTGACTCATAGTTTTTGAATGCCTGGGGTTAGCAATACTCCTGCTGTGGTTGCAGTCATTTTAACCCCGAATAAATCCATGCTCCCTCCACCAGGAGTGATGCCGCCCTCCCCCAGCAGCCGCATCCAGGCAGCTGTGCTTTCAGCTGGGCTCGGGAACACATCCAGCTGAAAAGTAAAACAAACCAAGCCCAGCCGGAGAGTTCAGCTGCGTCCATCCCTGCGCGGCTGCTCCAGGAGCGCTTGTGCCAGCGGCGGGGACACAAGGACACGAGAGAGGGGCCAGGAGGGCAGGGACCCGCCCAGGCAGAGCAGGCTCACGGGGATTTAGCGTCTGTGCAAGCTCAGCTCAAGGACAGCAGGAGGGATGTGTGCTTTGGTAGCCCTGAGCTAGGCCAGAACACAGGGCAACACCTGAGCTGGGAAGGTTTGTGTCAGTGCGCTGAGGTGACACCACAGCACAAGGGTTTATCCTGAGCACTGCCAAAAGCAGAGCTTGTTCTGGGGATGGTTCTGGAGTCATTGGCTCTGCACTGGGTGTTTCAGCACAGCAGAGGCTCGCACTGCACGGGCAGCACTGGGAAGCTGTCAGACCACATCTGGTTTTCACAAGAGAGCGGCTCTTTGTTGCATAAGAGCTGAGAGCTCTTGGGCTAAACTCTGCCGTTTTAAACAACAGCTGAGTACTGCTCACACTACGTTCACACGCATTATCTTTGCAGGAAGTTCATATTGTCCAATGAAAGTTCAGTTAAATCTCAGTGCAAGCCTCAGAGTTAAGATTTCACTTTAAAGGGAAGATTACATATCAGCAGTTACTTTTGTCTGCTTCCATCCCTCCAGCAAATCTCTAATTACTTTACAAGTTGCACTGTGGCACACACCTTCAACATGTTCCTCTTTCCCCAGTGTCCCCAGCAAAAAGAGGGGTGATCAAAGCAGTTGCTCCTTTGGTTTCAGGCAGGAAATCTGACATCCTACACAAGTGCACATCCTGTGCTGTACATTGCACAAGTACCAACAAATACATATTCCAAATTATACACTTTTATCCATATTTTGTGGAACATGGGAATGGCTAATATAGTCACAGAATGAGTGCTTATTTGCACAGTGATTGCACGTTAAGGGGGGAAGAAAGAAACGGAAAGAAAAAGACTCAACATTCCTTAGAAGTCCCCAAATCAATGCAATGGAGCACAACACCTTAAATGAGCCTTTCCTCAAAAACCGAGAAAGTGAACTGACCTACAAGTGGAAATTCCATTAAAGCCAGAAACAGCACCCAGACAGAAGGTGTATTTAAGGATTATAACTAGTCTAATCCTCCTTCTCTTCTTCAGAATAACAATTTCATGATCTCATGGAAGAAAGTGTTTCTACTGCATGTTAGCGTGTGAAACTGACATACTACTGCCTTTCTGTAGAAGCAATTTTATTTACATTTTAATAGCATGAAGCGTACCTAATTTTTTTCATGGAAATCTCATGCAACCATTAATCTAACTCTTCAATCAATAAAGCTAGGACTGAGTATTTTCAAAGATCATTACCCTGTAGCACCATCCAAACTTAAGGCTCATTTGTGCCTTTGAATGCAATGAGAATGCTGGCCCTCAGTAGAAGCAAGAGTAGCTCCATCAAGGCCGAATGTAACCAGCAGGGAGGAGCGGACCTCGACCCTAGGATGGAGAGCCCACAAACCTTGTCCTGTAGGAAGAGCTGCCCACCACATACATTTGGCTGTCTGCTTCACAAGAGGAGAGAAAACAACATTGCAGCCTGAAATACCAGGCAGGTGGAGGCCACTTGCAGGTCACAGCAGCAGAAGTCCCAAATAAGGTGTCATAAATCAGTCACACCAGCTGCCCTGTGGGACTCCACAAAGACCACAGCCAGTGCTGCTTTGTTAGGCATGAGGGAGCAAAGGAAGATGGCTCCCCAGCCCTGTTGTTATCACATTTTTAATTGTCTGACAGGAGAATGTGCCCTTTTTTAGTGCTGCCAATGTCTGCGGACAGAGGAGGTGAACACCTAAACACCCACTCAGAGAAGTTATTCAGTGCCCAGGGCCACTGTTTTCTATCACAGCTTCAGAGGTGGAAAACCAGGGCTTCACCGATCCATACACACAGATCCAATCAGAGTTTCCTCTTAGGGTGAATAGATTCTGATTGATCTAAAGGTGAATAACTGCAGGAGAGCCACAAAAACTTCCCCAAAGGCAAACAGCAGCTGTGAGCTGTGGTCTCCTGATTCCCACACTACAAGAGTGCTTAGAAATTTCCTCCAGTCACTGCAGGTTGAGAGTCTGATGTGCCACATCAACCAATGCCATGAAGATAAATGGATGTCCCTATACTGTCACTTTTGTGGAGTACATTTGCATGTACAGCTAATTCCTGTGTTATCCACCTTGAAAATACTAGTTTATTCCAAGAGCCCACTAGGGAATGTGCCAAGGATCCAGATTGCATTAAACCAGGCAGGGGCTATGGAAACAGGAATATCTGGCTCCAATGCTAAGGAGCTGGTGCAAGTCTTCTGCCACATTGTGTACATAGTAACTTGCAGATAAACAAACAAGCAAACTCCTGCAGACGTGTCATAAAATCTCTCTTTTTATCATTAGTAGGATTTTCCATCCTTTGCATAGGACAGTAATAAATTTCCAGTTGGACTGCAGCAATGGCTTTGAAAAGGAGCTCTCAAAACTTTCTGTATGTTGTCAGTCTTTACCGCTGCTGTAGATAACATTTATGTTACAGCAACATTTACTTGTGTTCTTCCAAGCATTCAGGAAGTGTCCTTAAAGAACTATTCACACACCCTAAGGTGCCACCTGAATACTTCAGTCCTAAGTATCAGAAATGCAGCCACATATTTTGTTCTACATTTTAACTTTTTATTATTAGCTGTAATTTTCTCACTTCCAAGGAGCTATAATAGCCTAATGTGATTTTATTAATTGAGTTCCTAATGCCAAGACCTAATATCTCCAGAAAATTAGTTCTGCTAATTCATCTGGGAGTTTCTTTCTTCCTACATTTCTGTGCAATAGAAACGTCTTTGGTAGATGACTGAAAACCTCCAACATTTCTACAGAATTGAGTTCCAAAACTTTTAAAGAACGTTCACATTTGTCACTATCAAAGAACTTGGCACATCTTTGTCCTGCTTAGTAGATGTGTCAAACTGACATGTAACATGAAATCTTTCAGGCTCAAGGTACTAATCCTACTGTCTGGAACAGCTACCCAGCTTCTGGGAAATGTGCATTTCCTCACATCACATTAAAACAAAACAATTTTTGAGAAAAAAAAAATCAAGTAAATATCATGCAAAGTTTCAGACTGATGCTCAAAATGGGTAAATCACTGCTGCAGATGTATTTTTGAGCCTTTAGAAAAATGTAATGTTTATGCTACATGCACACTTTTTTCTCCCTATCCTAAGATTCCCATGTTCATGCAATGGGAAAACATTGCTTTGAACCCTGGATCTAAGAAACACTTAGTAGAATCTCCCAAATATTTTCTTCCAAAGTGATACCTACAAAGTATGTTAGTTATGGTACCTAAAAATGCCCAAATTCTTTTCCAAGTGCTTTTAAAATACAAGGTTAACAGTACATTCCAAAAAGGTTTATTTCTGAAGGCATTATATAGTGAGGCAGGAAAAGTGACCAAAACCTGGTTTTGCTTATTAATTAGTAAAATACACCCAAATGTTTGGAAGTTCATTTCAAGGATTGTATGTGATATGCTCAGGGAAGAACGAATGCCTCCACCTCTTATTTACAGTGGTCATTAACACTGTCTCTGCCTCTCTCCTGTTTGAACCATCTGTTCATTTACCCAGGAAAAAAAAAAGGGTGGGATAAACGTAAGTGGAAAATGTGGGAAGTTGGCAGTGTGCTGCATCATGTTTGCCCATATGCTAACTCATTATATTAACATTCACATTTCAGGGCAAGAACGATTAGCTCCGAGTTTCCTCTCCTTCCTGCTGAATGTTAAAGCTTCTCCCATGCGCTGGGCTATATTTAAAGAGGCAGGAAGAAATCCCACAGAAGTAGGTAAACGGGGGAAGACTGTGGTTTGTATCGCTGCAACTTGTGATCTTGTGCTAGCGCTGAGCCGCTAGAGAGGATTCATAAAAGAAGGGAAATTCCTCTTAATGAGGAATGCTTGGGAGTAAAGTGATACACTGAAACCCAACTCCCTCTCACTTGTCATGGAAGCATCCCCAATAAAGTAATGCGTGGGAGTATATTCCCCTGTCTTAACCCACACAGTTACACACACACACGCCAAGAGGCATCCGGAGATGACAGGCAGAGACACGTTACAGTTCCAGAGCCGCTTATCCTGACCATTATCGTTAGTAAGGGATGTAGAGGATGTCCAACTTACCCCGGTAACTGTTTCCAGGCTTGTAAAATTCTGGATCGCCCTCCACCCTGAGGCTGAATTCATTGTACCCTTCCCTCCTGGTGCCTTGGGCTCGCAGGATCCGACTGCAATATCCCTCGGATTTCGCGGCTTTCTCCAAGGTTTCGTCGGAAAAACCCTTCGCCACCAAGGGGAAAGTCAGCGCCAGGAGCCGCAGGGCCAGCGGCTGCAGATGCGCTCCCATCCTCGGAGCTCCGCACAACTTTTTGTCGCCGGGGCGGCGGTGCCCGGGAGCGGGGCGGCGATGGGAGCGGGCTGGGGGGCCACGGGGGGCACGGAGGGCTGGGCACGGCAGGTAGGGCACGGCAGGACGAGCGGGGCGGTCCCGGGCAGCCCAGCCGGCAGCGGCCCCCAGCGTGAGCCTGCCAGGTCGGATCGGAGGGACCGGCTCGGCTGCTGCCGGCGAGAGGGAGGGGACAAGCAGGGAGGGGGCAGAGAGGGAGGGGTGGGGAGAGAAGGGGAGGGAAGGAGGGAGGGAAGTCTGATCTTGCCCAGATCCCGAACTGAAGTGCTGTTTTGTTTCAGAGCGTGTGATTAGCAGCTCGGTAGTGTTTACTTAGGCGAGCTGAATTCACAGGGTTTGGTGAAAGAGCGGAGCAGGGGACGCTGCTGTCTCCCAGACACCCAGCGCAGAGCTGCTGCCGCTCGGGCTGAGCCCACAGACCTGAAATTAATCACCCGCATTCCTGCCCAAGTCTATAGTTACTGTAGGGATAACAAGGCTCAAAGAATTTCCCCCACACCCCTCCAGTCTTTCTCCGAACCAGCAGACATGATAAACACTACCATCCTAACCAGCGCAGACGGACCGAAGCAGCCCTCGCTCGCTGCACGCCTGACAAACGAGGAGCATCGGCTGCAGCTTCTCGGGTACCACGGAGGAGACGGAGCTGCGGGGAGGTGGCCGTGCCAGAAACACGAGATTCATCTCCACACCAGCCTGCCCCTGTGCACATCAGAGCCTAGGGCTGTGTGAGTGTGCTCACAACAGCTGTGGGCACAGTTCACCCCAGTGAACGTGGGAGGTCTGCTCCAACACTCGGGAAAATCCCAGCAGATGCAAACAGGAGAAAGCAAGGAGAGAGCAGGGCCCATTATTTTGCCTTTACACAAGGCACACTGAGGCGCAACGACACTGAATGACTTATCTAAATCCACCAAAGAAGATTACAACAGCGGAAAAAAGAAAGTGAACCTAGACCCCTGGGGTCCCTAACTCCAGGGTTTTGATCCTAAAATGCTGTTCTCTCTCTCCCTCCCTCCCCTGCTTTGTAAGTGGAAGAGAAAGTCGGAAAGGTCTTCAAGCAGGACCTGAATGCTTTCAGGATGACAGATGCACAGGAGGGCACAAATTGCTTTCTAACCCCTTTCTCCAGGATAGGACTGTAGCAGATGGATGAATGCAACTGCATTTATGCACAACTTCCAAGAAGTATGAGAAAGAGCAAGCAGTTTGGAGTCCTCCTGGAACCCACTAAGGTGCTTGTTAGCATGAGATTTGCAAATTTTTGGGTTCCAAACTTACCTTTGGAAGGTGATTAGCAACAACCTCACATTGTGTGCCAAATCAAGGCGTTTATTTAAGTTCTCTGTAAGCATGCAGGACCCTTCACTTTTTGAAAGGCTACTTGCCAAGAGCTTTGCTACTGTAAGCTTGCTTATGGTTCAGTCTCTATGTTACACGCTTATAAAGAACGTAAACTGTCACAGTCTCAGACTATTCATTCACTAAAGGTAATGTTAACAAAGATGGGATTGGTTGGATGAGAATTTAGCTTTTACTGCAAACACAGAGTTACTGGCATGCCTGTGAAGAGGTGGTAGCCCAGCTTTCGTAGCCACTCTGAGTGGTAACATCCAATCCATAAGGATGTGCCTGCTTAGACACCTGTTACAGGGGCTAGGGCTGACTGCAGAGATTTCCACTGCTGAGAATCGAGTTTGATTATGGAAGGATTAGTGGTCTTTACAGCACAAGTTGCTTTTTCTGATCCTTACATCCTGCTGGAGGAAGGAGAACAAGCAATCCTGACTTTCCAGTGGAATATGCCAGGTTCTCTGCTTCCACTCAGTCTGCTCCCTTCATTGTTTCCCTTCTCCCCAACCTGCCACTACGAGGGCAAATCAACCCATCATCCTTAAGGCAACAATATTTTCTCTGCTTTTGCTACTGAAGCTATGGCACAGCCAAAGTTGGCACAGCTATACTTTATATATATTATAAAATATATAATATTTTGTTTCATGCTCCTGAAGACCCATGTTCATGTGGTTAATTAAGTGACTACAGTTCAACAATGTCATAAACTCTTGGGTCTCATTTGACCATGATCTTCACCCCATTCATTTATGAGAACAAGCTTTGCTTTATGCAGGTTTCTTAGTCAAAGATGCCTGTGAATTTGATTAATTCTCCATATTTGACTTCTCATTTCTTTTGCTGAGATTGATTGAAAAGCAATTACCTGACTAAAGCATTCCTGACAGGAACTGAACAGGCTTCTGCACAATCCACCTTTGTTTTGAGCCAGAGCATTGTGTTCCAACTCAACACTCCTCAAAGTGTTTCATGTCCTTTTCAAATTTTGGGGGGAGGTTATATGGAAACTAATTCATCAGCATCTATTGACTTAATTTTCAATAGATTTTATATCTCTTACTTTTCAATTCCTGAATTGGCCTAGCCTTTTGCTTCTAGTACTTTTTTGTTCAAAAGCATTGTAAAGTTTCCTAGAAAGGCAAAATACAGTGTCTTGCTAAAAGTGAATGCTTCAACTTAGCAACTGATATAGACAAATTAACCTGCACTGCCTACAGCTAAGAAATGAGTAATTTGTTGTGGAGACAGTTTAGAATATGGGCAATGTCATTAAGCATGGGCATCCTCGGGGTTTTCTATTTGTTCTACTAATTAGTGTGTGTTTGCCTAAAGCATCCAGCATGATGTATCCGTCAGAGATGCATGCAAACTGATGAGCCCAACCATCCATGGCAAATTTAACAGAGGAAGCCTCGTATCTTAGAGACTGCAGCGCTGCTTTCCTTTGTGCACTTCCTAGGATGAATAAAGTTGCTGTCCATGACTATTAGGCATAACAATCATTACTGGGATAATATTGCATCTGATGGAGCTGCAATGGTTGGAGGAAACTCTCTCTCTCCCCTCCCCCTTGCCTCCACAAAGTGGGCTTTCCTAACAAACAGAATCATTTCACAAGATCAGCAGTCTTTCTAACTTTTTACTTCCCCAGAGAAGGAGCCCATTTTTTCAAGTGGCATTTTAGAAGACTGAACTAACTACTGAGAATACCCCTGCATTGACTGGAAGATATGATAAGTGGCATTTAATTTTTTTTTTTTTTTCTCCTTCTGCTTCTATGATTCCAAATAGTTTTTTTAAGTCTTAGGATTTATCTACACAGCAACAATGTACAATGCAACTCTTGGCTACACAACATCTGATTTTAGGCACCCTAGACCTCAAAGAAAACCAGTGCCTCAGGTAAATATCTAAACTGATTACAGGAATATTAGTCCTCTTAAAAGAGCCAGTTCACAGAGCAGAGGCCAAAAGAACTAACAAAAATGAAACATCCAGGTGAGAGGTGCCCTAAATCTCACAACCATCAGGTTCTTGCTAACTTCTCTGGGCTGTAGGGTTCACCTCCCTAAACCCAGGGCATTTAGTATTTTCTACAAATAAATATAATAATAATAACAAGGGGGGATACATCTCCTTCACAAGATGTCTTGCAGGAATGTTACCCACTTTTACATAAGAGCTAATGATGAAAATATTCCTGTAGAATGTCAGAGACAAATGGGTTTCAGTTTCTTGCTTAGTCTGCAAGTCCTCAGATCCTCATCTCTCAGGAAGCTGCTAATTGTGAAAACCTAAATCTTCTTGAAGCACTCTCAGTCCCTTATGGAAATTTTAGACTTCTAAAGTCGAACTGATGCTCAAATGAGAGAAGTTGAGGGTGTTTTATCAATTAGAATGGATTTTCTGGAGACAGACCTAGGGTGTCTCTTCCTTCTCCTCAGACATTAACTGTATTGGGATCAAAAGCTATCCAGGGGTTCAGGTGATCACCTCACATCAAAAGTTTGCAGTAAGTGCATTTTGATTACCTCTGCCAAATTAAGATACTGAAGTTGAGGAAAGTCACCAAAATATCTTTTCCTCATGAGCTAAATATTCCATTGCTCACAAGTGCCAGGACAGAGGACGCTGCTGTTCAGGCAAAGTAAGAGTGCATTGGATGACTGGGAAACGACACTGCAACACAATCTGCAATAAAACCTTTGGTGAGTGGGAGGGCAAGCAGGGAATCTGAGGACTGAACTTTCAACTATTCCTTTCTTATTTTTACACCTTTGTGTCTTACTATAGGTTTAGCTATTAGTCTAATTTGCATCTCTCTCCTTTCCCACTGCTCCAGCAGTCACAGTAATTTTTTTTAAAGATAGAAACTCCCTCTATTGATTTAGATAATAATAATTCTGTTGCTATTAAAATTCCCTTCTATCTACAGCAAGAATGACACTTTTCTAATACAGTTCATGCTGTCTGGAGCCTGTTTAGAAAGGGATCTAGAGATATCCGCTGTCCTATTAGACAAAGTAAAGAGCTTGGGAGACACTTAAAATGATTTCTTACTTCTCTGTAGCACTGTTCTCTACTTCTGTTCTCTTAAGAATCCAAGCAGTGACAAGTAACGACAGTAAATGTTTGCAGAGGTCTGTTCGCCATTTACACCACTGTCAGTCAATACAATGTATCTCCAAAATTAAACTTCCCAGCAGCTCGTTACATTTGCCTGTTCAGTCATGCATGCCTTCAGCATATTTTCACACTGACAATGTAGAGAGTTTTCATTTCCAGGACATTTTATAGAAATATTTCATCCCTGACATGGTGAGAATAGCATCATACGTATTACTAGAGGAACACTGCAATGCTGAGAGACTTGGAGGCAGAGAGAGCAGCTCTGTTCAGGCTCCTTTGGGCTTAACTGGGGCAAACCTCAATGAAGCTGGAAAACTGTGGGACAAAACATGAGTTTTGAAACAGCACAGAGGCTGCAAAAAATGTAGAAAAGTCTTGCCAGCACCCTGGATAACACAGGCAGAGTATGATTTAAACTAAAGCCACTCTTCAATGGATTTTTGAAGGCCAAATGTTGACAGAAGCACATCTTCCACACAGCGTCTATTTTGGGGAGGAGGTTTGCTACGGAAAGACCCAGGCTTCTTGGAATATTTATCTCAGGATTCCTTCCAATATCAGAAAGTAAGTATGCTCTTTAAAAACCTCTCCCTTTATCCCACACAACTATTCAAGATCTATCCCGGGAATCCCTGAAAACTCCCAAGAGCAGGATAAACAACCAGTTTCTCCAAACCCAGTATGAGCTTCATTTACCCCTAAGATACTGCAAACCTGGAACACCAACCATTTCTGGGCCACATCTCCTCCAATTACACCTGACTTTCTCGCTCAGCAGCCTCTGCCTTTAGGAACTTCCCAGTTTCCATGGACAGGGCAGGAAGGGACGCTTTTCCTGTTGCTCCTTGTGGTGCCCGTGCAGCCTGGCTGCTGCCCCTCACAGAGCTGCCCATCACTGCTGCCTTGCTGTGGTTCCATCTCTGCTGTGTCCAGGTCACCTTGGACATCACCTTTTATCACAGAGTACAAGTTCAGCTCTAAAGAAACCAAAACCAAACCAAAAAAACCCATACAACCTCCCCAAAAATTTCATCTCTGCTTCTCCCAAACTAAACCACACAACACGAACTCTGCAAGAGTGTGTGTTAATTTAAAACCATAATACCAACCCAAAATTCAATGTCTTAGTAATTTATTCAATCACATCTCACTGATTTTACATGATTGCAGGTTCTTCTGCATCTGCCTTGACCCCAGTGTCTCTAACTTGACTATATCTGGCTAAAATACTAAAGAACAATAACCAAACTGAATTCAGCTTTTTGGCATCTTTGCTATTTAGAGTCAGCTCTTCAGTGTTTTCCCATCACCATGTTTTCATCCTTGAATTACTTAACACCTGTAGATTGGCTGTTGCTTTCACCTGTTCACTCTGTATTTTTATTCCTCCAACACATGGAATATGTGATAAAGTTTTCTGTTTTTTTTCAGTAGCTGAACTCTCAGAATTGTAATGTAAATGAAACTTTACATACAGAAGAAAAATATTTTTTTACCAATTCTCAGGATGGATTTTTTTTTTAGTAAGAACATAAAAAACAACTTGTACTATCTAAGAAAATGAATGGTTTCTATCCAGACAAATAATTTATAAAAATACTTTCACCAAGTTTTACACATACCCATTATTTATTCAATCAATTCATCCTCTTTTTCAAAAAGCATTTTTATAGCAATACAGTAAGCAGTTAAATCTTCAGTCAACTCTGGTAAGAATAGGTCTTAATTAGATTGCAAATATGGAAAGGAAATGTGCAGCAACACATCCCACGAACACAACAGGCCCAAAAGCAAGAATGACATCATCTTCAGAGACCAAAAAAACCCACAAAACCATAACCAAACAGACAAAAAAAACCACCTCAGAAACTAAAAA
Organism: Dasyornis broadbenti; assembly: GCA_013397935.1. Lineage (NCBI taxonomy): Eukaryota > Metazoa > Chordata > Aves > Passeriformes > Dasyornithidae > Dasyornis > Dasyornis broadbenti. Next base: position 1,875,901 of record VZRN01004996.1, on the reverse strand, counting down.
CAACAAAAACCTCACAGCCAAGCAGATAAGGGAAGGATGAAAAATTCTTTGGGATTTCTGGCACTGACCATGAAATCAAGACAGACGAAAACAAGAATAAATCATAACTATAAGGTGATGCCATCAGTGAACTCACTGACACATTTGGGAACTGGGACTATACTTCAAGCACACTGATATTTGCAGAATAGAATTGTCTCCCAAAGCAAGCTCTTTACAACAACCTCCTGCTACGTGTTATGAATTTATTTTGCCCATGTTCTCCTGCTGTATTCAATAGCTATTCCTTTTAAAGGAAATATTTACTGTACCATGCTAGACCATTGCATCTCCTTTCATCATTAGATGGCAGGTTTATTTGAACCTCAGGCTGCCAACTGCAGCACTCCTGTGGTTTATGGACTGTTGACACTTCCCTTACAAGACCCATTGTCCCTGGGAATCTAAATCAGCTACTTCTACCTCCCAGCCCAATGCAAATTAAATACTTGGAAGTACAATGAATTCTAAAGGGGGAAGTGTTCATCTGACACAACGTACTACCAAGGAGAGACCGTGGCCAAGCTGAGAATGCAGGACTAGGAAGAAACTTGATTTCAGAATTCATTCTGCCACTGAGCTCTCCACGACTCTCTGTAGCTCAGTTCCTTATTAGACAGGGTAGCAAAACATCTCCAGATAAAAACATAACCCAAGAACAGACAATATCTATGTATTATTGCTGCAATGGTTCAAGCTCTACAAGTACTAGAATGTGGTTTCATAGCAGTTTTTGCACAATGAAATGTTTTTAGAAAGTTTTCTTTCAGTTTATTTGTGCAATTCAAATTACGCCAAGTATGTCTAGATATTCCTGTGGATCACCAGGGGCCCAGATGAAGAACAGATAGCCACTGCCCATAGAATCCCTGCAGAGAGATTCTGCAGTTGGGGATATCAGAAGCAAAACAATAGTTCTCCAATAATGTTTCTTAAATTTCAGATTTTCAGCTCAAATATTAAAGGAGCTGTGGGAAATCTAAATATTTTTCAAATCAGAGGGAGTTTTGTGTCTGTAATTTAAAAAGGAATCAAAACTATCTGACAGCAAATGAGTAAAAAGTACATATATGATGTTTCAAATATGGATATTCATATACATAGGGAAAAAATAATTACACATTAAAAGTTATCATCTCTTGTTTGGTAAACAGATGGAAGGTCAAACAGCAAAGGTGCTACATTAACAATGTACCTCATTGTGAGTTCTGTGGACATGTCATCTTATTTTTATTGTCATCAGCATACAAGGTTAAAATCGCGCGCTGGTAATGCAAAGCAGAGTTTGTGGGAGGAGGAAATATCTTTTCCCAGAGCAGTTGGTATAGCTGAGAAAAACTACGAGCTTTCAAACACAGCAGCCCTTCTGCAGGTCTGAAAATGAGTTATTTTACAAAGCTAAATGCACGTTCACAACACTTTCTCAGAGTTTAGTTGGCCACACATTCATTAGAACATCTCTGAGGAGAAAGGTAATTGGTACCACTGAAATAAAGAGGCTGCAAAAAGGGACGAAGGAGGGAGGTGTCAGGGGGAGAGGAGGATGGCGATGAGCTGGTGAGAGGTATTTTATAGCCTGCAGAATAAAGGGAAGTTCACGGGGGAGAGGAACCCTGGAGAGTGCCATAAACCAGTGTTTCCACCAAGCTCCCGGGTCTGGTGTCCCAAATTGTGCTATAGTTTAGTTTGCAGGCTCAGCTTTGGAAAGTATTTTACAAGTTTTCCTTAATGATGTGAACAAAGACAGAGACACGCTTTGCTGGGAAATGATTGGGAATGGCAGCTGGGAGTCATGTGCTTGATGGATCTCCCAAGAGCTTCACTGGTGTCCTGGGAGAGGATGCCTCTTTCCCTGAGAGACAACCCATCAGTAACCACAAGCACAATGATGACTGGCAGATTTCTAGCAAATTACTTCTACTTTTTTTTTTCAGTATCTGTTTCCCAGGTCACATCTTTTGTCTGAGCAGACAATGAGGGCTGATAGGCTCCATCCAGACTTCAGCTCTGTAAACTGACAGAAATTCACTTGGAATGTTTCTAGATTAATCGGAAGAATTATAAAGGGAAATTCTGGACACAGAATTATGTCTGCTACTCTAACCCCCCCCACACCCCCAAAAAAAAAAAAAAAAAAAGCCTAGAATCCAATACGTATATGAAACATAGATTTTTTTTCCTTTTAAAATTAAATCACAGGAGCAATGAAGGAGCACAGATCTCTTGAAATATCAAGTGCCTTGCCTTCTCCTGCCCAAAGCAAGGTATCATATAGTACCATGTTTCATCAATCTCCTTCAGTCATTAAGATTTTTTCATTACTTTGCACTGTCACATATGAAAATCAAGTGTAAAACACCAGTGTCCAAAAATACAAGTTTTATACCAATACCTTTTCTTTTCTGTATACACAATAAAAAGTCTCTCCTGTTAGTAAAATATGCTGAATTTGTTTCATAATGAATATTGCTTCCTTTCACTCCTAATCTCACTTTCAAACTATCCTGTTTCGTTTCACTTCTAAATAATGTCAATGAATATACTTCATAAGTGTTGTATTCTGCCTAATGAACAAATAAAACCACCTTTTTTTTCCTCTGTTTTTAAATTTCTTTTTCTTTAAGTCAAGGGTTTCTTAGAGTAAAACTATTCCACAAGAAGGTTTTGATGAAAGGGTCTGAGAAATAAGTAGTTCCTTTCTCTAACACGTAAGTATATGAGGAAATTACATTGTGGAACTGAGCATATCAGAACAAGCTCAGCAGACAAAAGTATTTTTATTTCAGCTGATTCAATGGAAATTTCTTTAAAAAAAAAAAAAATGAACAAATATCCATTATTGGCCACCAAAAACTTGTACTGTGTGGAAATTGCATTATTTCTTTAAATAAATAAACATTGAACATACCTTATTCTAATATTGTACATAGCATTTGCATAAACATGGTCAATGGTAATTGCATTCTGTACATTTTAGTTCTAAATCACAGAAGATAACGTAAAAAGGTGTGCATATATGCACATGGACATCTGTATCACAGAATCACAAAATATTTGAGATGGAAGGGACCTAAAAGGGTCATTGAGTCCAGTTCTGAAGTGTTTGGCCCGTACAGGGATCAAACCCATGACCTTATTAGCACCATGCTCTAATTGAGTTAATCTCAGGTGTCTCCACGTGAAATTCACATCAGATAGAAAAAATGGTGTTTTCCAGTACAACTTCTATTCAATTTTAAATCCTGACTCACCTACTACTTGACTTCCATTCAATGTTATCACTTTCACTTTCAATGGGATTCAAATAAGGCAGAATTTTTTCAACTGACTGAATTATTGTCAGGCCATTGTTGATCAAAATCAGACCAACTGTGTTTCTTATAAAATATACTTGGCAATTATAAGAAAAGTGTTCTGTGTGAGACTACTGTGGCATAACCCTTGAAAAGCATCACCAGTAAAAAATAAGAATTACATTCATTATTATTTTATACCTTGTTCACTTTTATAGAGAGCTCCAGAATAAACCATTAAAAATGGTTTGACATCAGTGCATTGCAGTATTTTTAAATTTTCCAGTATAGAACAGACTTTCCCCTACCAAGAGACAGATTCACAGATTGACCTGGATATATTCTGAAGGACTGCAGTTAAAAGTTTTAAATTACATTAGTAACTCCATTTAAAATATTTAATAAATATATAAGTAATAATTATCAATAATAATTAGTTAATATTAATTAGTATTAAAATATAATTAGTTAATATATAATTATATAATTATAATTATAAATACATAATGTAATGTAATATAATTAGTTAATATGTAATACAATATATTATAGATACACATGATACAATAATGTATAAATTTTATTAATTGATAAAATTATTGCTAATAGTTAATTTGAAATAGTTAATAATTAGTGACTGCAGTTAAAATTACAAAATTACATTAATAAGTGCAGTAAAAAAATAGAAAAAATTACTGCAGTTAAAATTACTGCAAACTAAAAATGGCAGAGATTCAATTTGCTCATTTTATTCTTTTAGTCAGAACAAACTTAATGGAGACGGGCCTAAAAAAGTTATTGTAGAGACTGCACTTCAGAAGTCTTAATAATTGTTAGACATTTGATCCAAGATTACCAGTCATGTAAATTTGTGCAAAAATAAACTTCCTAAGACAGCAGCTGTCCAAATTATTTGAATGAAGATCTTGAAAATCCTAAATTGACTTTAAATTAAAGGTTAACAAACAATGATATTATCATAGGGGTTAGATACATCTACAGCTGGGGTGGTGCATCTCTCTCCCCTCCTTGACAGTTAAATGATTCCACTAGTAAAATGTGTGAAAAAAATAATTTTCACACTGAAGAACTTAATCCGTTATCTTTTAACAGTACAAAGAGGTACATAAACACATCTCTTCCTATTTTTATGTTCACTCACTAGATCCATTGTTAAGAACTCACAATCATCCTCTGCTTCTTATCAACAGCATTAATGACTTGAGACAGTAAGCCAGAAGCCATAAAGTGAAATTTTTAGTATTTTGTAAAAAGAAAGTCTGTATGTTCTCTCAGTGAAATAAAGCATGTTACTGCTCACTCAGTTCCATAGTGGACAGCAACTTATGAAAAATTAATCTGGCACAACTATTGACAAATGTGCTATTGATGACTGTGATTGGATCACTGGAATAATCCTATGAAACTTTATAGCAAAGAATGCAACTGCACAGGCTGTAAAACTTCAACAGATTATTTTAAAATGTTAATTTTTATAAACACATGCACAGAAGTACCTCGGCTGCTTGTCACTAACTAAATCCCAACTAGCCCAGTAGGACATTATTGTTTTCCACTGTCTGATAAGGAAAAAATACATACAGTCTGTTTACTACAAATTCTAGACAGGCAGACAAGAGCTTTTGAAAACTATAAACCATTTGGAAAAGAAAATGCGTTTTAGCTTGTCCTCAGAAATTATTTGAAAATTGAATCTGTCTAAAAACATAGCAAGATACTTTTGTAGATGTGTGCACAAAGGTAATGACATCAAAGGTGATCTTTTTAACTATGGAAACAGTACATGCTTTTTTAAAAATCCAAAGCCTGAGATGATTGAAATTGAGAGAAAAAGAATTCGCTAATGAAATGATCTATCTTCTTTAACTGGACATCTCATCAAAAGACAAATCACCATATAGCGAGTCTACCCACAACTTCTGAAACAAAAATTATCCTACATCCTGAAAATGCAGGGAGAGCTTTGGGGGTATCAAAATGCTGCCTGACTTAGCTCCCTCTGGAGACTCAGTCCTACTTCCCTCAAATTTCAGTGAAGGATCAGAGCCGCACATACTGTGCAAATTCAATACCTTCATTTGGGCACCTTAATACATAGTGGAAAGTGAAAAGATTGACAGAAGGACCCTGTGATTTCCTTGATTGGGCCTGTTCCCCCCTAATTGAAAGTGCGACATTTTTGCGTCTTACCTATTCTCCCTCAGAAACAGGGAAGATGTCTCTAAAAAGACAACAGGTTATGGAAGCAGAAATACCTCACACAGAGGAAAAATCTGAATTATATTAGAGGAAATATGACAGCTTTGAAAAATAACTGCGGAACATTTAGAAAAATCTTAGTTCATGAGATGAGGTATCCTGCATCACGGGGAACAGCTGGACACAAAGTAAGTCAGTCATAAATACTTTTCTGCGAGAAAATTAGACCTAAAATTACTGCCTGGTGTGGCAAATTCTTAGAGTATTCCTTTGCTCTACTGATTGCAGGTATTTATGGTCACATACAGGTCCTCACAACTTAATTTATGCAACGTAGGAGGGCTCATAGGAAACACAGAACAGGCTGTTGAATTACAACTGGTGAAACATACGGAAGACAAATACAAGCGGATTTTTCCAGAATCAGAGAAAGCCCAGCACTTCATGATTTGTGGAGGAATAGACAATCAAAAATAAGCACCTGTAAGCTAAAAATAAATAGAACCCACCTGTGTATCTGTAGTTTGTGGCCATAAGTGAACTAGCGCTCAAAACTGCATTTAAAATTACATAATAGAAGAGTTACATTTGTAGTTTTGAAGTTCATTTACAGATTATATTTGGAGAGGACAGTCTTTGACAGACTGTCCACAGTATCATGGTCATGAAAGGTATCAGGACAAGACTCGAGCACCTAAAGCTGCAAATAAATCAGTAGGATCTGCTGAAAGAAGTAAAAATCTAGCAGTGTTGTAATTTTATTTTATAATCTCATTTTTTCAGTGTTTGTGCAACCTGACACAGATGCTAAATTCTGCACTTGTACACCCACAAAGTCTTAACTCCTTTGGGAAAGTACACAACCGTAATTTATCTTCCCTTTGTAAGGACATCAGCATTTACTACAGCAAGTGCAGGATGTTACAGTAGTTGGTCATTAATGCCTAAACATTCATTTAATTACCAACAAATCAATAAATTTAGCATTTAGGAATAGTTTGAATGTTTGGTTTGTCATTTCAAATTTTTTCCAAAGAGAGAAATAAACATGACCCTTTGATTTTACCACAAATAACGTGCAAATTAATAAAAGGTAGCACCACTGCAGTTCCACATTAACCATTTAAAAATTAAAAAGCCAAAAAACCCACCCTAGGAAAAAAAAAAAATAGAGACACTTATGAATTGTGGAAAATATGTTTTTTAAGCAGCAACTTATTACTGTGTGATTCTCAAAATATCATGTGAAGCTGGCAAACACTGAACAAAAGCTTATGAAACATATTTTTAACTGGTCTGCAGAATGTTTGTCAAAGTCAAATAAAATGAAGTGTAGACTGGAGGAACCAATGGCAAGACGAGTGAAACAAATAACAAATATAGTAGCCCTGAATATTTAGTTCTAGGACTCATTTGCAGTATCTGAGTGTTTCTGATAGTCTTTTGGGTAAGTTAGATACAAAATAAAGGAAGACATGGTTTTTCCAAGATCCAGCTTCAGGGATTACAGGTGTGAAGATAAAAGTCTCTCAGAAGAACACAGGTATTTGTGTCACAGTTACTTTGTGATAATTTTTAGGTCATTGTGGTCTTAGAGCTGCTACACCCCTCAAGAGAAAAAATAGATTAAAAACATACAACAATCCGAAAAGTATGGAGAAGGAGGGCCTTGATCTCTGATCTCCGGCTGGAGTATGTCCCACTTTGGGATGTGAAGCAACCAGAAATTATTCCAAGATTATGGCCAAACCATCTTCATATGAATATGAGGCATCTCATTCCATTATTATAACTTGAAGATCAATTTTAAGGCTTTTTCTTATGCTTTTTGCTTGATCAGGAGGCTTGCCTGGCAATGGAAGCACGGTAAACCACCCCTGACAACAGTCTAACATTTCTCCACAAAGGCAGTGAAGCCACACCAAAATAAATATACTTGGGAACATTTAAAGGAATTGTATTTAGGAGCCTGGGTTTGCGGAGACATAAGTCTTAGGAGTCAAAAGAAGCCCAGTAGAAATGCCATCTTCTCTTTTTGAAAGATTCTGATGATTCAGCTATTGCAGGATTGCATATTTTTGAGCTACAAAAGATATCAAGATAGCTTATGCTACTGACTGTTCCCAAAGCTAAGGAAAATAATTTATTTCAGAAAAGGTGAAAATTAAAGGGCAAAAACTGACTGACTCAGTAGACATGGCGGAGGAACAGACCAGTGTCCAAATCATCATTCCTTGCGTATTATCAACTTTCTTCTAATTTTTATGTAACTGATTGCAATAAGCAGATTGACAATACCAAAAAGGAGAGAAAAAAAAAAAAGTTTGTAGCCTGTGTTAAAGAAACCTCAGTCAGTCCTGACCTAATTAAGGATATTTTTCAAGAGTACTCCCTCATAATGAAAATACAAGCCTTCCCCTGAAATGCTGCCAGGGAAACATCCTTCTGGGATTATAATTGTCTACAGCAGTAGAGAATTAGACTAACTGGTGCCCCAAGTGGTTTTCTACTAATGAATTGTGCTTCTTTGTTATACTTCTTGTTTAGATGTTTAGATTTCTTTAGGTCTTCGCCATTGTCCCTCCCACAAAACATACGTTCTACCAAATGTGGGGGAAGCTGTATTTTGGGTTGGAATGGCAGGCAAATGCTACATTACATAAATTAGTTCTTAAAACATTAGTCTTATTGCAAAGAGAACTTGAAGTGCACACTGAATATTTAGCGTGTACTGAAGGCAGAAAACAACACTGAATGTTGTAGAAACAGTGAGGCAACAGAATTTTGGAAAGGATTAGATATGTTCATTCCAAACATTATGTGCAAGAAACTAATCAAATTATTTATATTAAACTACAGAATAAAAGTGCTGTGCATAGTAACGCTAAAAGTGGTATTTCTTGAGTATTTTAAGCTTCCTTTGTGCCTAGCTGAGGTAACTTGGAAAACACTTGGGCTCAGAGTTGTCCATCACTTCAGCCAGGGCTGCAGAGTATGGAAAGCATTAGTCAGAGCTTAGAGTCATGATGACCGTGGCACCTGCAAGAGAAAGTTGTCAAGATCTTTTTCAATGGCCTGACAAGTTCATCAGCAGTGTCTGATTAACCAGAGAAAGCTGAGCTAGACCCAAACATCTCCAGTCCAATGGGAAATATTGTCATCAGATTAAAGAGGGGTCTTAATTATTCTTTAAAAAAATCTACCCTCTATCATCAGACTTTTAAATAAAAATATCAAAAAACACTCTTTGGTAGGTGCACATTAGGTGATAGATAAGTAGAAATGCAGATGCATCTGTGAGCCAATCTCTAATTTCACAATTGCACTTTTTCAGATGGTTCCTTCTCATTTTTTAAATAAAGACCAATGTATACTAACAGAAGGCATAACTTTTATCCTTCTGCTGTAATGTACAGCTTTGTGCATTATTTATGGGTTCTGTCACTTCGGGCTCCTATACGAAAACGGTGTTAAATCCACGGGGTAACTTTGGTGCCAAAATCACACAGTCTCAAAATCCTCAGTCAATGCCACCCACCCACCAGATGCTTAAAGATGTCTAGTTATGAGAAACAACACAGAATAATAAACAACCTTAATATCACAACAGATTCTTGAGACACTACAATTCTAGAAGGAATTAATGCAGGAAAGCTCCTAATCAAAAAGGCTGGCACTTGTCTCCCGAGCCACTCGGAATATGCATGCCACATGCTTTACACAATTATTAGATACCAGGAATATCTCAGTTTCATCTGAATATATTTCTGTTTAACGTTGTTACGTGCATATGGCAACAGCCTCCTAGCTGGCTGGTGCATAGACAGGAACACAAAATAATTAAAACAGACCAGGCTGGGGAGGGTGAATTAAAAGCAACCTCACTTGACTGACACACAGGGCGTGTTTGGGGGGGTGTTGGTACTTTTTAAAACTCCTATGGATCTTTAATACACATCAGTTTTATGAAAGATCATGAATGTGGTTAAAAATTGTCTCCACCAAGTTTTTTTTCCTATAATACAAATTGGTTTTAAGATGGAAGGAAATATTCACCTTTGTGAATCAGGATATGCTCCATACAAGCACTTTTGCAAGATCTGTGCATTTTGCTTTGTGACCCTTTCACATTTTTTTAGAAATCCTCCAACATTTTATTTCCAGTCAAAACTGGAAGATGCTGGAACTAACCATATTTAGAGCAGTGGTGAAACTTTGATGCTGACTTCCCCCAGCATTCACTGAGCTTTGGACCCTCAGTGATGGGGTGAAATGGTCACTTTACAAAATGTGATTATCTGTCACGCACAAAAGCACACAAACACACACACCAAGAGAAAAACAGGGCTCATAAAACTTCATGTAGAATATGTGTTTGAGCCCCAGAATTCACCTCATTCCAGAGAGTCCCTTAATAAGATATAACAATCTTCTGTCCGTGATTTCTTTTTGGGCAACCCAAATATATTTCTGCAGCTCAAAGCAGTACTGGGGCAAGTCAGGCCATGTGCAAGGTGAGATTTTATTTCACTCTGATGGAGCTTGTGCTTAGGGTGAGAAACACAAGATGTGTTAGAGGCAGTGCTTTCATTTCTAGGAACTGGAATTAACTTTCGATCCAATCTTCAGTCTTTCCAGATGAAGGTGTTCAATATTACCTAAATTAATTATTTCACCAAGTGACAGCCCATACTTCCTGTATAACTCTTAGGCTATGGAAAGGCATTTTGAGCCTCTACCCAGAACACAGTATTAGTCTTTTCCAATGTATCAGTTTAAGCACGGACAAGTCATTTCGATTTCTTTGAGTTTCAGCTCTGTCGACAGCAGGATGAGATCATATGAAGAGGCTAGTTTACATAGTTTAGAAATACTTTATGACAACTTTATTATATATTTGTCTCAGAAGACAAACGAGACTGTAGGCATAATTTCAAATAAATGATCTGTTGTAACAGTAATAATTCTTTTTTTTGTACTTCTATTGTAATTTTTAATTGCATTTGTTCTCAATGTCAGAATTTGTAGGTTTGTGATGTTACAAGAACAACATAATTTATGTTTTCCTGCTCATCAAAAATACTTCGGCAATAATAACTCACTTCAACCGTGAGTATGAACTGCATGCATGAACATTTAAATCAAAAGTAAAACCGACTCAACTGACAGATTGTCACCATGGTGTTTTTATTTTGGTCTGATTCTGTTTATTATGAAAGGGAGAACAAGGACTCCCTTCACATTGATTTGTCCATCACAGAAATGTGCTCAATGAAGTGGTGTTTGCAGCATGGTGTTTCAGGTGTCTGTGCTCAGAGGCAGATGCTGGAGAAGGGCATTATTTGGCTTATTCAGACTCCAAATATAAAACGTATTAAGTAGATACACAACCCTATGGAGGGATGCCAAGAAAGAGAAGTGAGATGCAATAAAGAGCAATTCTCCAGCTCATCTGACCCTGGAGCCTGTAAAATTACCCACACACTTGTGTGAATTTGCTTTTAAACAATCCTGCTTTGTTCAGGACCACACCACCTACAGCAGTAACTCCTTGCACAGCATTCCAGCCTTTGTGCTTCCAGCCATAGGTAGGCAACGCAGGAACAATCAGGAAAAGGCCTCAGTTATTCAATTTTCAGAATAGAGATGAATCTCCAGACAAGTTCACTCCAGCTTCAGAACCCACTCTAACTCCTACTGGAGCTGATGAAAGTTATACCAGAAACAATAATGAGGTTTTTCTTTTAAACCCTCATTGCATGTTCTCACTCTGAGGTTGCCCTGATGCAGAAGACACTCGGTGGCTCTGGTAATTATGCAGAGCTCTGCAGAGCTCATTCCAGATTTTCATGTGCTTTGCTTGACACAGAAAGCAATGGCAATGTCTGCTCTGCATCAGTTATGAAAGCTGGAATTTCACAGTAATTTTTAGAAAAGAGGTTACTGTTTGAAAGAAACCAGTCCTGAAAATCAGAAGCACAAGAGTGCAAAAGAATCTCACTGGTATAATCTAATGGTATAATAAACTACCTGGGTCCAAGTAATACCCAGACCAATAAATTCATACATGCTGTAATATTGAGTAGGCTGCATTGATTTCCAGTTCTTTCTCATAGTACACACTATCCTTGCTTTATCATGGACCCAGGGACTCCAAATATCAACCAAGCATCACGAAAAAGAAAAAAAAAAAGCACTTTTAAAGTAAAAAACTGAAAGTCTAATTGAAGTATCTTGTGTATTTGAATTAAAGTTTAAAATGTTATACATTTCACTTATGCTATAAACATCAACTGAATCATTCTCTCTATAAAATACTATGTTTTATCAGTTTGTCCCACTAAGTTACATTTTCTTGATACATCATTTATCTTTATTTTTTTTGTTGTTGCTGTCATGCATTGGCCTGAAATATTTAGGCATAAATGCCACCTGACTCCGTTCCAAGAGCTGCCATTGTCCAAAGTTTTTGGCTTGGTGGATTAGGATTCTTTGATCCTAAGAGAAGTAGAGCCCAGTTCATAGAGCCAAGGACCACATGGCTCAAGCTGCAGAAATGGGGCCCTGCACTGCAAAAGGACAAAATTCTGTAGTTTTTCTTCAGATAAATCTATTGCCAGAGTGAACCATAGAGCCTGACCAACTGCCAGGAAATGAATAAAGGTGAAAACATATGCATTTTAATTTTACATATAAATTATGTATGTAGCTCATGCACCTCTACAATTTTTTACTCACTGAAATGTTAAAAGCATGTTCACAGTGACCTTCACTGTGGCACTGTCATAGTCACTAGTAATGATTAATGTTGTCATATGAATAATATAATTTCTTGTGGGTAGCAAATCTTCTACCTGATAATCACTTCTAGTTATTGGGGATTTACGTTCCACAATACATGAATCAGAAAATGGCAGAACAAGGGTTTAGCTCAATTTAAACAAAAGTTATCAACTCCTCCTAAGTCTACTGTATTTCCTATGCACATCTCTGAAAAGTAGATAGATGCCAGGTAGTTAAATAAATTGTAATAAATCCAGGTCAATCCTGGATTGATTGCTAAAATGTTATGTCATTTTGTGATAAAATTCTTAGGGAAATTATTTGGGGAGTTGTTGTTACTCAAAGAATTCAATATTTAGCATCATCAACCATATTACTTATATTTTTCTAGTCAAAGTAATCCTGAAATAACAAGGAGAAAATACTCTTTTAATTACATTTAACTTCTGATTATTCTCCTTTTGATCAGGGAACAAGGAAGCACCCGAATTCCTACAGGGGTTTTATGATTCAGCATTTAGCACAAATTGCCTACAGGCTTAGAATTTAACTTCTCTGACTTTCCCAGTTCCTAGAAAGGGCATTTATTCAGGAGGTGATTAAGTAATTTTTCCTTAATTGTTATATCAAAACTGTAAAACACAAGCTAAGCAGCAGCTTATTTCCATACCAAAAGCTGGAGGCTGGTCTGTTGAAAAGTGTATTAAACCTCCCAAAGCTTTCAACAAAGACTAGGCTGCAGCCTGAGAAACGTCTGAATCTATTTAGCACTTTCAGAGGAAAGCATAAGGAGCAAAGAAACCAAGGAAAATGTTTGGATTTCAACTTCCAGTATTTGGGTTTGCAAATAACTTATTCTAGAGACCAAGTACAGCTCTAGAGCAGAAATATTCCTAAAGCACTCAAATGCTGGGCTTTGTTTAGATTCCCAAGATGAAAAGCCAAGCTCAGATTTAAATGTGCAAATATTGAACACAATCAAAGAATTTCTATTTACTCGAAAATTTAATTCCCTGAAGAAATATTATAGCTTTAGAGATACATGCTAATTCTAATTGCATTTATAAGCCAACTGAACAAAACCAAACTCCCCAAAATCACTTCTAATGAAAAAACTGCTCAGAGTGAATGAAAGTTTCAGCAACTAGACCTCAATAAATATGCAGACCTAACACAAAGTGATCTTAGCTAATTCTGTGGAGTGGGATGCAGCAGGAAGTCTTCTGCATTTTCAGGTGAATGTTAGAAAAGGCATTTTAACAACAATTAGTGTTAATGCCTGCAGTTTCTAGGAGGTTTATGAAGCACCAACTCAGTTCTACGCCCTTGTCTCAGGGTGGGAAGATGATGTCCATCATTAGGATTCTTCAGGGATAATTAAATCTTCTCCAGGGTGTGCTGAAAATCCAGAAATTCTGATTCAGACATTTAGGACAGGAATAAATTTAATACTTCCTTAAGACTGACCTAGAAAAATTGTCATTGTGAATTGAGGAGCTGGGATTGAAAAATATTATTAATATATGGAGACAACAACATTTAGGCAATACCAGCAAGGCATGCACACCAGACAGAATATTTCAATACTTCTATTTCAATCACAGCACAAAGATATTTAGGCTTGTTACAGATAAAAACCTATTACTGCTTTTTTCATTAGCCCCACAGTCATATCTACCATTATTTGACCTGACTTTATTCAACCTGATCTTCATCTGATTTCAGATTTAAGTTTTAATATTTTTATCTTTTTAAATTTAGAATGAGCCAAAGCAAAGAATTACTACCCTTCTAGAAACTCCCCAAGTCTCTCTAACCTCTCTCTAACCACTTAGGGCCTGACAGAAGGTGAAAAAGATTCTCAGATTTTAAGACAACACCAATATTGTAAATAGGGAATCCTTCTACCAGCCCCAAATCTGTTGATGGGTTTGAAGCCAGCTACTGCTTCAGGGATTCAATGCTTCCAAAATAAGCCTTTATTTCTGGCAGGAGAATTATGTGCCAGAACCTGACAGGCTCCAGAAGTGCTAACTTTCCGCTTAACACAGATAAACAGTTATCTATTACACAAAAATGAAAGGAATCTGCTACACTTAAAAATACTTTAGTGACGTAGCAACCAGGAATCTGTTACTTGCATTTGGAATTTCCCCCTCTTTGATGTCTTAACACATTGTACTCAGGAAATCAGATAAATAAGCAACTCAGTGGGAACCATTTCAACAAATTGGCCCATAAAATACTAAAAGCTAAATTACAGTTCAGGTGCAGTATTTGAAAATGGGATATTTGAACAAGTCTATAATACTAAGATTAAAACTGCAAGACATTAAAACTCATCTTGTTTTCAAATAGTTTGATTACCATTTTCATTCTTTCCCTCCAGATCTGAGCATGTTTTCAAAACATCAGTTTATTATTCTAACAGATTTATGAGGGGTAGATAAAACAATCTGGATTAAAAAAAAAAAACAAAAAAACCAAAAAAAACAAAAAACAACCAACCAGAATTACAGTTCATGACTAAATACAATGAATTTGGGAGAATTACTCAAAATTTCTATGTCTCAAAAAAAATTTATGATTTATGTCCATCAAGCATAAATGATTCATTCCTTTTCTAAATTATATAAATTGACCATGGTCTTCAAGTAGATGGTGTTTTGTGTCTTTAACACAAGACCAAGGTCAGATGACATGTAGCAGAAGATAGAAGTTCTAAGTAATTCATAAGAAAGGCCTAAAACTACTTTTGCCAAATTTTTTTCCAGTCATCTCTTGGATTAAAACATTTTGCCTGTATACTAGAACAGATTTTTATCATTCTTATTCTGAAAATGAACCTTATGCTTATTGCCCTGCTGGATCTGGAAGTTTTTACCAACACGGGTGTAAAATCCCAAATTTTAATGGCAGGACTTTGTTCTCTGATAAATATCCTGTACAAATAGCACAACTGTAAAACTCTTTAAACAAAAACTTCCTGAAAGTTTCTTTTTTAGCAAGATTCAATTTGTGTTTGTCCACACACAAAACAATAAGGCTTTCCACAGCAGAAAACCTGTTCTCACTAATTAGACATCTCAGCTTTATTGACTAATCTCAAAAGTCTTGGAATAGAGAGCATTCAGCCAAATCTCTCCTCCTCATTGCTGCAGGTCTCCATTAAAGTCAAAGGCAGCGTCCCCTCCAGTCCCCCAAAGTTAGTTCCAACATATTAATTAGGTGCATAAATATCTTTGAGGATGTGAAACGTCAGGTTTCTGTCATCCTTACACTTATTTATGTAAAACACAACAGCAGTCTCCTCTCCCTCAATGCCACTAGCCCAGAAGCTACACATAACATTAACCAGCAGCCCTGTACATCCTCCCCATCAAGTGAATCGGCAGCGAGGCGGCAAGGCCGGCTTTAAATCTGCATCAAACCAAGAGAAAATAAAAAGGACGAAATATGAATCTGCTAAAGAGCCAGGGATGTCTGGGAACGAACTTGAGGGGAAGTTCCAGGTCTGGCTGGACCGGCAGGGACGGGGTTTGGTCAGCAGGTGGCGCTGCTCCTTTCCAGCGCTCCCGGCCGGATCCGTCATTCCAAAATCCGGGAAAAGCCGGGAGCTGCTCTCCTTCTGTCTGCCTGGCCAAACGCGCGACAGAAGGACAGACTGCCCTTCCATAACAGCACAACTCATATAAGCCTGCTCATAAAGACTATTTATTAGAGAATAAAAGAGGGGTGGGGCGGGGGAGAGAAACACACATTCAAATCCTGGGTTTCTCCTTTTGGAAAGGCAAGATTCAAATACCTAACAGATGTCGTGATGTTTCCAAACCTCAAGCTAGTTTCCATATAGAAAAAAATTAACTGGCTGACTGTGAAGAGAGAAGAGTTTCTCCTCCATTGATGTGCATGGTTTGTAGCCCTCAAAACCTTCTACTGCCAGTCCTTGAGTTTCATCAAGTTATCCATCAGAGACATGTGAAGGAGAAATTGCTGCAGGAAATTACTTCCTCCCTGAACCAACCCAGACTGTCTCTGCACCATCAGTGGATAGATGGTGCTGTGAGCACCATCTTTTGCATGACTGGAAAAACCAGAGGCCCTGAACTGCTGCCCCAACCCAGTGCAGGTCAACAGCTTCCAGCCTGCTCCCATTCCATCCCAATTCCAAATCCAGCCTTTCCTTTTCTACCCCCAAGACTATTTCTGTTCTTCTATGTTGCTAAGAAGTTCTTGGTTTTCACCTCCAAAAGACACTTAGTCTTTAGATAAATTTTAGGTAGTATGAGCAAGATTAGCAGAAATGTCCAAGTATATAAGCATGTATTAAAGGGTGTACCACAATTAAATCCTTAGTGGGATGCAGTCAGTTACTTAATCTGTTTATAGGATTTTATGAATTCTAGCAAACCCAAGTATATCCTCACCTACTATCCAAGCCCATGCTACTTGCTTGGCTTGCCTATTATCAAAAAACTCATTTCTGAAGAAGCAGCATGAATGACCTTGAAAAATCGTAGCACACTCTCAGTTCTTTTGATCCATTACCGCATCTCTAAACTGAAGACAGAACAGATCACAAGAACGAGCAGTGTGAAAATCTTTGCAAGTGTTACCCGTAAATGTTAGGACTTCTCTGCTGGCCTGGAGCCACACAGGGTGCCATACAAGGTGCATGAGACAGTTTCGTGATCCTTATGATTTTCTGATTCATTGGTGAATTTAGACTGGATGTTCTAGTCACAGAAACACTATACACCACTTCAGATCCTTATTTCAAATTTGCTGTACAAAAGGCCTTAGACTGTGACAGGAACAGGACCTAAGAGATTTCTTGGTCTTTCCAATTGAAAGAGAAGAAAAATCTTAAAGTAAGGCTCTCACTTTTTTTTAAGCCTGACAGCTATAACTGAAACTTGAAAGTAGCAGTGTACAAAAAATAAAATGTAATGAAAAAAATTCTACATGGCCTAAAATCTCAAATATTAGCTTATTCCCTATAGATGCTTAGCAAATGAGTTGATCTGACTCTGATTTTGTTCATATGAGTTCATTCAGATAATTTACTCTGAGCAACGCATTTTCTGTGAAACACAAGGGAGATTTTATTATTTTTTAAAATCAGCTTTAAAGGAATAAAGCTTTACTCACACAGCCTTATTACATTAACAATGATAGTAAAAGCCAACCCCAATTAAAGTCATTTGGTCATAAATATTTAAAAAAAAAAAAAAGCTGCAGTTGACCAGCATAGCTTAAGCTTGCACTAAAATGTGATCATATAAATGATGGTAGAGGCCCTCCCTTGCTTTATTCACTTATTCTTTAAGAAGGAATCATTAACTCTAGACCAAAACATCAAACATCTCTTATGAAAATTTCTACGTAATAGTCTGGTCTATAAACACAAAGGGTCACAAAGTTCTGCAGCCTAGAAAGGGAAATTGCAAAAGGTCATTATAGAAGGGTATACTAAGAACACACTGTCAGCCAACACAAGTGAAAAATCAGAGCTTTCCTTTCTGAAAAATCAAATATAACTACCCAACAAAATGAAGACTTTAAAGCATATTCTTCTCAAAAAAAGGCCTTCCAAGGGAAAGAATGCTATTTCCAGTATTTTCTTATGGGGAAGAGGCAGAAATAAGATCTTTTAAAAGGAACAGGAAAAGGTGGCACTTCTAGAACTGCTGTGATGCCTCCGGTTATTTATCTATTCCAGTGGTTAAGAATTGAAAAAGTGTTCGTGAAAGGTAACTGCCCAGTTTTGTTTGCATTTCAATGTCCTTTCCCAAAAAGTTTTTATCCAGGGCTGCTCCACAAATGCTCATACACATCCTTCTTGCCATTCTTGAAAGACTTTTCTTCTTTTTAGCCCTGCATCTTTTAAAAGGTCTTATAAATTTCCTACTTTTCAGGCAACCTGACAGTGGCTTGGTAAAAGCCTCAAAAGGCTGGGAAATGGTTCAGGAGTTGAAGTAACTAATAATAGAGTTCATAACATCTGCTGACATTTGCTTCTCACTAATCATAGCCTCCACTCAGGGGATTTACCTTGTTGGAGAGGCTGATGCTAGCAGTAAATAAGATGATGGAGGAAAAGCATTGCAGAAGAAAAACAGTAGAGTTCTCTTCTATCTTTATGATTTGTGATGTGTCTTTTCGGATCACAATTACACTTCACATTAATTTTCTTAAGTACTTCAGCTCAAACAACCCAGTTATTCAACTATTCATATGAAACATTATATTAGTTTGACAAAATTATTCATTTAAAAATTAACACCCGTTTTCCCTTGGTTTTGCTCTTTGTACTCATTTGACTAGAAAAGGTTTTAAAACTTCACTGACAGTCAGCACACTTTTGCAGCCAATGCTAGAACCTTCCATACCTGCTTCTAAATTATTCAAACAACAATGCCAATAGTAAATTTTATGTTAAAAATGGTTCTGTTGATCAGCCTGCCAGGAGGTTTTGTATAAAACAGGCGTATTTTGTTCATGTTGCCTTAGTCCTATGGTCTAACTTTCATAACCACTGTGGATATGATGCCCCAAATTCTTGTATTTCTCTCTAATTTAGATAATCTTTGTAGAAAAAGAATAATCAACAAAGAAAAAAACAAAAAAAAACCAAAAAACCCCAACAGCATAAGTAGTCATGTTGTTTCACCATAACATTAGGGAATGGTAATGAGTACTAAAACCACTATATTATTTTAAAGCGATAAATATCATGTTTCCACACATGTATTCCACATAAGTGGAAGACTAAAATACTTTTGCCTGTAAAGCTATAAAGAATTTGCATCCTGCCAAATGCTAAGATAATTTGATACCAAAATATTAATCTTTAGCAAACTTTCTGAAAATCAAATTATCTATCATTAAGTTGTATTTAACATGTCTTCTAAAGCAAAATTCTGTTTACACATATTCTACAGTGAGTATACTCTGCGTTATCATTAATTACTCCAAATTAATTAATTCAGGCTTCCACAGTAATGTTTTTCCCCACTCCCTAACAATTTCACCATCAGTCTCTGAGAACCGCATAAAATAGAATCTCATTCTTCTAATGGGCTGGAATTTACTTCTCACTGAAAGATTCTTTCTAGTTTTTACTCCACACAACCAGCATGTCTGTTTAAGAAATCTCCAGCCTTAAAAGAGAAAGAATTTGTAAAAACATAGCAATACCAGTAACTATTTTTCACCTCACAACACTACACAAAATATCGTGACTGCTGGTAGTAAGTTTGATAAGCTTGTTAAAATTTTAAAAACAAATAAACAATACCCCCATCTCCCCTTCAAAAAAAAAAAAAATCCCAATTTTTACGTTTGCTTGTAATTGCTAGAAATCACATACCATAACATCACACAAGAGTGCCCAGAAAGACCAAAGAAAACTTGGAAACTTAAATCCAGAAATCTCCAACACTTCAATTTCCTGAGAAACTAGAGGAGTCTTAGAAACCTTGGGAACTGCAGAAACATTTCTACATAGCTCTCTCAGCAGTCAAACAGGAAAAACAAAGCTTCCCAAAACTCTGACTCACATTAAATATTTTGTGTTTGGTAAATTCATAACACAAGACCTGATGCTCCATTTTTGCATATTGATCTTGAATTGGAAGAAAATTTTGTAGTCACTATCAGGTAATTTCTACATTAATAAAGCAAAGAACTCTAGTTTTCCATCACAGTGAAGTGGAAAAGTTCTGCTATATTTCAAATCTTTAATAGATTTCTTTTTTTTCTTAAAAACTATGATATAATTAGTTTTCCAAATCATATGGGGGACATTCACATTCAGATAAATTTAGCATTTGCTTTTGTAGATCTTTCAGCTGATACCAATCTACTGATTCCAGTCTGCCTCTACTTCCCAAGCAGGAAAGCTCAGCTAAACCTACTACCACATTGACAACAGTAAAATAATAACAAAGGCATAAAATCAGAGAGGGAAAATGAGCTATTCAGTGATTTTTGCAAAAAACATTTGCATTGGGAACAGTAATTTGCTACAACATATGTGCATATGTTTGCTACCATAAAGAAGTGTCTGGCTTTCTTTTTTTCCAACCTGCAGAACTGCTCATTTGTTTAAATTTGTGGTTATTTAAAGCTTTTGTGAAGGCAGGGTCTTTCATCCTCACCTGTGTAGGCCATAAAGAATCCTTATTCCATCTTTTCCTCAGCTTACTAGATGAGCCTGTATTTTACCCGTGTAAAGTTATCCCCACCTTGCTTGGAGAAGGAGATGGGAAGTTCTGTTTTCTGTCCAACTTAAATACAAGATCACTGATCTGTTAAAATGCCTTTGAAGGATTGAAGGATTTTTTAGGGTGGTGTCTTTGGGGGGGAGGGGGTGGAGTGTTTTATTGGGTGTTGGGTTATTGTTTTATAGGTTTGGGTTTTGTTTGATTTTTTTAAATTCTGCAAATACTTTTGCTATTGTTCTATAGTTGACTAGTTACCAATATTCACAATTCAGATCGTGGAATGAACCAAGCCAATGCAAGGCTCCCAGTGGTTTTAATGGGATCAGGATTTGGTGCTGTAAAACAACTGGCTGCTCTCCTCCTAAACTCCATGAGACCCATAATGTCATTTATTATGTGGCATTAAAACCATGGGTGGTGTAATGCTTGCTCTCTGCATCATTTTACTGTGTGCACACTGTAGCTTAACATCGTATGTAGCACAACTCACTGCAGTAAAGTTTCCTGGGAAGGAGCTGCAATATGAAGCAATTAAAATTACAGCAGGATTTGCCTTCTTAGCCTTAATAAGCAATTCTGTAAGTGCAAAAAAAGCAACTTGGAACACATAGACTAAAAAAAAAAAGAAAGTTAGGTATCTGCTTAAAGCTGATTTAATGTTAAGAATGAGAGAAACAAATTTGCTTCCATTTGCCTGATTTCTGAGGAACTTTCCCATTGAAGTTACAGCAACATTTAGCTAAAAATATTTCTGTATGAAAGTCAGGTAATCACTCATGGAATATACAGTTTAATACCTGTATTTCCATAACATTGACAGTAAAGTAGAAATGGAAAAAGGCTTGAAGGAAAAAAGTTAAAGATCATTTTAATAATTTCACATGCTTCAATTATAGGGCAACCTCATTCATCCATCCTCTGGCTTCTAAATCTGATCCTGTTTAGATTAAATAAAAATACATTCATTTTCTAGTGAAGACATGTGTCCATATTTTCTCTCCGTGAGAACTCATAGGTAAGGCCTTAGGGCTTATAAGTACTGTCTGAAAAGAGAACAAAGTTTTCCAGTAGGCACTTTAAAATGTTCCAAATAATTCAGAGATAAAACAGATTGTTTACATACAGCAGACTGAGAGAGAGATTTGTGTGGATAAACCGTCCAAAAGGAAGTAGAGAATCCAAAACTCAAGTGCTTACTATGCACGTAGTGATTGGGTAGAGTAGCTTTATCAAGGGTTCATTCCAACAAGACGTGCATAGGAACAAATAGAGAGCAACTGGAGAATGGTTTCCTGTTGTTGTATTCACAGTCTGTGTGGGAAATCCAGTTCTAAAAGAAAAATCTTTAAGATTTCCAAGTACTAAAGTTATTGTTGTGGAAAGTGTCCACATACACCAGAATACCTAAATATTGGGGTCAAGCCCAAACCCAAAATGTAGCCAAAGACACTGTAAATAAAGCAGCAGTTGATGATGCTAAAGTGCTAAAGGAAGATATACTGGTGATATAAAATCTTCTAAATGTTTATTCAGATGGAAGTTTGCAGCTCATAGAGGAGAGAAACCACTTTTGTTTTACTGTGAAGAACACCGGATCTGGGAGAAAGAGCTTCCACAGATTATTAAAAAAAAAAAAAAAACAATAACAGCAATCCACAGTCTGCTCTGAAATGAAATTTCCATTTTCATGCCCCTTCATGCTTTAGGTAAGTGAAAAGTGCTAATGAACTCTAATCTCTAATGAACTGAGATGCAAAGCTGCAAAAAAGTCAAAGGCTTGAGAATCTCCAAAAACGTTGACTGGACATGTTGCAGAGCATTTCTCGTATATTTTATTACATGCCTTTAGGAGTATACTCATTCTTAATTCATAAATATCAACAGAAACAAGAAGAGAAAATCCTGCCTAGAAAAGTCAAGACCAGGATCATAAACTACACAAAATGCTGGCTTTTCAGAACACATTTCCATGCTGGCAGAACTCAGCCCCTACAAGTACAAGATTCAGTGTCCAACATAAATCAGCTGCTGTGAGGATTTTTCTGTCTCTTTCTGAATATTTTGAACAGCAGCCTCTTTCTCAGTTTGTCTGAAATCAGTCAGTCAAGACTGAATGGTGGAAAAAAAAATATAAAATGGGGGTAGCAGTTGTGTGAGAAACAAGCAGCTGAAACCTCACTATTGAGACGAGTGTTCTGTTCTGAAAAGCCCTCTCTCCTCTCCCCAGTGACCTTGGTGATCCCTCCAGTTCTGGGGCAAACAATATCCATTTCTAACACAAAAACTTTCATTTTTTAATAGGTTGTATAAATCTTCTCTAACAATTTCTGTGACAGAAAAAAAGTATTTCATGTCTGTCTGGCTACCACTTGGTATTTCCCGTGTCATTGAGTAGCATTTTCCATCCCAGCCCCCTTGCCTTTGATGCCCACTTTCCACATGGGGCAAAAAAAAGCCAGTGAACACAGAGCCAGAAATTAGGCAATACACTGCCAAATACTGTAGGTATTCCTTCCTTTACAGCATCTAGTGTTCCATCCCTTCAGATATTCCTAAAGAAATATACACAATGATCCAGCACCATTTATGGGTGAACATTTCACTCAAATGGTGACATCTGCCCAGGACTGGTCACAGTCAGACTTGCTACTCTCTGTTTGAAGAGCTTGTTATAATACCTGGCCAGACCACAGACTGTTCTCTCAGGATTTTTCGTAAGGGGATATGGGACCAGAAATTGTATTGAGCTTCACAAGTTGCTGAACATGTTTTCCATCTCCTTACTTGCACCCCAAGCAAGGATAAATACAGAAAATATCAAATAATGACTTACACAAGAGATTGCGCAGACATCAATACATATTTATAATTTCTTACTTGAATAACCAAAGAAAATTTAAAAAAACCCCAAACCCTCAGACACATTCCCATATTTCTGGATATTTTGTCAAAACAGACTTTCACCTAAATAGCCTCTGATTTTTCTCTATAAGGTTTACCTTCTGATACACTCAACTTGCCTTTCAGCACATCTTCCAGATCTGTGGAAAAGCATACATCAACGTCTAGTTTTTGGAGACACCAGGATCACTTCCACTACAGTCAGCCTGACTTGAGGAGCACTGAAATCAAAAAGTTTATCAGATAAAGTAAATTCTGGATGGTCATTAGCCATGCACTGAAATCCATTGTTTGGAGTGGCCTTAGGACACAGTTTCTGTCAAAAAAGCAGCAAGATCAGCATCTTAGATTAAGATGTCAATTTAAAACTTCATCATGCAGCTTTGTTTTCCTACTTTCAGATAAACCTTTCCAGGTTTCAGATATGCTATTCCTTAGGTAAGAATATTTTTTTTTAATCCAGTCATTTACAAATAGATTGTCTCTAACAAAGTGAAAGAATTTGAAGGAATACTTCATTTTAAAAATAACCAAAATAATCTGACAGATGAAGACTAAGTCTTTAAAATGTCACACTCTCTGAAAAAGGTTCCAGTCTAAAATTAGGATTGACATTGGCAAGGCAGCAGTTGCTCTATAATGACACAGACTTTTAAAACATAGGAAGATAAATGATCAAGAATGCCTGGATTGCAGATTCTTAAAAGATCAGGCTTTGTTGATGAGAAATGAAAAAAAATTTGGGAAACCAGAAACAGTGCAGCTTGCTCAAACAAAACTCATTCATGTCAGCGGGAAGTATACTACAAAATCCCAGTGAGCATAGCCTTTCAAAAAAAATTCAAGTACAAATAATTGTGGCATGGCTTTGTTTTCCAACAGTTTAAAACACAGTATGTTCATTAAAAAACATCTGTTCTTATTACAGCACATTATAGTAATTGTTAAGGAGGATATTTTGTTTTAATTATTAGCTGATGCAGCATGCTTAGAAATGTTTCTTTAAACACAGAATTTCTGCAAAGATGACTAATTATTATGACTAGTTTCATTCTTTAACCAAGGCAATGCAAGCACCATCAGCAGCCAATTTGTGGCCAGGCAGCTTCAGCATCTGTTATATATCATATCATCATTTTCTAGTATATTATATTCTAGTATATTATATAATATTATTTTCCCAGACAAGGGAAAGAAAATTGATTTATTCTTCTTCTTAGGCACCACCAGAACAGTTATCCAATGAGTTCTGGTCAGCTGTACTTCTGCAAACCCCACAGCATAATTTCTCTTGCAGAACTTTTCCTGCATCAGTGAAAATGGATTTTTAAAAAAAAAGAACAAAAACCATGTAGCACTTACGATTTAGCCCGAGTTTTCAGATATGAGATTTATCAAGCAACACTTTCAACAGTAAATATACTTGACATTTAGTTGCTGAAGTAAAACAAATATAGGACCCAATAGTGTCATTTTTATGAAGTAGAACTACACTTTAGTGTATATGTCAAAAGTGAAATTCATTTAACTAAACTGAAAAGGGATATGAAAATAGGTTGATACAAACATTTCAAAGATTCCTTTACTAGGTATCCCCAAGGAGGAGAAACTGTTAGACCATCAAAGAGCATTATCCTGTTACCTACAGAGACTCTTTGGGTAGGATATTACATTTATGCTGCAAATACTTCACTGTCCATTAGAATAATTTTGAGACTAGTGTGTTTCTCCTGTGATATTATACACTCCGTACTTGCTCATTAAGTACCTCTATTTGTTTATCAAGAGCATGTCAACCCAGCCACAAATCTGGAGTTCAAATTTAGACAATGCATATGATCAAGGGACAAAAACAACACTGAATTCTCTGTCACCTGGTGTGAACTCATTACTGTGGATTTACATAATCTTGTTTTAGAAGCTGCTGAAATGACACTCTGCTTCTGAACCTGGTGTTCTTAGGAGAGGCTGGGAAGGAGGGGCGGAGGTGTTGCAGTTGGTGTAAAGGAAGGGATAGATTGGGAAGAGCAGCCACAAACAGGGTAAAAATGAAGGATCAGGCCACCAAAGCACACCTTGTGGCTGGGGTCCTCTGCAGGCCTCCTCATCAGGGCAAAGCAGTCAATGAGACCTTGCTTCAGCTACAGCAAGCATCACACTCCCAAGCTCCCATCCTGATGTGGGATGTCTCCTGAGAAAGCAATGCAGCTGGCTGTAAGCAATTCAGGAGGGCAAGAAGAAAAATGTTCAGGCCCAGGTACGAGACAAACCAGAGCAGGAGCATTACTGGAGCTGGTGCCCGGCAGAATAGATGAGCTCATCAGAGAAATGAGGGCTGGAGGAAGCCAGGGCTGTAGTGACCCTGCCCTGGCTGAGTTCCTATCTCAAGGAACATGGGTGTGGCAAAGAGCAAAGTCAGGACCCTGAATTTCAGAAGAGTGAACTTCTAGTTTAAAGAATAAATGGATAAGATCTCCTGGAAAATTTGGCTTGGAGACAGCAGAGCTGACCAGAGCTGGCCACATTTTAGGACCACTTTTCTTAGGAACACAAGAGCTCTCCATCCTGCTATGTAAGAAATCAAGAAAGACAGGCCAGAAACTCCTGTTTTAACCAAGGGAAGAAATAAATACCTGGGGAAACACAGACCTCACCTCTGCTAAGGTTATGGAGTAGATCCTTATGGGAGCGAAATTAAGGCATATGCAAGACAAGGAGGTGTGTAATCAAAAGGGAACTGTAGTTAGAAAGAAAAGCCTTCTTGATGGGACTTGCAGCAGTGGTTTGAAGGGCTTGTTCCGTCCTTTAAAACCATCCCTGCACATTTCTCCTCTCAGGGGAGGATGTAGCAGAGCAGGTCTGTGTCTTCAGACCATTTCATTCGAGTATTCCATGCTAGCATGGCTAGTTGTTTATATTCCTGGCCATTATCCGTGGATAAATGGACAGGAACCCTTTTTCCCCTAGAGTAAAGAAAGAGATACACCATTATTGGGTTCTGATACTTTGGTATTTGTTTTCTTTCCTTACCTTGAGGCAGTAAGGCTGAGAACAGTCAAGACAGAAAGGAAAAGCAAGGGATGGACTAGATGATGTTTGGAGTACAAGAGTACTGGATTTTCCTACTGAAAGGATTACTAACACTGTAACTCACGTGATATATGGATAGAATTAGGAAGCTGGCATAGAGCAAGACAGAAATTAATACTCTTAAAAATTTTTGCTTCATACCTCATGCAATGTGCACCCACTTGCCTAGCTGAATTCAAACACTCAATCACTGAGTACCTTTTCCCCACAATAACTGCTTTATTTCGCTCTTAGGCTGCACAGCATCTTGGTGCCAGTTCACACACTGGCGGATTTCCATCTCTAGAAGCCCAAAGAAATCAGAACTGCTTTATTATGTATGAACTTGTAGAAGGAAAAATCAGTTACTTGTAAACATTCACAAGCAAGCCATGCAGTAAGCTATCAGAATTCAATTATATTCAATATAATGTCCTACTGCAGGAAAATAATTAATCTTGTATTCAAAAGGATTACAATGAACTTGAAATATTTTGTTGAGGAAGCCAACTTTTCAAAAGTCTTTGTAATCAGCTCTGTAACTAAAAGCGGGGGGGGCTGGGGGGGGGCAAAGAAAGGAATTCACACCTGTGCTCTCTAGAAGATAGCTGTATAAAATAACTGAATAAACAAAGATGCACATTTCAGATCTGATCACCTCCTTTAAAAGCAATTTCTAAAATAAATTCAGCTGTCATTATGAAGTTCATTAGTTCATATGCATTATTATCTCATTTAATTCATAATTTGTAGCAATTTCCCCTTGCTGCATGCCAGGGAGTCAGACTGTAGCTTCTTTCCATACAATCTGGTGTCATTTTCAGTTTTTAATTCCTCCTCCATTTCTCCTTTCTATCTTTTCTGAAAGTCTGTAGCTCTTACTCTCTCTTCTTCTTGTGTATTGCTGTCAATGACTACATACTCAGCTCTCTCCATCATTCTTCCTCTTTACAGGAAGGATTTTCCATGAGCTGGGCAGATTGTGGAGGCTCATAAAGCACGTACTTCAAGCTGCCAGGGAAGCCAGGAGAGCCTGGAGCGAGCAGGTCCAGGTTATCATACGCTGTACTCATCAAGGTTCAGCATCGCTACCTCTACCAAATGTCAGCTGTGTGGTTGTCCCTCAGGCTCGCTGAGCTGAGTCATTCTACTTCACCCAGTTTAATCAGACTTCACATCCATAAGGTCTCATCTAATACCAGCTCTTCAAATGCACTTTCTGCTTATCACCCTGGAAAGGATTTTGCATGCTTCTTCTAAACATGAAGTGACTGAATGTATTCACTGGTTCTATTGCTTCCACTCACCTTCTTTCCCCTTCTCCCACCATATAACATAGAAAGGTTTCTCATCTGCTCCCCTTCTCTAATCCTCGCACTTGCCTAGAGTTATTAGGCTGTGCAGGTTTTGGCTGGGGTAGAGTTCATTTTCTTTGCAGTGGCTGGTGTGGGGCTGTGTTTTGGATTTGTGCGGGACACAGGGTTGGTAACACAGAGATGTTTTTGTTTTTGCTGAGTGGGGCTTACACAGAGCCAAGGCCTTCTCTGCTTTTTGTGCTGCCATGCTGGCGAGGGAGTTGGGGGTGCATGGGAGTGTGGGAGGAGACACAGCCAGGACAGGTGACCCCAACTGACCAAAGGGATATTCCAGACCATCTGACATCATGCTCAGTGTATAAAGCTGGGGAAGAAGGAAGGGGGGGGGACATTTGGGATGATGGTGTTTGTCCTTCCAAGTAACCCTTACCTGTGATGGGGCCCTGCTCTCCTGGAAAAGGCTGAACATGTGCCTGCCCATGGGAAGCAGGGAATTAATTCCTTGTTTTGTTTTGCTTGTGTGTGTGGCTTTTTCTTTCCTTATTAAACCACCCTTATCTTAACCCATGAGATTTCTACCTTTTACCCTTCCCATTCTCTCCCTGCTCCCACTGATGGGGAGCAAGCCAGTGGCTGCCTGGCGCTTGGCTGCTGGCTGGGGTTAAACCACAACATAGGCCTACTTATATGGGTTTCTCTTCCACCACCCTCAGGTTGTCTGTTTTTAGGAATAAAGACTTTGTTCTGTCTTTACAGAACACAACACAATGCCTGGCCCATGATTAGATGTCATTACAGCTATGAAAATAATAACTCAAAACTATTAGCTTTATTTAGAACAGAAATCCCTATTTTCTCTGAAACAAAACGGATCTGGATTTGATTAGTGTCTAAATCTCCTGCAAAAATATTACAGAAAGCCAAAACAAATTAGGGCAGTTCATTCCATGAATTTCTTGGAAATGTTTAATATAAGCCTTTGCAATTAGAAGTCCCACAGAATGCTACAATGAAATAATTAGTATTAATGTCTCACTTTCCTTCAAATTATGACATCATGTAAAGGAATGTTTTTCTGCAATTTTTCAGACTTCGTTTTGTTTTAAATTCTTAATAAAAGAATCCCTCATGTTTAGTTTAGGCCAAAACCTGACCTATCTTTTTACCAATTTTTGAGTAGCATGCCCAGAAAATGATCATGTAAAAAAAAAAAAAAAAAAAGGGGCCCACAAATAAATACCTTAAAATCTACCTTAAAAAAATTCTATTTATAGGAGCAAGCAAATGCTCTTGACACAAAAACAGTGGGACTACCAGCTGAGCTCTAATGACCCAGACCATTTAAAGAACATCAATAAGCTCAAGGTTACTTCAGTAACTCATCTATGACAACAACAGAACTATCACAGAGTGAGACAGCCAAAGTGTTTTATCTTCCAGACTCACCCTAAGTCACATTAGGAGTCTGCTCTGGATCTTACTGTTATACAATTAGTGAATTCCAACATACACTATCCTAAATATTCCTCTCATTATTATACATTTATTTCCAAAACATCCCAGAAACACAGGTGGAGCTGGAAAAGTTTTGCAATTCATCCATTAAAAAGCTTTTTTTTCCCCCCTTGAAAAATCTTGATTTACCATGTTCCAAAGTAGACAATTATTGCGTAAAAATAACCAGTTTTACTCATCTAAAATTCCAGCTACAGCCCAGGAAGTGAGAATTGATATGTGGCACAAGAACTAACACTTATTATGTTATGTGATTTATATATAACTGAACAATTTCAGAATGCTTAACACCATAGCAGACTAAACTTGCTCTGTTTCCAGGACAATCTTTCATGCTCATCAATGATCAGATTGGTTTTTTGTTCCTAAAAAAGTAGAAGGTGGTGCATAAGAAGTACTCAAACTAAAACATAACATTAGGAAAGGATCACCCTGTTATACATTTCTTTCCTGATTGTCACTGGAAAGGGTGTCTGACACTGGTTTGTTTCACAGATTCATACTGAGCTCTTTCCTCCTTTTCTCCAGACTTTTTCTGCCAAGAATATGTGGACCAAAGGGATCATGATTTTATTATGGGATTGCAGGTCTATTTTAATATAAGCACCTTTTTCCACCCATCTCCACCTCCTTCCCAGGATATAAAAGTGGCTGTAAAAAAACACCTTTCCCACAGAACACCCTTCCTTTTTGAATACAGACATTTGCTAATCTGTTAATTACAGCAAACTTCCTCTCCAACACCTATGTCTCTCACCCGTTATTTATAGAACTCAAAATAACCCTGGTCCAACACTTATTTAGCATCTCAGAACGGCACAGCTCCTTCTTCTTCAGGCAGTGCCCTAGGATGTTCGCTGCAGACTACAGGAAGAAGCATTTCATTTCTCAGTACAAAACCGTCTCTGGGGCTCTTTCTGAGCACCTGGCATTGTACTGCCCCCCTAGAAGTCACCAGGTGATGGACATGCAGGAGTTTGTCTGCCTCAAGGCAAAGATTAGTCACCCTTATTGCTTGCTCTGTGTCAGGTATGTTTGTGTCTCAGCACAACCACAAATCACTGCCTGTAAAGCTCTGCCCTTCCTGTATCTCAGGCACTCAAAACAACCATATGAATGCAATTCATTTTAATGATTGGTTCTGTTCTCTCACACTTGCAACATATTATTCAGTAAATTAACTGTACTTCTCCCTTTCAAAAGAACCTTTCAAAAGAATGGCCTTTCCCAGTACAGAATATGTAATTGATTCTTTTCCTTTGACCAATATATTACCATGAGGTGCTGGTTTGTTCTTGTTGTACAGTCTATTAATTAAAAGATAGTCCTAGGTGTGCAAAATATTAAAGTATTTCCTAGAAATACTTTATGTATGTCCATAATGAGGTATATGGAGAGAAGTTCTGCTTTTAATGCAACTGAGAATCAAAGGGCTTATAAGTGGCCTGAAATAAAAAGACACAGAAAATATAGAGCCAAAACCTAGCAGCATCCCCAGCTTTTAATTTCTTTGATATTTTATACCAGAGCATAGCTTCTGACACTCTTTCACTTTCATTTTCTCTCTCAAAAAAAAAAAAAAGTAGCAATCTTTTTTTCCACAGAGTTTTACATTATTTGAGAAAGTATATGTAAATATATGGGAAATGAAAATAGCAGGCTGATGGGAATACTTTGGTAAAATTGTACATGAATAAAAGATGTGAAATCATACTGTTATAAATGTCTTCATCCATTAAGTTTTAGTATCAAGTAAATTTCCAGCCGTACAAAACTGATCTCTGCATCTGTCTTTCCCTGTAGAAGTCACAGTTCACATTTGGAACATTATATGTGCTTCATAATTGAAAGAAAATATTATCAACTCTCAAAATTTCTTCCAAATTAGTAAGTCAAAAGAATTTAACTCCTCTGGCATCAAAATATTTAGTTCATGTATGAACAATGAAAACTATTAATATGTACATTTCCAGAGTTATATTGGAGCCACTGTACAACATGGAAAAGCATGCTATAATTATAAACCTTTCTTTCTTTATCCACTCATGCCATTACTATATGGTTCAATATATTACATTCATAATTAGGATTAGATGACTTGGTACCTTACAACGTACATGATACACGTTGTTTCATATATAATTTACTGCATAATCATGCACACAGTGAATTATTTCAATTTAAACTCTTAATTTGAATTCATTGTAGTGTACAGTTTAATCACCAGAATAGTCTGAGAGATGAGGAAAATGGGAAATTCAAATGTGAAAAAAAGTACAAATGTATTTGTTCATAGATATTCTTCCTGTAGTGTTCAACATTCGCCAGCCCTGAAGTTAAATTTTATCTGCTGCTCAAACATAGAATCAGAGAATGCTTTAAGCCTGGAAAACACCTCTAAGACCTGCTGCTCAAATCATTAACCCAGCACTGCCAGTCCCACTACACCACATCCCTAAGTGCCACATCTACACGTGTTCTAAATCCCTCCAGGGATGGTGACTCCACCACCTCCCTGGGCAGCCCATTCCAATGCCTGACCACTTTTTCAGTGAGGAAATTTTCCCTAACATCCAATCTTAGCCTTCCCTGGCACAACTTGAGGCCATTTCCTCTTGCTCCTGTTACCTGGGAGAGGTGACCAGGCTTCACCTTGCTATAACCTCCTTTCAGGTAGTTGTAGTGAGCAATGGGCTTCTATGTCTGCTTTCCCTCCCTTTAAAACAGAGTAAATTGGGGAACTTGAACTTCTCTGAAAACTACTGGATTCCATTTCCAAAACTAAACTCAGGAATGGTTCAGCCTTTAACCCTTTAATCAAGACCCACAGAACGTCGATGTAGCACAGCTTTGAGTTGAGACACCTTCTCCCTTTGAATGAGGGCCTACCACATGGGCCAAACCACATTTGAAAAAAACCAAAGAAAACCAAATCCCATTGTAAATTGGTACTCAAAAAACCCAAAGATAGCCAAGTCCTAGTCAATGGTGAATTTCAGAGCCTCAAAATATGCATTTAAAAAGATTGGCAAGATTTCAGTAATGAAGGTAATGAAGGGAGTATTTCCATAAAGCAAGGCCAAAGATGACCAGTGAAAGGCATTTTATTCACTCTCAGCCATTTTGCACTCTCCTGACACACAGCTAGCTTGTCTAGATTTTATTCAGGAGCTGTTCACCTGTCGTAAGAGTGATGATAGCCTGTGAGATGGCTGGGGAATGCCTCCAGAATGATGAAAGAGCAACAGCTAAATGGTATATAACCCCTTTTACATGCACTGGCATGAGCTATCCCTAGCATCAGGGGACAGAAAACAACAGATAAATTGCAGTAAGAAATTTCATTGATCTGTCAGAGAAAAACTTGAGAGTTTAGAAATTGTTCTCAAGTGTCACAAGAATAAGTTGTTTCTTCCCACACATTTTCCTAATCAGAGAGAAAGAAAGTTGCAAAACTGAAAAGTCTGTTTATGCCCAAGTGACAGACTGGGGGGCTGGGAGAGGGGGCTTGTTTTTATTGTAAAGGCAAGATGATATAAAATTCTTGCATTTGCTGCTGCCAGGTTCTAGGGGAGTTTTGAGCTAAAAGCAAGGTCTATGTGTTTACTGTGTAATATGCAATTATCAACCATGTACAAACTCATTTTACAAAATTTAAAATGTAACATCTTCTTCAGAAAGTCTGTGTGAGTCCTAAATGGAATCCAAATGCAGTTTTACCAATCCAGGTCCTTCTTCATAACAACAAAAAAGCGATCACAATTTACATAAAAATTTCCTGCAGTACTAAGGACTGGGAAATGCAGGAGAAGCATTTAGATGACATGGCAATCAAAACACCCAGCCTACTCCCCCAAATGTCTACATATCATGCTCCCAAACCCTGCTGTTTTGATTTCAGAAAGCTGAAAATAATTGCCTCTATGTACATTTGTGCTCTTTTAAATTACCTGATCTGCTAAGAAAATAACACACTGTCTGTTGCTATTTTGGAATTTCTCACTAGGAATTGTTGTACGGAATATTTCAGAGGATTGTCTAAGAGTTCATCACCTGAGAGTTTATATTAATGGCAAGGCAGCAAAAAAAGTTTAGTTTTCTAATCTATTATATTATAGAGTATTGCCTAAGTTAATTATTTTAATGTATGTAGCTATGATCCAAACATAAAACTTTAATGAAATATAAGTTAGAACCAACTGGCAACCACATTGTCAAAAAAATTCCCAACAATAAGGGAAATGGACAAACGAGACTTTTTTTTTTGTTTTCCAATTTACTACTTTCAAACTCCATGGAAGACCTATAAGCCTTTTGCTGCCTTTCCAAGATTAATGTTAGTTTAGGGAAGATCAATGATTCCTTAGCCACCAGCTAAGGGAAAAAACTTTTCATTTTTATATCCCGCTTGTCACTTTGTCACAGGTAAGAGTGAGTACGTATTTGGGTCCAATAGGCTCATAAATAAAGCGAGTAGTGACTAGAGCAATATACTGGGAACTGCTAAAAATGTTTTATTTTTATGCCTGTTTCTTCCCTCATTCCAATCTCAAAAATACCTCCGTAGGATCTATAAATTTCCAAAAGAAGATGTGCAAGACCTCCTGCAACATGATGTGTCACAGTTGTCATGTTTTGACACAAATTAACCTGGTACACAGCTTCCCAAATTTTTTTTTTTTGGCAGATTTTAGTATTCATTTGCCTTTGAAGAGGGTAATATACAGAATTTACCTCACTGTTCCTCATATAAGGAAGGAGCAACTTCTTCGGTTATTACAAAGCAATAATATGAGCAACCTATAGATTTACTTTTATTCAATACTTACATGAGAAATGTTTTGTGATTTTTAAATATTTAAAGTGTGCTGTTGTCTGATGGCAGACAACAATTCCTAACAGTCACCCAGAAAAAAAATCATGATAGCAATCATGTGGGAAAAAAAGACATGAAAGACACAGTAAAGGAAGAAAGAAAAATGTTTTTAAAAAAGAAAAATATGTGGATAAAGCCTAGTGACAGAGAGCTCATTGATGGCAGTTGAACAAAACAGTTTTTCTGTCACCTGAGTTGGAGGTTAGGGAGCAGATATTGGAAGGAAGTAAGTGAAAAAATGTGAGACAGGTCCTGATATCAATTGTATAATTAATTACTCCCTTAAAAATATCCTTGTGCTTTTCATGCTACATTTTAGGATCCAGCAAAAGAAGGCCGTGAAGATAAATAATATTTAAATGAATAAAACTTTTGCAGTAAGAATTTTTTTCCACAAAAAGATCAGAATAAAATCACAAATTTTCTTAATAAAATTGAAATTTTGACAGGGATTCCTTAAAAAAATTAAAGCTACATCCCATTTTCAACCAATCTGTTGGAAATATCAGTTGAAGGCTTTCCACCATTAGCAAATACGTATTTCTAAATTTTGAGAGCCTACCTTACTCTGTAATTCTGCAGAACTTCTGGCTACAATTTAATTGTTTATTACACAATTTCTATATATGATGGGATGTAACGATAAAATGTTGCAGTGCCATGTGTCTGTACAATTTTATTACAATTTTGTAAACAAACAAAACCAAACAAAAACCCACGACTGAGTTCATCTAATGGAACACAAAAGACAAATATGGAAGACTTAATTAGATTATTCATAACAGTCAAATATCAAACAGTGTAGGAAAAGGCCGCAGCATTAATCTCTGAATGGAAATCCTTTAAAGACCACTGATTAATAAAAATTCTAACTGTGCATTCTTGAAAACTACAGCGATCACTGCACACAGACTGGAGACAAGGCTCAATAAGAGAGGCAATTTCCTTCTAAGTGCTATTTTTATTCACTTTCAACTGCTGAAAAACATTAGAGAGCCACTAGAAATTAATGTCTAAAACACACAGATCTCAAAAGATTTCACAGCTTGACATCAGTCCAAACAAAACATATAAGCCAACTTCTGAAAGACCTAATACTGGAAAAGTATGGATTCTGTTTCCCACACATGATTGTGCAAACAAATATAATTACACAGAATTTTTATAATTCCTTTGTTTTGGTTCCATGTCTTACTGCAAGTCATCAAATGTGCATTTTTCCATACAAAATGAAGAAATGGGATACTAAATCTTGAGCACATACAAACCTTCTGACAAATGGGTGCTGTTGAATCCAATTAAATATTGGGTTCAAGGATTTCAAACCATGGAACTTTTCTCCTTTCCAAACACTCATCTCTCCACTAGATTAGGTAGCACTGCCTTAGATGCCAAACTGCTACTCTTTGAACTTTACCCCTACTGTAAAAGGAAATTAATTACAAAAGTAAACTCTAAACCTTCCCTAATCCTTCAGGCCTCTTCAATACTTTGCATAAAAAGAAAGAAAACATTGCTTCTCTTTTGGTATGTAATTTCTTAGGAGTAACAAAGATGAAAATAAAGTCAAAATAACTGAAAATCAGTCACATGAAAAT
This sequence comes from Dasyornis broadbenti, assembly GCA_013397935.1. Taxonomy (NCBI): domain Eukaryota; kingdom Metazoa; phylum Chordata; class Aves; order Passeriformes; family Dasyornithidae; genus Dasyornis; species Dasyornis broadbenti. Next base: position 1,840,063 of record VZRN01004996.1, on the reverse strand, counting down.
AACATTTCGTGAAGGAGAACAGGAGCGTTTTCAATGCTCCTGAAATCTTGTTGAATAGTCAACACCTGCTCCACAGGCAGGGAATTATTCCCCTTGAGACACAACGTTTAACCTTCTAGCCTTTTCAGTCATGTACAAAGAAAAACATACCCAGCACTTCTTTCCACTCAGAAAATATCTTTAGCAAATTTATATCATTTAGTCTTAGAATAAAAGTCATTTAGAGAGTTTTATTTGAGACATCACCTGTGAATGTTATTTATTCATCCATATTATATAGTTCTTTATACTAGGAAACATTGAAGATACTAGTTTTAAGCCAGAAAGCAGCAGTTTGCTAAAAAGGCTGTCCTTATGATTACACTGTGGCTTTTTTAAATAAATCGTCTCTGGCAAAAACATTTTTGGTAAATAGTCCAGTGTTTTTCAGCTGAAAATGAGAATTCTGACACAACTCAAGATAAAAGAGATTTCTATGGAATAAGTGCAATGCAACATGTCACAGGCTTCTGGGTGATAACTGGCGATACCTGTGCATTGCAACATAAACGAGAAATGGGAACCATCCGTTGAGAGCAGGATAAAGAGATGTAGATGTTCCAATACTCCTTAAAATCAAAAAGCCACCTCTGGCTTCAGTGGGCTGTGGACCAGGCATGGGGCTGTGGCACTTCTGATACTTTAGAGGGCGCTTAGAGTATGTTTCCCCAAACGAAAGATTCAAGGAGCAACAACTGGAAAAAGTGAATAAGAGAAGTCCACATCAAAATGGAGAAGAGACAAGCAATTGACTGAAACTATTTCAGTCCCTCAAAATCAGACCATTCCTGAAATCCAAAAGCTCCTCATAAACCTGATTTCACTACATTATCTAAACATCCAAGCTGGGCACCGGAATCTATGGTTACCGAGGACCCCAGGGTTCCATGACTCGAGGGATCCATGGCTCTGTGACCCCACGGCCGGGCTCGAGGGCTGTGTCCAAGCAATGAGAGAACACTGGTGCCAGCGGGAGGTGCTGCAGGGCAGCTGCAGCCACAGCTGAGAGGCACCTGCTGCTGCTGCTGCTGCTGGTGCTGCTGGCCCTGCTGGCAGTGTCGTGGGGTGGCTGAGCATCGGCTGCTGCAGCCTGCCAGCTCAGGGCAGAGCCCACTGAGCCACTTTGGGATCGCAGCTGAGGACGGACATGCAGAAGGGAAACTGCCCACGGACTGGGCAGAGCAGGTGTGCGGCAAGGAGCGAGGGCACATGAATCCCCTGCCCAAGGCTGCTAAGGGAAGGGCTTTGGGAGGGCAAGGAAGCCTCAGCCTTACACGGAGTCCTTCAAGGACCCAGCTGCCCACGCCAAGCAGGATTTCATCAGGCCTTGGCTCAAGAAAGTGGGAAGGTTTGAAGAGGTGGGAGTGGCTGGAAAGCAGGGCAGAGGATTCCCTCTCCCCAGCCCACTTGGGAACATCTGGGCAAGGTCTCCATGGTGTGCCTGCAGCCACAGGGGTGGAAAGGAAGCCGTTCCTTTCCTCCTTCTGCTTGGGGGACAGGCCTTGGATTCTTGTGCCACCTGCAAAGCTGAACTTGTCTCTCCTCAAACGTGGCCCTTCATGGTTTGTGTCTCTGTGTACCTTCCTCCCCTTCCTCCTCCCCATCAGCTCATGGAGCCTCTTTGGGCAGCTGCATTTGGAACAGGCAGCAGCAGGTGTGCCCTGAGGAGCACCTCTGGCCTGCAGCCTTTTTGCAGGGCTAGCAAGGACACCAAAGCTTTTCATGCAGTGGAGAGCTGCTTTCCTTTGTCTTCCTGAGGGAATATAGTCTGAATCTTGCCTCTTTCCTCCTTTCTTTCTCTCTTGAGGAAGGATCTGCCATGGCCGCCAGAGTTTTGCATGTGTCCCTGGTGCTGATGGCCATTGTCACCAACCACTCTGGCCCTCTGAGGAGACGGGAATTCTTCTCAAGTACGAGGAAGAAATCCTCCAGAGGATGAAGATACGCGAGGCAAGCCTTCGGCTGCAACAGCTGCACTTGGAGATGAAAATTGCAGACCTGGAAGGCACCCAGAAGGCTCCAGCACTGCCTACATTGCACCTGCAGGTAACGAGCACACGGGAGCACAGCATAGCAGAGACCACAGGAGAAGACGCTGACCCAGGCCTCCAGTGGAAAGCCTGGGAAAGAGTGGTCATCCCGATAAACACCTTGGTGCTGCTCACGGCCATTTCCATCTCCCCGGGCAGAGGTTGCAGAAATCTTGGCTTAGTTGCAAGTGGACTGGTTCAATTCTCTTTGGAGTTATTTCCTTCCAGTAACAAAGACTTTGTGTTTTAATAGGTTAAGTATTTCCTTTTTGTATTGATTGTTAGGAATAGTTCCTGTACTGATCGTTAGAAATAGTCCACCTATTGATTGTTAGAAATAATCCCTGTATTGATTGTTAGAAACACTCTCTGTATTGATTGCTAGGAATATTCTGTATTAGGTGTTATAGTCTCTGTATTGACAGTTAGAAATAGTCTCTGTATAGATTAAATAGTCTCTGTATTGATTCTTAGAAATAATCCCTATTGACTGTATATTTTCTGTATTGATTGCTAGAAATACCCTCTGTATTGATAGTTAGAAATACTCTATATAGGTTTTTATACTCTCTGTATTGATTCTTAGAAATAGTGTCTGTATTGATTGTATACTCTCTATATTAATAGAAATAGTCTTTGTCGTGACTGTTAGAAATACTAGGCTCATGGTAAGAAGATAGATCCAAGCAAAGGAATAAACTTAGAATTGTTGGCTTGCAGCCTCACAACTTCCTCTTCTTATTTGCCTCCGACATTTTCCTTGCACCGTGCGTTCCTCTTACAGGCCCTAACACAAGCTCCATAGGAATAAAGACTGTGTGTGCAAAACACAGGTTGGGGTGTGCAACATGTCTGTACTCCTCTAAATGGACAGACTTTCAGGGGAGGAGGTTTCAGAAAGAGGCTATGGACATTTGGGCCAGAAAGGAGGGAAAAAACAGTTTAGCACAAGGTTTCCTTCAGCAAGAAGGGAGGCAGCCAGAGGAGTTTATTTCAAGTGAAGGCTGACACTGTCACCAAGGCTGGCACAAACGTGCAGAGGCTGAGAAAAAGGCCTCATTTGGTTTAGTCCTGAAGACTGGATTTCAGTGATGAGTACAAAACCTTCCTAAACTGAATATTAAATCTCAAACCCACAGATGTTTGGGAAGGAAGGCCAGGAAAAAGATTTCACTCCTTGCATGCATTAATGGATGCTGGAGTGCACAGTGCACCCTGTGAACTCCCAGCGTTTGGAGGGTGTAATGCGGGATGCAAGGAAACACTTCCCCAGCATGGTGCAATAGGTTGGACATCTGTTCAAACAAATGGGAACTGGAGAGGATTCTTTCAAAGCCTGACTCCATCCCATTCCATAAGCAGTTCTCTTCCCAGGATTTATTAGTCAGGAACATGGACAATACATGGCACAGGGAAGCTGGGAAAGCAGGGAGTGCTGCACCAGGATGACCAGAATGGTCATGGCCAAACAGAGTGAGGCACCCAGACAAATCCCATCTTTCCCGGGCTCTGGGCTGAACACACAGCTACAACAACGTCATGTGCTCTTCCCACAGAGCCTTTTGTCAAACTCTGGGTTAACACTGTCAGCTTTCTGCTTCATTTCAGAGCAGAAAGAGACATTTTTCTCTCTTTCTGCCCATCTTAGCTACACAGATGTGATGATGGGAGGCCACGTCTCCATCTGTGCAGGTGTTGAACCTGAGCAAGCCAAGTCTGTAAGGTTTTCATGCAAACCAACCTGGATCAAGAACTACAACCAACAAGAAAAGCCCACACCATATCTGCATTCCAAACCCCCTTCCAAAGCAAACACTCAGCCTATACTATCACTTTCTTCAAAAGGCTGTTTTCTCGGTAACACTGTGGTTTTTTTTCATAAATTGTCTCAGGCAAAACAATTGCCACAAAACAGTCCAGTGTTTTTCAGCTGAAAATGGAAATTCCAAGCCACCTCACCCTAAGAAATATTTCTATAGAATAACTGCAATGTAATTGGCCATAGTTTTTTGATTCATAATCAATAGTTTTGCTCCGTCCGTCAAAACCCTTGCACCTTTCATATTTTTTTCTCTCTGGGGAGGATATAGCAGAGCATTTCATTTGTGTCTTTCATGAATACATGGCTAGTGCTTTATATTCCTGGCCATTTTCTATGCACAGAAGCCCTTTTTTCTCATAAATAAAAGAGCAAAACATCACTATTGAGTTCTGATGCTTTGATTTATTTGTTTATTCTTCGTACCTTGGGGCAGTAAGGCTGAAAACAGCCAGGAGATAAAGTAGCAGTGAGGGCTGGACTAGTTGATCTTTAGAGGTCTTTTTCAACCCACAATATTCTATAATATTGAGACTCCTCCCTGAGAGACACAAATCACCCACTGTCTTCTCTGGAGACAACCTCTCCAGAGAAGTTTGCTGCCTTTTAACTTCTCAATTTCCATTTCACTTGAGCTTTTAAAGTTGGGAAATCTTGTCTAACAACTATTTTTATTTTTATTTAGAACAGCAAATGAAAGCATCTGGGACATTTTTTACTTGACCAACATATTTTATGGAATGTTAAACGGCATTGCCCCTCAAGATTTCTTTAGATTGCTTACATATTTTATATCATGTACAAAGTAATGTATATAAAATCCACTATTATTCTAGCCAAGTGTTTATCCTTGACAGATTGCACTGCATAGCACAGCTACAGGAAATAAGAAAAAGGTCATTAAAGGACCTATTAACTTCCAGAATGAAAGAAAACAAAAGAGAATGCAGCACACCCAATGTTTGTCTACAGCTATATTTTAACTGGCAAATAGCAAAATAAAACCAGAGCCCAACTGTTGAGCAAAACAATTAGTGCTGAGGACTCAATATCCTTTTACACATTTTGAAACTTTTAATTTGGACAAGTTGTGGTCTGATCCTGGAGGCTGTACACCCAGCAACTGATTGAAGTGCATTAGACTTGTTCCTAGAACATATTTTCCAGTCAATATCATCCAAAAGCAATCCATGTCAAGCACTCTGAGACCGCTTCATACTATGAACCAAAACCCAGTAGAGTAGGGACAACTAGCAAATTCAAAAGCTGATCAAAACTCAGTACAGGAATAATACTCAAAGACAGCAAAAAACCCAAAACATGTTGTTAGTCATTCCACCAGGAGATTCCAGAAGAAAATACAGAAGTACAAAATGGAAGCTGTAGGTATAGCTTAGTACAAAAGAAAATTATTTGTCAGTTAAACAAAGGAGTTGATTGCCAGAGGTTGAAAAGATTAGTGCTACAGCAATCATGTAATTTACTTTTCAAAAGCTCAATGTGGAATCATTAAATATGAAGTTTCTTCTTTGAAGGAACAAATATTTAATGATTTGATGATAATGAGCTGGACATCTAGAGCAAAATGCTGCTGATATAATACAGGGACTCTCGGGATGAGATGGAAAGATAAACAGTTTTCCTGCCTTATGCAAACATCTGAGATGTTACAGTTAAGCCAGGTTGAGACTTCTAAAATCTGTGAAGCCTATGGCCACTTACATTCTCAAAACCAAGATAATTTTGTTTAGAGTTCTCAGGAAAGAGAGGTTTAAGGGCTTAAATTTGTGTTTAGAATAGGAAGAGGCTGGCTTTTGTGTTGGAATATCCAACTCTCAGTGGACATTATCCCCTAGCCTCCTGTAAGCTTTTTGGGGTCAGGAAATGTGGCATGACACCTTCCCTTGTCTTGATCTGAAATTCTGCCTTACAAGAACGAATGGCTGCAGTTGTGCCAAGCTTTGTTTGTTTGTTTGAAATGAATCAACACCTTCTGGTCAAAACAGAAAATTCCTCTTCAGCTCCAGAGTTCATGATGTGACAGTGAGAAGAAAAATTTCCAAACTAGAGCCTAATACAAATGCACCAGTCTGTTCCTTGGTGTTTGTTTATGGATGAAACCTGTTACTGCTGATAAACGTTACACAAGCTTGTGAAAAGGCTTATTTAGTAATCAGGAGGCAGAAATGTATCATCCTGTACACTAGTTAATTTAAAATATAAACATTAGCATAGAGACAGATTCCTAACAGCTTCTCCCAAGAAATGAAGTTATTTAGTGACCTATTTGAAGTGTAATGCCTCCAAAACAGATTCACCACTAGGCAGTCAACTAAGCCAGTGCCTCGAGTACAGCAGTCAATTCAGAGTACCTACAAAACTTCCATCAAATCTGCTCCAGCTTTTCTGGCACCGTTAACCCCCCGCCGTACCCACGCACTGGGATTATCCATTACCTCCAGCCACAGCTCTAAAGATAAGGTTGAATCACCACATCATCCATTTTACCACTGAGCACTGCTCTGTTTAGAAATGCTTGTGGAAGATAATCCGTATTATGTGGATTCAGAACTTTATAATAGAGAAGAGAGTCAAGGAGAACAGCAGCATGTCTTACATTTCTACTGAACAGTTAAACATTAAACAGAAAAATCTTTTTATCATATTTTAGCTATGTGACCTTTCCTTTGGTGCCTTTTCAAAACATCCATGCACAAGGACAATCTCAATGCTGTCCAAGCATATGTGGGCTCTTTAAACACACAAGAACACAAGCATTGTGCTGTTTAGCAGAACAAAAGCTCTGCAAACGTTTTCCCTTTTTCTTTTCTTTCAAGGCATTAAAAAAGTATTTTTCACCTCTGTCTCCCCAAAAGCATCAGTGTGCTTCATTTACAAGATAAACTGACTTTATCTTAGAACATCTTGGATCTCCTGTTTATGTGCAATGGCCATTGAATGAGTCCACGAGATGCAAGCTATAGCAAATATTATGTATTTTATATTCTGGAAAGTGAGAACCAAATACATAAAGTCCAGGTAAGCACTCAGTGCAGTAACCCATCTGAGATGAAAAACTGGTAGCTCTTGAGAACTGTGGAATTCAGAAAATATTTGCTGTGGTGAGCAATTACCTTATTTGTCCAGATAGGTCTACAAAATACAAAATAAATTCCCTCAAGGCTGCATAAATTGCTATTGTTCCAAGCAGTTCTCCTTTCATTACCAGCTCACTGGAGAGTCGTTACTCCTCTTTGGAAAGAAACTAACCTAAAATCATGTACACCAATGCTTTAATAACATAAAAAGAAGAAAATAGATGCAAAACTCATAACAGACTTACACATATGGTATTCTCTAATAACTGCCATATTAAAGCACTGATTTGATGATAATGCACTTGTGTCCAAACTTTGAGAAAATGATTTAAAATACTCAAAGATCCCTCTGGCTTAGCACCACAAAGCTTCAGCAGTGGCGTTAAAAGGTTCATGTAATACCGAAGAACAGGGAAAGTTTACACAACATTCCTTCTTCAAAGTACACCCCCCCCCACCCATGCCCCAAAATATAGTAGACTGGAAAAGTATCTTTGAATATGATAACCTTTCTTGATTATCAGATTTTAATGTATGAATTGAAAACTAAAGATACCTACTGGCTATCTTAATGAAATAAAAATGGGCCGGTTTGTGGAGTTACAGGGTACAGGTAACAGAGTAACAGGCATTGAAAGCGAGAATGACCTTCTGCCTCTGGTCTGGAAGAAACCTTGGGACAAGTGAAAAACATCCTGGTCACTGGGGAAGTGGAAAGGAGTGCATTATGGGTCTGTGTCCTGCTGGACCTGTGAGAAGTGAGGAACACCATTTGTTACCTTAAAAGGTATTGTTTACCTGTTGCCATAAAAGGTGAAGTTGTGAAACACGATAGTTGATTGGAGCACTTTGTAGTGTAGAGCTACTTCCTGTTTGTATTGTAGTAGATAAGGAATTTTCACTGCGCAATAAACGGCTTTGCTCACCACCATCTTGTGAAGTCCGTGCCCTTAAAAGCCACCACACCTGGTTACTCAGGGCTCCATGCAACCTGGCCTTTAATTCCTTTGCCTACATGTGCATATTTGCATTTGCATACGTGAGCAAAGGAATAAGCAAACAGATAGCAAAAATTAAAGCTAAAATAATCAGCCATGTGAACAATAACAGGGAAGCACTGTAGTACCAGAACAGGTAGACAGAGAAATTAAGTGCAGCTTATTCTTTGTAATAGAATATAAAGTGCATTATCATTCCTAGGTTCCATTTTCAAGAATACTTATTAATAATGCAGCATTTAATTTAACAATGCCTTTTAGTAAGAAAAGAAAGGTTAGTGGTTACAGATTTAGTGCTCCTAGAATGTGTATATAAGGAAAATGCTGAAATACCACATACAGCAAAGTGCTGCAGCTATTAATATAATCTCTGAAGGGTTACAGATTCTGTCTTTTAAGCAAAAATATCAGTGGCATTTGGAACTGTTTGTTTAAAACTGCAGACTGACAGAATGGGGACATAAAAACATACGGCAAAAGAGAATAGATGCAGTGAAGTTATACACATCTACTTGCTATATTGATTTTTAAAATATATTCCTTGATGGACACACTGTTCTCTGCTTTCACAAATTAGCTTTCTGTAAAGTGCTTGCTATGATACAAAGAATGATAATTGGAGTTATTTTTAACATAAAAAATACACACTTTAATGTCTCTTCATAATGTGATGGTCTTTTTCTAGTAAATTGTAGAGCTATCTGTCAGTTGTCAAAAGTACTTGAAAGTCTTGAATAATTAAAGTCATGAACCTAAGGTAGTTTAAGAAAGTTTTACATTCCCAAATTTCATTCAGTGTGCCACAAACTGAGAATATCCTACTAGTGAACCAGTGGTAAAAAGATGGTCAAATAAATAAATGTCTGATCTTGCACAGGGAAATGGCTCAATCCATGCTACCTACTGCTCACTTTAGATAGTTCCTGAAATATGAAGTACACGATGCCACAGAGATGGACTGGATCATGACAACATTCCCTTTCTCCCTAAATCCAAAAGCAGCTCATGGAGGTGTGAGCTTGATATAACCAGTGAATTGGGCCATCTCAAACTATCAGTATTCACAAAGCAGCAGAAATGGAAAGTTAAATTTCTCATAAATGCAATTATTTGACATTTCCTGTTTTCTCTCAGCTTACTTGCCTCTGCTGAAAGCAAGTTAATTTTCCTACTCAGAAACAACAAGCATCAGCATGTTGTGGTTTCTACTTAACTGTTAGGAAGAATAACTTATGAAATTTTAAGTCTTAAAGACAGAACTGAACTAAGGGCCTGCCTTCTCATTGTCACCAAACCTCAATCAAACGTAGATTTTAATGTAAACCTGCAGCTTGAGGTCACATCTCTTTTCTCCTGGTGATCTTCCTTGTGGTTACAGTGGGTAGTGACATACTGCACCGACATTGACACTACAATATATAGGGCCTGCAATGTTTTAGGAAAGGTTTAAGATGCATTTTGCATTCATTTTTAGCACTCTTGTTTTTTCTTTTTGGAGAGTTTCCTTTTTGCCTCTAAGAACAATACCTCAAAACTAAGCTGAGAAGATCCCTTACCTCAGGATAGGTCTTTGACAGTTATCAGGGAAGCTGAAAAAATAAGTTGAGAAATGGAGAATGCAGCTAAGTGCTCTAAAACCATCTCACTCAAGTAAACACAAGTGAACACTGAGGCCAAAGGAAAAAACATCAGTTGCAATTGCTTTAAAGGCTTTAGGAAGAAGGGATTTACAATAAAATCATACAGAACCACTTAAAACAAACTTTTAAAATTCTTGGTTTACAAATGGAAGGGACAAGTACAGACTCTAAGCCATAAGACTAGTAAAAGGATTCAAAGAATTATCACTACTCTTGCCTTTGGAGACATCCAGTGTTGTTTCAAGAAATCCTAGTTGATAACAAAAAAAAATAAGAACAGCCCCAGCTGTCAGGTACCCTGTTTAATAGAGATTCTAGATTAAAGGGAAACTGGAATACAACAGAAATATCTATCAAATAGCAATTGATACCACCGAGGCATATCTCACTCCATTTTTTTGGCTGCAGCAGATACTTGACAGCAAATGCATCTTGATCCCTGCTATTCTGTGTGTTGTACAAAGCAATATCTCCCAGATTAATTGTCTTAATTTACTTGTTTACTGCAATCTTCATCTGTAAAATGGGGTATCCAGATGAAATGTAATGGACTGTGAGATGTAAAAAGTAACATTGGATAAACCTAATGGCTCTTTCTGCTTCCAAACTAGAAAAAGAGAAATAATCTAATCAGCACTGCTTACAGGGCTTATATAACAATAGTTTGACAACACAGACATATTTCAGACTACTTGGAAAGTTACAGGTGTTAAAGGTAAGATATAACTTAACAATAAAGAATACTACAAGTTTAGAAGTCCAAATGACTACTAGACCCTTTGAAACAAGCAGCACAGATACTGGCAGAATTGTCATCATCTGAAGTAGGAAAACTTGTGTATAGTTCACCAACCCGTCTCTTCTTTCCCCTTTTTAGCAGTCTCACCTGCAAGTACATAAAACCTCTCTTTGGCATCGTTTTTTTTTTTTTTATTTTAGCAATCTCATCGCATTTCCTCCTGATGTCCTTAGACTAGTCCTTAGCAGCCACTGGGGTATATATCCAACAGAATGTCACTTTTCCCTTCTGTCCTCACATCACCCCACCTGGAGAATGTCTCTCAGGCATAAAATTTGTTTCTACACATCCACAGAATTGAGATAGACAAGACAAGGATCTGCAGTGATGTAAATAAGGTATTCAGCCTATGCCTCCATAATTTATTTTAAAAACCAGCAATATTTCTTTTATCCCAATGGACTTTATATACAGATTCTATGAATATACATATTCTTTAAACATCTACTTTTAATTTTCTTAAGCTCAATCATCATGTCTGAACACAAGGATGTAATTACAAAAAGTTAGCATTTGGATTTACAAAAAGAAAAAGCAAAAACTATTAACTGAAGAAAAAGTACCTCAATTAAGTAATATTTTTTTGAAGTAACAGACAGTACAAATGTTTTTCCGGAATTTCTGTGAGACTGTTTAAAAATTCATCAAAGCACTTCCACATAAAGTTGGCCTTTGAAATATATAATCAACCTCAAGAGTTAGTATAGATCTTCCTGCCCATTTTGAGCCTGATTGCCTAAGGAACCACAGAAAATATGACCACCCTCTATGCCAGCCTCCTTCTTCCAGCCCTTGTATTTCCAAAACTGTTGACCAGCTCCCTTCAAAGACAGAAAAGCTTTGAGAACGTTCAAAAATAACAGTATTTCTTCAAGTTTGAACAAAAATGTTTTCTAGGTATAGAACAGACATTAATGCTGTAGACTGAATCACATCCTGAGATGCAAGTACCTTTTAGCTCGAGCTGTCTGTACCTGAAGGTTATAGCATGAAGTCTATCTTTGCCTCTGCTACCTTCCCAGTTGTTTTGTTGGATATTTAGTGGAAACCTTAAACATGTACAGAAAAAAAGCAACCCACTTTATGTGTGGCAAAAATAGCCCTTCATGAAAAAAGTACAGAAAACAAATTAAATTCTGAAGGACAAAACCCCCAATCCTGTTTCCACAGATCAATATAGTGAAAAACCCTCCATATTGTAGATGAGCTCTCATAAACCATGCAGTTCAGTGGTCACATATTAGAATTTCTGTGCAGGAATGTACTGAAGCAAACACTTGAAAGCAAGTGCAGCTGCCTTGGATATTTGATAAACAAGTTTCTTTAGCAGGACAGGGGGGAAAGTATGTTTTAAATTGTAACAGACAGTTCTTTTACTTTGAAAGTGTTCTCAAAATTTGAACATCATGTAATTTTTATTGAGAAGAAAGACTACCAAGTAATCTTTTTGAACCCTTTCTCTGTTAATTTTTTTTGTAAGTCTGCTGGAAAGTCAACAACAAGAATAAGCTGTGGTTCAAACTGAAAGCTACCACAGAGAAGACTCTCCATTGTAATAGAGTGGAAGAACTGAAGAGGTTGATATTCTCACATGTCCAATATTTAGCAAAGCTGTAATGCTTAATAGTTTGATGTAATTAATCACATCCACATTTTCAGAATCAGACTCCTGACTGTGTTCAGAGGTGCTTGGGTTTCACCTTTAATATTCACTCGCTGCTAATTTTAAAAACAGTTATTTAACCTGTAAAGGCTTACAAATTAGGTTTTGGTAGAAAATTGCCTAAGCTGGATTTCTATAAAATTCATATTCCACTGCAGTTGGATTCCCACAGAAGCTTCCTGAAACTGTTTAGTAGGCGACGGTTTGCAGTGGAATTATCAGCTGCCTTCGGTGGGACACAGGTGAAGCAATGAAGATGAAAGGTAAGTGAAAGAGGTACAGAGGAAGAACTCTTTTGGTTCTGACTTTGTTCCTTGAATTCCATGCTTTAAGGGACCAAATCTTATGGGAAAAGGGGGAAAAAAAAAAAAAGGAAAAAAGGAAAAAAAAAAAAACAAACCAGAAAACCTCAATCAACACCAACAATTTAATAAAAGCTGTCTACCTTTAGCCACTTCTAATTCAACTTACTGCACATTTGTGCCCATTGGCACCCAGCAGCCTGCACAGCCTGGGACTCACGGCCAGGGTGACATTGCTACGTGACAGAGCTTTTTTAACCAACCAGAGATTTCCGTAGCATCCTGGTTCAGGAGGAAGGCACTGCCAATCAGTTCAGAAAAGTTTCTCCAGACATAGCACTACTCACAAGAACATGGGGAAATTTTTTCACCCTCAGGAACTTGCCTGTGACTGGCAGCTGATGAAAGACTTTGTGAGAATTACTGAAGCAATGTGTACTCCATGTGGCAATCTGTCCCTTCGTGTTGTACTGAAATAAAACAAGCATTCAATACATTTTCACAGAATTTATTATATCTTTTTTCTTTTAAGCTTAGATTCTTTAGCAACAGACTTATGCAACTTCTCTGACAGCAATCTTTAACAGTAATACGCTTCCATGTGCAAAGTCTTGAAGCGACAATAAAATGATGCAGTACTTTTTGTCACCTCCTCCTGAAAAGTCTATGCTTTGAGTTGGCAGAACAGCCCCAGCAAACTGGCATTGCTGATGTACGAAATGAGAGCATTTGATCCACGAACAAAGGGAAACCAGCGTCCTGCAAGCTCCCTGCTCTGCTGAGCTATTCTCTGGGTACTACACAAAAAAGCAACAGGACTTTTCACCAGCGTCTCAAATTAATAGTTTTCATTTGAAACAATGTCATCTGTTTCTATCAGAGGGAGTCTTTTACAACTTCCACAGCCCGCCTCAGGCTGTCTCCAGTCCTGAAGACCCTACCCAGGCAAACCAGGATTCTGTTTCAATAAGGACTTGATCATTCACCTTGAAGCACTGGGTCCCACTGCTGCAGCCCTTGTATACAGTTATTCATGAAACATACATTCTGCTGTACTAGACTGCCTTGCTGCCTACTATGAGTGAAGCTGCAGGTCTAGGCCATTTGTATTTTGCCTTGCCCTACTTCAAAAGATTTCAATCAGAACTTGAATATTGCCTTCTGATACGAACATGGAAAAATGCCTATAGCTATCTGAATTAAATTTGGCACAAAACAGTGCTCTGAAAGTATTATTTAACTACTTTTAGCCTACAGCAAGAGTTTTACAGCCAAGCTATAAACTCCCTAATAATAAGATGCCTAATAAAAGTGCTGACAGACCATTCACAGCTTCAGCAGTGCTCATTAAAATGCACTAGAATAGAACATTCTCAGGATGACGGATTTTCAGTGCCCAGGAACACCGGATACCTTGACAAACGCGCATTTCTCAGCATGTGCTCCACAGACACTCCTTCTCTCTGGACAGCTTGGAATTACATTACTTTCTGAAAAATAATGACTTTGGCACTGAATATTAATGACCTGTTTAACAACTAACATAAAATCATATCCTACCTCTCTGGAAGTACATGCAACTTTAACCAATATTTCCATAAAAATTAACTTCAAAGGAATACTTTTACTGAAGGATTTCATAATGGATTGCTTTGCCTCAGGACTTTATTTTTTCTGGGTGTCCTAACTCTTCTTTTTTTTTTTTCCTCATAAATCTGTTTAATTTTGAAGATAGGTCCAGATGCTACAGGATTCCCTTTAATCATACAAGCTGTTCCTCTGAAACATCAGGAAAGGACACAAATATTGTTTTCTTTTTGGAAAGTCACATGTTCAAGCATTTAGGATACACAAAGGTACTTTGGCACTTGCTCTCAGGAAAAGCAAAATAGCATTCAGACTTGGATTAGTAAACACAAGGACCGGGAGGATTTTAGTTTTTATAGAGGGGATTCCCAAAAAGCAGCAAACAGAAACCTCATAGATGTTAATGAGATTTTAAAAATTATTATGAGATTATAAATTCATAGCATAATTTATGCTGCTTCATGCCACCTCCTCCTCAGAGCAGGGCTAGCTTCAAGAATAAGTCAAGGATAACTTCAAGGATAAGTCAGCTTGCTTATGGCCTTTTCTCATTAAATTTTGGATTGGACTGAAGGTGCCTTCCAACGCCAACTATTCTGTGATTCCATGAAATTTGAATGTCTGAAGGAAGGAGATCCTACATCCTCCCCTGGGAAAAGCCTGTGGGAAATTCAGATCCACATTTCCCCCCTCAAACCGCAGAGGTGTCCCTAATCCTCTTAAAAACATCTTTGACATTCATGAAATCAATAAATCTTTACTGAGCTCTACTGTAAGGGCTGAGCAGAGCACAGGCCCAGTTATCCTCCTTGTTCCGGTGACCGTGAGCAGTTGGTATGAATCACAATTTAATAAAATGCAAAACTGATGCTGAATCAAGAAATTAAATCCCAGCCTAACTCCTGGAATCACCTGCCTCTGAAGCCATACCTAATCCCTCCATACTCATGTTACTCTGTGTAGAGCAGGACATAACACAAAGGAAGTCCCACTGACTTCTTCAGTCACAAATCCCTCCCAGGTAATGATTACCTTAAAACACAAATGGAATTTTGGCACAAAGCCTTGCTGGCAGGACACTGTTCAGCAGAATGCTTAAATCCAATAACATGTAAGGTACAAAGAACAAAGAAGAATATTGACTAAAGAGCACAGGTAATACTTTACTACTTAGTTCTTAACAGAGGTAAATGAATTATTTAATTCAAATGTTTATAACAAAAATGTTTCTTGTTATAAATCTTTTCTGATTTTGAAAAAGTGGGTTTTTATATTTTAATTGTCTATAAAGCATCTGTTTTCCAGCATGAAAACATGATTTGTCATAGCAATTATTGATCTCTACAGAGCCTCTAATGGGACTGGCAGTCACAGAACTACACCATTTTCAACATCCATAATGCGGCCACAGGCAATATTTCTGCTTTTACAAGGAACTCTAGCCTGAAGTATCAGGTTATTTGAAACATCATTTCTTAGTGAGAAATAGCTGTAACATACAGGGATTCAAGCTGTCAGTTGTAAACTACTTTTTTTTTTAAGAACTGAGTGGCACGCACAACACATTTTAACCAAACAAGGCTTCTGTGTTGTTCAGGAATGGGTTCTAGAAGCCTGGACCCAATCCTGTCCAATGCTCATGCCACCACAATTCTGTAGGTCAGAAAGTTCTCCATACATTAGCTACTCCTCTTTTATGGTGACCTGTTTCTTCAAGATCTCTTATTTAGCTAGAACACATATCAGATGAGAAAAATTAGAGAATAATTAGAGAAAATTACAAAATGCTATGTGGCGGTGCGCTGGGCAGCTCCAGTGGCAGCTGCCCTCTCTCCACCTGGCACCACCGGAGTGGCCACTAGTACCACCGCCCTGGCTCCTGATGCTGACCCCAAGGGGTTCAATATGTGGCTTAACACAGAGGTTGGTTGGGCTGATCCCCCTGGGAGCTTAAAATCAGTAGAAGGAGTCTGAGGGCTGGCCACTCCCCCGGGGATGTCAAGCCCCGGGCTCTCCTCCCTTTATTCCCGAAGATTCTCTGTTTAGTTGTCAATCTGTTCTGTCTGTTAAGTTGTCCATCCCTAAACCCTTCCCCTTTCTCCTCCCTATCCCTAGAACCTTCCACCCTATTCATTCCCTCATTGGTTGCGTTCCTCGAACCTGCCCCTGAGTCCACCCTGGGTCAGTGTTCATTGGTTCATTTATGTTATGTAATTTGTCCCCTATGGCCCAAGGAATTATTTCCTCCTATCTCCTCCCAACTCCTCCCCTCCTTAAAACCCTGTGTAACCCCTTGTCTTGTGCCTTTTGTGTGTGGTTCACTTGAGTGTTCCTTGACCCCACGTCTCTCCGCGAGGCTGCGGGAATAAAGGACATTGGAATTCACCAGCACAGGAGGTCTCCTCTCTGCCTTTTGTCTCCATCGAAGCTACTTTTAACACCGGCTGCAGCCTAGCCCACGAGTGGGCCAAGGTATCAACAGCAGCGACAGTATCGGCTGCCTTGCCTGAGTGCAGAGCAGCTCTCCACAGGGGGTAGGGTAGCAGCTTGTTACTTTCCCTGTGTGAGGGAACTGCACGTCGGGTCTGCCTCGGTGGCAGCGAGGCAGAGGCACCTGCTTTGCTCGCTGAGCTATCAGGTGACCTTCGGCACTGATTGTCGTCCTGCCTGGCCACGCCGGGCCAGCGAAGCGGTCAGCAGCAGCGCGACAAAGCTATTAACAGATACGCTACAGAATAGTCCGAGAAATTACACCCTCATGCTGTGTCCCAAAAGAGTCCAAGAGTGCCAGTGGTCTCAGAAGAGACCTTTGGCCACAATGGCTGGTTTTGTTGCCTTGAACATTTCTTCTCATAGTCTTAAATGCTTGGATGCTTCTAAGGTGTCCTGTAGATATATTATGTGGCCTTTTCCAGTGTGTCTAGGACAGTATTTTATGCCCTTTCTCTGCTTTGTGAGAGAATTCATGAATTCTGTCGTATTTCTGACTGTTACACGATTCTTTGTCAGAAACCAGAATTTTTTCTATAAGAAACCAAGTACCCAAGGATTTAGCCCCTTCTCACCTTATCTATTACCTTATTACAGAATTTACTTCCTCTTAGTGTATTTTCTAACAAACTTCTCACTTTTTTTTTTTCCTCAGAACACATTTGCCAGGAACAAGCATGAGACTTCTGATGGACTGCCTGCTTTTTGCAGCTTGATGTCTCAACCACAAGAGACTGAACGTTTATCAGACTCAGATATGTGCTACAGCTGTCAGTTGTTCTCTGGTTCAAGCAACTCATTTGGGTTTTACTTGCAGCCAGAATCACTGACTCAGGTCAGAAACCTTTCTATCACAGCTGAAAAATATTCCAGGTGCACCTGAACACTATGAAAACGGGAGTTTTATGCCCTTTGAGAAAACGGTTGATCAAGGAAACAAAAATTCAGGCTGTTTATTTACTCCATAAAAAAAGTTTGTTAAAATCTCCCACAGCAAGGGATCATCTCTGTAAATCACATTAATCAAAGTCTAACAATGTAATTATTTAAATATATTTGCAACTGCAGTTCAACCACCGTTTTCTTTCATTACAAATTATGGACTTTTAATGCACTTTTTAAGGCAGAGACCCACTTCTTTTGTTATAAAATGAAACAATAAGAAAACAGAAATCTGTGGCATACAGTGAGTCCGAGGAAGCTGAAATTTCTCCCTCATCTGTACATTTTACCATGGGGAAAGGTCACAAAAAACAGCTTCTTAATTTATCAGAAAAATTTCAAATCAGAAAAAAAAAGTATAATAAACAACCAAAACAAAAAAAATCCCCCTGCTTCAAATCAATTTCCAGTTGATGTAGTGCTGTTCTATCTGACCTAGCTTTTCAGAGCATCAGATAATAAACCAAAGTCACAGCACAAAATCTCTTTAATAGCCTAGTAAAAAAGGAGCTGTAAATTAGGATGCCTTAGGGATAGATAAAACTACAACACAGCAAAGAAAGGCAGATGAATATGACGAGCTGATCAGGTTCACTTACAGTTTTCCGAGACTGGACAGGCCCTCATTTTTAAAGAGCTCAGGTTAAGGTTAGAGAAGAAAAGACCACAGAAACTTTGAGATGACCTGTCAAACCATAAGGGATGCATTGCATAGAAACTTAATAAAATCAGATTTTAACTATTAGCATTAAAACATACGGGAGTTGTGAAAATCTAATCTCTGATAACTTGAGAGCCCCGTCCAGAACGCTTGTTTCAGAGCTGTCACCATTTCAGAGAATCCAAAGACAAATGTCCATTATGATACATCAGTCAGATATTAACCCTTTATATGACCTGGTAGTTGACACATGAGAATACTGAAATTCTCCTGTTACAATTACACAACAGCCTGTGGTCCCTCAGATGCAGGTATTTGTTATAAGCTCACTCTGACGCTGAGATCTCTCCTCCACGATTGTTCTGCTGCCAAATACACACCAGCTACTGTTTGATTACCAAAAATTGTCCATCCACAATAATACTCCATACTGCAGCTACAAAAACACCCATCTGGCTCAACTGCAATGTACTTTGTATTTCAAGTGCCCTGTTTTGGAGACAGCAAAAGTAGCAAGGCTGTGTAGGCTTACCATACCAACACACTGTCACATTTAGATTCACCTAAAATTTACCTCAGAATTTCTTATCATTCCTTTGTTGATCCACATACAATATGCTGAAGAACTACTGAATGGGGGATTTCTGCTGCGCTTGCCAAATCGAAACCACCCCTCTTTAAAGATTTTCCTATTATTCTACTCATGAAATAATGAAGCATTAATCCACTTAAAATTAAAATCTCCTTTCAAATCCTAGGGTTTATATACAGGTACTGTTTTTAATATACTGAAGATTAAAAATGAGGGAACATAAGGATATGCCTGTTGGGATGTTTCACTGGTATCTTATTAGATGAAAGATATTGGAAAGTACACCCCTGCTTATTCCCTTCGTGTCTTTGCATGGACTTGCCCATGAATTGGAACTGCCTCCACATTCTCCTTTGGCAATAAATCTCAGAATTCCAAGTGCTTTCTTCTCAGCCCTAAACCAAACTCCTAATAGTTTCATCAACATATTGTAACTCAAACATTGCAGGATAGGGAAATAACAACTCTGTATTCATTTTACCCATGACCTTCATGATTTTGTGAACACTGATCATATCAACTTTCAGCCTTATTATCTCCTAGCTGCCTCTTTTCCCAGCCTTGTCTCTTCCTTCTAAAGTGACTGCTCTGTTTCCATTAATCACTTTGACTCCCATACACAAATACATTGTGAAAATCATTCTCCATACAGACAGACATAAATAATGCATGAGTTTCCTCAATACCTCTTGATCGAGACTCAACTTTGGCGCTTGGTAAAAATGGAGATGAATTCTGTTTAAACCTAGACCTGATATTGTGGCAGGATTATATCACTGATTTCCCAGATAAGGCATAACAAGAAATATGACAGGATCATGCCCCAGGTCAGGAGAACCCCAGAAATTGTAAGTGTGATACAGATCTTTGCTGCTGTTGTCAGCAGTAAAAATATAAAACTACCTTATGAAAAATGCCACCTGGTTCTTCCCTTTCTCACCAGACGTTTGTTTGGGTATCTCCCCAAATAAATCACCACCAAATACAAGGAACTCTTATAGAAATAAAGGATATGCTGGTGTTAGGAAAGACAGTTTTGTAGGGGAGCTACACATGCTACACTTCATTGTTTAATCAAGTGTTTCCCACTCTCCTTTTATTTCTTTTACTTCTTTTATGAGATTTCCCTCATTCAAAGTCCTGAAAGAATCCAAAAGGGCAGTGGACACTTCTCAGAAGTACCTTCAACTGAGAATCATTTCTATACAGAAGTGAGGTTAACAACAGCTCAAAGCATTTGCAAGGTTAGAGCCCAGCTCCAGAAGTATTGATGCAAAAAAACCCCTGGTGCACAGGAGCTGTAAGGAAAGCAGTGCATCTCTGGAATCTTTGGTATTGGAATTTACAGGATTGTAATTTCCTTGTTCTTTAAATGCCAAAAGCTTTAGACCTATTTTAAGCGCAGTACTGCATTATATAAGACAGTGTCCCTGTACACTTTTTCCACACTTCAAGAGTGGGATGTTGCCCCTTATGGCCGCCATTTCACTGAAAAAAATAATAAATTTGGAAATCTTTGTCTTGCAGAATTTGAATCACAGCAGACCATCTTTCCTTTTTTTCTTAATGTATGTAATTTTCTCATTGCTTTATATAACGTAAATCTGAAGAGTAGCTATGCCTCACTTCAAAATACATAAGGGATCATTTGAACTGCCGAAAAGGAAATTCAAAACATTACTTTCTTTCAAGTCTGTAAATTGGATTTTATCAACAGTAGAGTTGCGTTTTGGTTTGAGTCACAAATGTCTTTGCAGAAATATATACACACACACACAATTTTGGAGTTTTGATTCAGATGAGCACACCAGTACTGATGGTGCTTAGACAGGAGATCATGGCACTCATCTCTCTGAGAATGCCTCTTCAGAAACAGAAGAGGCACACACAGTTCTGTTCACCACCCTGTAAGCAATGTCTCTATTTTGTAAGAAGCAATCACTAAAAGTTAAAATGATAATGACATATGAAAGAAAAAGGGGTTTTGTGAAATAAAAAGTGTCACCCAGAAATATACACAATGTCAACTGAAGCAGATATTTCCATTTTAT
Source organism: Dasyornis broadbenti (assembly GCA_013397935.1). Classification (NCBI taxonomy): domain Eukaryota; kingdom Metazoa; phylum Chordata; class Aves; order Passeriformes; family Dasyornithidae; genus Dasyornis; species Dasyornis broadbenti. The sequence continues at coordinate 1,819,352 of VZRN01004996.1, read as the reverse complement.
TTTAATTTCAGATTACCTGTTAGTATATTTTTGTTCACCAAATCCCCACCACCACAACTGGTAAAAGGAACTTGGCTACTTATAACTGGGAAAAGGTGCTTGTTGTCATGTACTTAAGAACTTTTCTTGCACAAATCCTGCTTGCAGGAACCAGTTTCCTACAAAACCTTTCTGCCAAAAGATCAAACTGTGTCATTTTATTCAGACAAAAGTCCCTCTGAGAGTTCTGCTTGATTAGGGACTGATTAAAGACTGCATGTTAACACCCAAAGGCTAAAATTTTCAAAACATGCAGAGAATTTAGATACTCTTTTTTCACCAGTTTTAATCAATGATCTGCTTTGAAAACCTCAGTCCAATTGTGTCTTGGATTAAAACAGAAGACCCAGCTCCTGAGGAAATTAATAACTGAATCTACAGGTTTAAACAATGCCAAATAGATAAGGGAGTTGCCTCAAGGGACAGGGCTTGCAGGAGTGTTTACTCATGTTCCTCATTGGATTTGATCACAGAATTTCCACTAATTTTAATGGAGCAGAGTTCAGACAACATTTGTTGTGCTTCTGCAGGATTAGCTGAATTTATAATGGCTATCAATCCCTTGTAGGATACATCTCTGAACTTGTCATTTCAATCCACTCCTGCCCCTGGTTTACAGCATTTTGCAGGTTTACAGACCAATGTGTATTACAGTTTAAAATTGCTAATAGCAGAGCAGTATGAATCCCTACTCAAGTATCGCCTCAACCAGAGCTGGCTTTTGTGCAAAGCCATTGTTTGTACAACCCCAGGCAGCCACCATGAGCTGAACACCAATAATGTCTAAGAATCTGAACACAGTTGAGTTTGGTAAGAGTTTTTTCTGGTGCCCCACACAGTCACCTAAACCTGTGCTACCCTAGGAGCAGCAGAGTGCTGCAAGTCCTTATTTGAATCTATCTTAATGTATTTTTTCATTCAACTGTGAAATAACACAAGTTAAACCAAGATTTCAGTTCCAAGTGTTACCATGGAATACAAACAGCAAAACCTTGTTTCATTTTGTACCCCAGAGGCAAAATCTACTTAACCCAGTATCTTTAAAGAACTGACGTTTCCCAGCCTTTTAGGTTCATATTGGTTATAAAACAGCAGATTCTCAGTCAGGGCTATCAAAAGCTGAAGAAAGCTTTGCAAAAATTGCTTTTCTAGAAAACATTACGATACTTTCTACAGAAATCTTTTATTCTAAGATGGGTCGTATGAGTTTACAAGCAAACTTTAGCACTTACACAATAAGCGGCAGCAAAGCATATCCCACCCAGCTGTTTATGAAAGGCAAACTGCACTTTTCCAATCACCCAGATGTGGAGAACGGCAACCAGAATTCCTCATCACCATCCCAAATGCATCCCAAATGCAAACTGCTGCTCTGGAGTACACACACGCGTGGTGCGTCATTTGTAGCTAATGTGTGTAGCTGATGTGCACACACACATCTGGGTGCTGGAGCCAGAGCTGCTGCAGGTGTTACTGGGAGATGTACACTCATACAGCTGTGTGAGAGGCACACATGGCACTTCTTTCCTGAGTTGCTCCCAGAATCATGGAACTGAGTTAGAAAAAGCTGACAGATTGTACACAATGCTCTACTGAGAGCGACACACAAGCAAACCAAAAGACTAGATAAATATTTCCACACTTTCTACCAGCATAAGCAGTTCTTGGGACAATCATATTCTCTGCTTTAGGGCATGATGAATGTGATTAATATTATTTTTGCTTCTTGGATTGTGATTGATACTGGTGGTTTTTTTGTTGTTGTTGTTTTTTTTTTTTTAGTTTTTTTGTAATCGTTACCTTGCAGAGAGAAAATGAATTGGTTCTCTTACCTGATCACGTTAAAATCTGTCACTGGAGCACACTTTTGAATGAAGAGTCCTTGAGGAAAAGGATTAAAAAAAAAAAGATTTAGAAAAAGGTTTTAGTCGCTAGATTACAATTCTAAAAAGCAAGAAATTTGAAAAGTTTTCTGTGAACTATTTAATATCTCTAAGCTCCATGACATGAGCTTCAACTCAAGATTTTACAAGACCTGGCTCACTTGAACACAATTTTAAATGAGCCTTTTCAGTGACTTCAGCAGTTTTTGGTCAGTCATTCCACAGCTACTTAAGAGGCAAAACCACAAACTGTGGCCAAAAGTCTCAGAATAAGCCCTGAGATAGAGGCACAGAGAACAAAAAGTAATTTCACCAGTGTACATCCTAACATGCAGCATCATACAGCCTTACAGATAGTTTTCAGAGTGACACAGAGCTTTACATCATTTAAAGACACTGCTGCCTTCTGGGACTTTTCCTTTGCATAGCTGAAGTAGCTCAAAATAACATTCATTCATGCCCAGTTGCACCAACCATCCAGGAAGAAGAAAAAAAGAGGAATTTTCTCATACAGCCTTCTTTTTTAAACATTTGGAAAACCACACTTGGATAAAAATTATATGTTTTCCAATGCAGAATTCTTTATTTTCGTATCATTATCAGTGGTTTTTAATTTCTTCCAAAAGCATACTGATTTCAGTGCTTTTTATATCAGCAATTCAGTTTCAATACACATTTGTATCAGCCTTGATGAGGCTAGTTTGAAATGTCTGTATATCTCATCCAGCTCTAGTCAGTGACAGAATAGCACAATTTCCTTTTGTCTGCTCTACACAATTTATTAAGGAGTTTGTCTAAACAGCTGTTACGCCATATTTATATATTAAGAATTATCTACTCCATCACCATTTTCTTTCCTCTTGCAATTGCACCACTTGTGCTACTACTAAAGTGGTCAGTGGTTTCCCTTCACAAAGTTTATAGAGATACTCAAAGATGAAACTTGCAATTCTCATAAACTGCAAGTTTTTAGTGTTTCCTTTTTGCAACCCGTGCATTCTAGTAGCATATATTCCCTTTGTGTTTTGAGCTGAAAGGACAACATTAAATCAAATTCCCAACTCTGGAACTTGATAATGTCCCCAAATCACTATTTGTCCTGAACTGCTCCCTCCAAGCAAAACAAACCCCTCCTGAATGAAATAATTTTTCTTGTCTTGCCTGTGATAACAGAATCTATTACTCTGTACACTGCTGCCCTGGCAGCCTTGCAGGAGCATTTGTGTGACAACTCCTAAAGCACTTGCAATGCAATACTTTCCAAGAGGCTATTTCAGCTGTACTTGTGCTTCTGACATTCCTGTTAGCACCTAAGTGTTCCCTGAAATTTTCTGAATATTTAATAGCAGGAAAAGGTTATTTGGCCCTGGGAATTTAAGAATCTGTCTACATGTGACAGGGAAGCACGAAGGCAGGTTATCTGTGAGCAACTGGAAAATGGGACCCTCAAGTCTTTTCCCCCACTTGTTATTTTTCCTATTTGGGCTCAAGGATACACGACACTGGATACTTCAATAATGTTGTATTTACAAAACAGGAGGTGATCTCTTTCTATATAAAAATATATGAGATTGATTTGTTAAAAAACAACAATCATCCATTGACAGTGGCTTTTTAACCAAAACCAGGACACATTGACAATCACAGCTGACACAAAAACTGAAAGCTAAAGCTTGTTAAGTTCAAAGTAGTTAAGAACTCTTGCCTTGCCTTAAACACTTTCAGACTCTCTTTTAGTAATAACTCTAAAGAATGGGTTCTTCATGCCACAGATATAAATGTATCAAACAGAAAAAAGACATTAAGAATAGGTGGATTCAAATGCAGGGAAAACAGATTCAAATTAGGTTGTGAACGCCTCATTCCAAGCACACCAGGAAAGTGCTCTGAGAGAGACATGAAACCAACACAGATTTTCTTTCATATTTGAAGCTGATCAAAGCTGTCTGTACAAAGTCATATGTAAGCTAAGTGCCAGAAGATTAAACAACATCCAGAACAAAAGGAAACGCTTTTTTTCCTGAACTGCTTTGTCTGACCAGAACATTATTTCATTAAGCCTTCTCCCATCTTCTAGTTCCATCACATCTTTGCCAGAGTAACTACCTGAAGCTGTGCCTTCACAGCAGCCTGAAGAGACTGATGCCCTTTTTACAGCTCAGCTGCAAATCATGCCTCTAAGACAGCTTTATGATTAGGTGTGAGGGAACGAGGAGGGAAGACATCTAATATATCCATATTTTAATATGGATCTGAGGTACCTAATGATAACAACATGTTGATTTGAACAGCTACTCACTTCAATCTTCTAATTTACTGGCTGGTGGAAGAACTAATTTATTTTATGCAAAAATTCAAAGGAAAGTTTGAGAAGACAGCCTGAGAAGCATTCTATAAAAAGATACCTACTTTCAAATGACTGACACTGCTGCAGCTATCTGCAAGGCATTTCAAACAGATATTGATTTTGTTGATGTAAGTGCAATTCATAAATAAATATTGCTCCACAGAACACCCTGTTTACAGAATTTTCTGTGAGACTAAGTAGAAAAAACTTTTTTTGATCAAGTAAATTACTTGGGAACAAACGTTGCTTTGGAAAAACTGCGAGAATGCTTTTCCTGTGTCTGCCTGTTTAATGAAAACATGAAACAGGTTAGTGAAATATGCATAAAGTAAATGCATTTTCAGGGAAAGTGAAGATGAACAGTTTTTTGGTTTTTTACTCCATAGAATATGAAAGCTAAGATATCCCAAACTATGTATGGGAGGAAAAAAATACAAATTTAAATGGGATATTTGCTTCTGGGTTTTTATTTGACTGTTTGGTATTTGCTTGGGCTTTTTGAAGATGAAAGAGGAGGCACTTCCTCCCTCTGAACAAAGATATTGAGTTTATGTGGATGTCCCAGGGTATTTTCTGCCAAAGGGAGGGAGAGGTAACACACACCGAGGTTATAACACTTTTATCAAAAATATGGCAATTCCAGAGTTTGTAAGATCACAACTTTTTCCAGCGGCTTCACTGAAGACAGTGAACAGGGAGCACAAGTAATTACTCCTTTTCACAGGAAAATATATAAATTTTAGTACTTTAAGGGATAAGGCCTAAAAACAATGAAATTCCAGAAAGTTATAGGAATGTATAATACAAAACAATGATTTTCCTTTTTGGGGGTTTGTTTTTTTTTTTTGTCTTTTGAACCTGTGGAGTGGAACATCCCTGCATTAGCAGGTGGATGAGTGCCATGTTTTTATAATCAGGCCCTGTGCTAGGCTGTGTCCATATGAGGGGAGCCATTTCCTTGGCAATAGCTTAACTTCCCCAAGCTGAGCCTATTTTGCCCATGACAGAAATGGGTAAATTCTTTCCCTTGTCCTTATTTTGACCCAGAAGCTTTTTCCCTACTTTTTCTCTCCCTGTTCTGCTGAGGAGGAGGGTGAGAGAGCAGCAGGGTGGAGGCCGGGCAGCAGGCCAAGGCTACCCTCCGCACACAGACTGCATTTGTGTTTCAGATGAAAAGGAACCTCAGATCCATAGGAAGCAAAAAAGTTAACAGAAAAGAGTATAAATGCTAACAACATTGGGAGAGCTCCCTACTGAAGATGTGTGACCCAAAATAACCTGAGCAGCCCGCTGCTCTCAGGCATGGCTCATTTAGGTGTCCATCTCACACGCTGCTTGAAAACACTGCTGTTCCAATAAGCAGGGCTTTCAAAAAACTTCGGGATTGGTTTTTGTTTGTTTTTTTTTTTTTTTACAAAGGGCATGCTCATCTTTGTCAGGAAGACTACAAAGTCGCAGCATCCAGGAGTAAAGAGAAGTATGAATCTCCCTCATGAGCAAACTTCATTTTAACATCTGCACTATGTCCTATAAAAATGGAAATTTAATCAGCACTCAGAATGATACGCTGAGAATTTGTGAGCGCTCTAGTTAAAAGCAGTGGCTTACATTTTATTTATTCTGCTTTGTTTGTGATTTTTGCCCCCCACAAAAAGGGTACAGTCTACGTACCTCCTTTTGTTCAGTTTACTTTCTTAAGACTGTTTAAACAATACTTTATATAAGACTATAGTTGTCATCTACATAACTACTCTTGATTATTCCAAAGCACTTAACATTTGTCTTACTTTAGAATTCAGTGCTAAAGCTGCCACTGATATTTCTATCAGCAGAGCTAGGACAGGGCTAGCCAAGGTTTGAAATGTCTGCTCTTACTTATCCAGAAGTTAATTTTCTGTCACAGTGTAGAACAATTAAAATTGACAAGAGAAATACCTGTTCTAAGGATGAATTAATAACTCCATTAGCCCTGATTTACTTCCAGTGAGAGTAACCACTGTCTCTCTCCTTTGAAAGGCAGCAATAAGTTGGGCAAGAGATAGGAATGCCTCACCCAGTTGTGTAGCTCTGGACACACAGACAGACAACAGCCTCCAGAGCTGCCACTTTGGGGACAGTTTTAACCTGCCCCCAAAGCCATTAGGAACAATTTTTCACTGACCCTGAAAGTAAGGCCCATGATTAATTTTATTGCCAGTGATTGCATTTTAAAGTAATGTTATTAATATGAAATTGTACCTAAAATGAGGCACTTGTGCAAGTCTGAAGATCAGAATGCTGCTCAGAAGAGACAATATTTTTCCTTTTTCCCTCACTATGCATAACTCAGACTAAAAGACAATTCCTCTAAGGAAAAAAAAAGCAATCCAGCTGCCTTTATAGGCACAGCCCTTTATTAAAAATGTAAATTGAAACTCAACTGCCCATGTAACCTTTACCTCCCACTACTGAAGAATCTGTTAAGCTACTGTCTGATGGAATAAGCAAAAGGCTTGCTTCTCATTTACTGGGTGACTGACTAGCAGTGCATACACTTTCAGTCATTATAATTGCAGTGTTGGGGATTTTGTTTTTGTGGTTTGTTGTTTTGTTGTTGATATTTTTAAAACAATGCAGAATGATAGATATGTCAGACACATTAGGGAGCAAGGTCTCTGAAAGTAATGTTTGCATGACCATTTCAAACTTAATTTTAATTAATTGACTATATTATACTTCTATAGAATGACAGCATGAATAAAATATAGAGTATTCTTCTCATGTAGTTCTTTAAAACAAAAAATATGATGCAGCAACAGAAGTGTCAAGTTTCAGAGTCATGCTCAAAGCTCGGGGATATTCCTCTTAGAGGTAACATGGTGCTCAGGAGTTTATTCCCTCTAAAATGCAAACTCAAGAAATAAAGTACATCATCAGTTCTTTGGTTTATGTATTTTGGCTTGAGGTTATGCTGTCCTTGGGCAAAAATCATGTTTCACTCTGCCCAGACTGGCAAAATAACATGAGCTTTTGTATTTGATTTGATGTTTTAATGGATAATTAATCCAGATCAGATGGTTTAAAGCAAGGAACACTTATTTCAGCAATGTACTCGATCTGTTGACAAGACACTATTCTAACTACACTTCCTTGGAAGAAAGCCTGCAATGCTGACACATAAAAGAATCCAAACTTTTTGCCTGTGCAGTTGCATTTTAACTTCCAGTTTTTAAATATTAGCTCTGAAGTGTTGTTACGCAGATGAATATAAAAGCTAAATTTATCATTAATCAAACTTTACAGACACAAAAAAACTTGAACAATATTGTTAGTATGAAGATACTAGGAAAAATAAAATGCATTTTGAAGAAAAAGGTTGTCTTACATTTTTTTTTATGAATTTGCTAAATACGTCTGCATAGCATTGTTTGGAGGTGGAAAAGCTTTGAGACAGAATCTTCTTTTTTTTATTCAATTACTCATAAATTGATGCTAGAAGTGTATTCTTTAAAGTGTGATCATAATAGTAGCAACTATGTATAGATTAAAGAGCTTGGGATCGACTCCACTGGAGACATGCAAAGCTAACACTCGCTGTATTGGACCCTTCCCATGACAATTTATTAGAGTGGGGATAAAACAGTGAGAAAAGGCAAAGCAATTCATTTGCAGTCAACTTCTACTCTTTGCTAATATGCATCTGTGAAAGGAAAGAGCACAAAGGAGGAGGACAGACATTCAGAGACAGATACTGCATGTGAAAGTGCCCTGGGAAACTGACTCTCCTCATTGTCAGTAGAGCTCTTACTACAAGAGAACTTTCCTCCTTGGCTGGCTTCCTCCAGATGAAAACGTGACTAGAGGCAGATCAATGTGTACAAATGATGTTTGACATCACTGACTCAAAGTCATTCTCTGTAGGATATCAAGGAGGGGAAAAAAACCCTATAGCATTTATCCATTTCAAAAGTACGATGTTGTGGCCTATTCAAACAATAAAATAAGAATAGAGAGGATAAATTGCCAGTTTGTTTGTATGAAATAAATGTCAACTTAGATTCAGAATCACTAATAGTCAATGCAGTAAGGTTGTTTCTTGAAATAACTAGAAATTACAATCATATAATAGAGCTTTTGAAATTCAGATGTAACTGTGTTTCCTTTATACATCTAGCAGTATTTTAGTTATCAATCCTCTTTCTTCATATTGTCAAAGTGATTAGAATACGAGCACTACTTAAATTTCAAAAGCAGCAGAAGGCTTTCTGAGAATTTTTTTCCACATTTGGAACTCTGTATCTTAATAGAACTCACTTGCCTCTGATATCTTCTAAACCCATGAAGATTTTCACAGCATAGAAGGACTCCTGAACAAAAGCCAGTTTTCAGAAAATAGTGAAATTGGAAAAAATATCTTGAAAACAAACAAACAAAAAACCCTCCAAGAATTCATGAAAGCATATTCTTTTACCATGTTACCTCAGCTAAAACCCCCAACAAGATGATAAATATCAATTTTAGCTCAGTGAACATTCCTGTAATGTCTGATTTCACAGATTTTTTTCCCCCTCTACTTTTTCAGAAATGGCAAGTATCATGAGCACAGTTTGGTTTACTTATTCAGATACATTCATTCTACATTTAACAATTACTATTTCAGAACGTTTATTCAAGGACTACTGCAGAAGACAGATCATTCTGATTTCTCTTCTTTTCAGTCAGCAATATTTTCATGAAACAGTTCTCTATGAAAAACAGTGCAACATTGATGAAATTTCGAATTTGCTAGTTCTGTCTCCAGGAAAAGACACTGTATTAGAAAACATATCCCACATCAGTTAATGTTCCCGTGTCAGGCAATGTCAGTTATGACTCTGAAAGAGCATTTACAGTGTTACACTAAAACACGCAAAGCCATTCTCAAAGTCTTTTAAGGCTGGCTTGTTTCTCTGTTACAATTCACATTTAGTAACCCCTTCATTATCGTGCAGTCTGATGGGGTACATTTTCCCTGGAAAAACAGCCTAATGGGTGTTCCTTAAATTCATACCCTACACAAAAAACACCTCACAGAAAAAGGTGCAATGTGAAAGTCATTCCCTCCTGCCTCTTAGGAATGTGGAGCATCCTGTCTTTAATACCTGTACGTCACATTTGCTGTTTTTCATCCTTCTTTGTAATATATTTAAGAATGAATACATGGAAACAGTGCCAACGCAGATTAGAAAGAAGAGGGCTAAGTTTTCACAGGTAATAAAACAACCAGCTTCAGGCATGTAAACTAACTCTCTTTCATCTATGCAAATATGTTCAGCTATTGTTTCCAAACCTTTGTGTTTCTACAAATGTATTGAGCTTCAAGTGTAAATCTCAGTTTGATGTCACTGTTTGTCACAACTTCAGTGCCAACAGCATATTAGTGCCAGGAGAGAAATTAAGAGAGCAAACTACAGCAGTGGCTGGGGCAGTCCTGGTTATGAACTCGTCCAGAAATGCCTGGTAACAGATACAGAAGTAGTCACATTTTCACAGAGGAACAGGAGGAAGAAGGTAGCCAGAAACTGTGAAAAAGAAAGGAAAAGGAACTCTGCCATGGAAGCTGTGAGGACGGCAGCACTGTCAATATTTTGCCTCTAAGGTGGAAGTTTGAATCCTGTCCTTCCCATCAAAAAACAGCTGCACAGCAACTATGGAGACAGCCCTGGAAAATTAGGATGTTAGTCTCCACCAGCAGTTAAACTACCACAAGAGATTACACTGAACACAGCCAGTTTATTTTAAATTGACACTTAAGGTATGCTGTACTCATCTCTTTTGGTTTTGAATCAAAACAGATTAGAAACATTCAAAGAATCTGTTAACAGCAATTTGGCTGCTCAGAGAGCAGAATCCAGCTCAGGAGCAGAAATGAAAAATTGTTCCAAATATAATTTGAACAAAATTCTGTGAGCCTTCAGAAATGGAAAATAAAAGCTAACATGCTGAGTGGAAATTTTCCTAATATCAATACTCTGAGAAAGGCAGTTTTACTGGAAAGGGAAATACACAGGAGAAGATAATTTCTGAAATCCCAACTCGCTTCAGTCACTTTACTTAATGATGATAGAGGCCTCTCAGACATGCCGGGATTGCATCCTAGAAATTCCTCCTGGTCACCATAGACCAGGCTTATCATTAAGTGAGAACAGGGTCTGTCTTTTACTAAAGGCATTGTCAGAGAAAAATCTGTTGACTCTGTTTTAAATGCAGTACTAGAGAGAGCTATTCACGATGTGAAAGATACGATCTGGTTGTCTCTGTTGTCCAAGAGGAAATAGATTGAAGGATAATTCAGGTTAGAAAGGACCTCAGGAGGTCTCATAGAGCCAGGTCAGCTAGGAGATCAGATCAGGCTGCCCAGCACTTTATCCTGTTGGAACTTTAAAAGCTCCAGGGATGGAGACCACACAACCTCCCCAAACAATCCGTTTCACTGATTCCATAGAATGCTTGTGAAGAAGTTATATCCTTATGTCCAATGCCCAATGTATTCAAGGAGTGTTCAGAATTCCTGCAGATGCCTCACTCGATTGCAGGATTGCTGCAGAGTTTTTGCAGAGTAGGCACTCTGCAGCACAGGGCTAATTTCAGCCTCATTCTATAAGATATTGTCATTAGCATAAAGCAGCCTTTAAATAGCCTTTGTTCACAGTTCAAAATCTCTGCTCCAAGATGGAGTAAATTATCCAGGCATACTGAGAAGAACCAATTTCACAACTTATAGATTCTTTATGACAAGGGTACAGAAATTACAAATTTGCCTTAGGCTACACCTGACGCAAATGTGTGGGTAGAAATGTTATTTAGGAACTTAAAATATGGAGTTCAAGCAAAGCATGCCACCTCACAGGAGTCTTTCTTGCATCCTTTCTCAGCAATTTGTCTAAATTGAATACATATTCTTCTTTTATGTTTATGCTTTTCTCACAGAGCTTCTTTGATATAGAGGACACTGATGAGGATGGAAAATGATAATATTTTATTTGCTCATTGTACAGAGAGGGAAAATGCTTTCAAGACTTGTAAGCACTACTGAAGTTTTACAAGGAAGGATTTTAAATCTTCAGAGAGATTACGTGATTTCCCAAGGTCTCATACTGAGATAATGCTTGAAACAAGAACAGAACTGCATTACTTCAGTATCCTCAGTTCTAACCTATCCCTTGATTTAGTTCATCTCATCTAATATTAGATATTAAAAGTTAACAGGCTCAGAGAGTAATGACCAAGTTCCTGGAACAGAATCCAATGAAGATGATTTAATACATAGAAACCATTCCTGGATGAGGAAGGCTCTGAGGCAGGAGGGGTTGGGAGACAAGGAGAGGACTCAGGTGAAGCATCATCAGTGTTTACATTCTTCCCCAGCCTCCTCAGTCTGGATGTTGCTGGACAACAAACTCTAGGTCAGATGATATTTCTTATAATTTACCTTCAGTCTGTGTGTTAAGTAGCATAAAGAGTTTGATAAATCACTAAATCACCTACAAAGGAGATAGTGGTGTAGAAATAACACGATGGGAACATTTGGCTGTTGGAAGACTGCAAGAGGCCAACTACTTAAAGGGTTTTGCCTCAGATTCCTAGACTTTTGAAGTTACTATAACAACACACCAGCACCATCTAAAAATGTTTTCTCTCCTTTCTTTCTTATACATGCCCAAGACTAAAGTGTTTTAGAAAATCTGATCTAATTGAGGAACCTCTGAGCAAAGAATTGTGTTGACCAAAGCTGGCACAAGTTGGCAGTCTCACAGACAGGGCTGTATTGCACTGCTTGGTCACTTAATTTTCATAAAAGGGTTTTAGCCTTACATCCTATTTCCCAGGATCCTCAACAGCAGTGAAGGTTTCTACCTAGATACAGAGGGATTCTCTGACGGACAGCTTTGGACAGTAAAGAAATAGCATCTTCATTCAGCAGCACTGGGAAAGCTTGGATCCAAGAATGGCTCAGAATAACAACTCCTTAGGGACAGGATTTGCATATTAACAAGGGTGGGTGCAGTGGCTTTGCCTTCAGAGCAGCCAGTTTTGGCCTCTGAGGAACAGGCTGTTGTTCTACAGATCTGATTACATGGGGGTTGTATCCATGTGCCAGGGATGGCAATGTTCTGCTGTTTAGGGAAATCAAGATGCGACTAAATATTTAATGTGATTATTTTATGGTATTTTAAATACAATATTCTGACAAATAGCCTGGCTGATCCTCCTGGAAATGGGAGAGGAAAGACATGAGAGGCTGCCTACATTATTAAACTGTTGTGGGAGCTACAATGAATTGTCAGAATACAAAGAACATTTATTCTTCCTAGCCCTTCTCTAATATCCAGTCTCAGCTATACATTTATTTAAGCTCCATGGCTTGGCTCTGATGACAGGCATATAACTCATAGAGAGGGAAGAAGCCACACTGCTGGAGCAGACACAGTGCTGACCTTTCCATGCGATGGTTAATTCTTATTATTGTGAGAGTCTTGCTTGTTATTTTCTACTGTCTTAGCCTATTGACCAGAAAGAGCTTCCACATAATCTATACTGATAAATCAACTGATGCTTTAAGGGGGAGTTTACTGCAATATTATTTTATAACAAAAACCTCTAAGTGCTCTTATTACAGTTTAGCACTGAGGCTAATCAGTTAAGAAAGAGAGAAGGGAAGAAACAGACTGTAAGATACAGTACTAACATTCACTGTAAAGTTCTTGTGTTTATTTTAAAAAAAGTACACTGCTCTTGTCTCCTGCCCAGATACCGATCTACCCTCAGAATTGAAAAATACATTTTTGAGACATCTTATCTGATGTCTTACTGGCTGTATTATATATTCAGAGCAGGTAGTCTGAAGCAAAGAACAAAGGCTGCGTAATTTGAACTTTAACTCATACTTCACAGGTCGATGCCTCACTCAGCCTGCAAGAAAAAGCAATTATTGCCCTTGAGCTAACAGTATTATAAAAGGGGGTCAGTGACACACCATTTCGTTGGAAAAAGTATGTGCAGTAAAAAAAAAAAATTAAACTAAAAAAAATTAATTTTCTTAAAAACACTGTAATTTCACCCCCCTGACTGGAGAACTGTTCAAAAGCATAAAGGAACACACTGACATGACATTAGCAGCTTGAAATCTTATCCTAAATACCGTTATGATTGAGCCTTTTTTTTTTTCAGTTTAAATACTACATTTTTCCCTCTATGTTGCTAATTAGATGCTTTTTTGGCAAAAAATTTAAACAATGACAGCTTCAAAACAAATAAGGTGATCTATTCCTAAGTAATATTAATTTAAAGTAATCTTATCCACTTTCGATAGCCTCTGTTTTTAACAGTGGCTGCTTTCATTCTTGGAAACAATTGCTGTGCCTTTTGGAACAGGTAAATTGCTCCAGTGAGTGACAAGTTAGTCCTCTTGCTGTGAGATTGGAAGCTGTTCCTTCCATCAGAAGTAAGCTAGTTGGAAATAACAGATTTTATGCTTCACCAAGTTTGGTCTTGCCTGAATACAAGAGGACATTATCTCTCTGCCTGCCATAGCCGTGGAAAAAGGGAAAAAAAGGGGAAAAGGCCCTATGTGACTGATGTACAAAGTGCTTAGCCAGAACCTACTGCTTAATGAGGGAGACAGGGAAAAGACAAATCTCCCTTCAACAGGCCGTGCGCGCTGTGGAGGCAACCACTCCAAAACACAGCACAGAATTTGGTTCTTGGTATAAGTAAGCATCCCCCAGCTGTTCCCATGGCACATTTATTCCCTTGAAGTCCTTGAATTGAAGCATGTACTAGAAACATTTATGGATTGTGGTCAATTATAATATTTGACCTAATGTAAGATGAGGAAAAAAACTCTCAGTTCCACCTCCCCAGCTCTCATTTTGCATTTTCACCTGTTAGTCAAAGTGAGGATCAAAACACTTAATTGAAGCCTTTGAACAAAAATCAACTTGCAACCCAAGGCATTTGCTCATGCTTACCCAGGTCTGCCCCAGTCTCCCATAAAGCACTGCTTTATTTATCAGGAGAGGCTAATTAGCTTCGTGTGCTGTGTTCAGCTGTGGGCGAAGCAAAGCTGGAGAACTGCTAGAGACACACTGCAGCAAATGGAAAAGCATCTGGGGCTTTTCATCACAAATTCAATTCAACAATTCACAATTTCAACACAAATTCATCCACTGTGGGAAAAGAAAAGTTTAAGCCTGTAAATGCAGTATCAGACAGTGCTTGACCTTTGAAACTGTGTGTCAGCCTTGGTGGGAAAACAAATATTCCACTTGTCATTGACAGGCATCTCTTCTGCATGTGAACAACAGGCTATTGTGCCACAGAAAAAAAGCAATGTCCTCAACATCTTACATTAATCCTCCTTTGGGGGAGTAGAGGGGAAATGTGAGGTGGGGGCACACATGCACATACAAAAAATAAAAAGTCCCCAAAAGATCAATGCTGTAATTGTTTCCTTTAAATTAAAAAATAGTAAAATCACTGTGATGAGTTCAGTTTTAGGTTCTAGGTTCCAGGAGAAACTAAAAACAAGGGTCTTTGAAATATTTAAACTTGCTACATGTATCTAAGCATCTAAAAGCTGTGAGGGTGGAACAAGAATAGCTAGGAACCAAGCAATGCAATGCAACAGCCTGGACAAGAACAGCATAGAAAAACTATCTGAAAACCAACATTGTCCTTGAATTTCTTCCCCTCCCACCTTCTAAAAGTAGTAATTTGCAGCTAATGGCCAACACCACAAATGCTAATTTCATTTTCAATATTGTTTTGGAAGGTCAAAGACTGCACACAAATAGCTTAAGGTGAAATAGCATAAGAATGAGACTGTTAGTCCAACTCTAATACACCTGCTGAAGCACAGGTAGACACTGAACTGAGTCTTCTCTTTTTAGAGGACACCAAACACTGTGCTGGTGTCAGGATAACTAATCATGTTTTATTATTAATATGGTATTTAAAAAAATCTTTTACCTGCATCTTGATAAGAAAACTACTTTAAAAATTATGTCAACCAATATGTCCCTGCTGTCTTATCATAGGAAATAAAGCAGTTTACTTCTGAAATCAAGCATAAAATGCAAGTGTCTCAAATGATTAGTTGGCTGCATATAAAATGGAATGCACGTCTATTTATATTACTTGATAGGTTATATGTATGCACTGCAGAAACCATATTAAGAAATAAAATATAATCAAATCGGAATGTGACAGCTCTTGAACTGATCTTATCTCACACTTCCTAACTGCAGACAGGCCAATTTCCTTAATCTAGAACAAGCCAAAGTGAGTGTCTTTTTAGACCCCTCTAAATCAGGTAAACTAAGGATGACACCCTTGCAAGAGCACCATTTCTGCAGTAAAACACATGGGGAAAATGAACCTTATGTCCAGTTTTTACAACAGCTGCAAAGGAAGTAACAGATAAAAATCTGCCTTGGTATACAGATGTTACTGAACACTTACTGTTCTGGTTTGTGTAACTACAGCTTCTGCAGCATTTTGTGTCGGGGGTTCCTTGCCTGGTAATGTTCATTAAGAGACTTTATATCACAGCGCTGATGCTCTCCATCTGTTTTGAGCATACTGCCAGCGTAAATCAGCTTAAAGCAAGTTTATCCACCCCTCACAAGATTAGGAGAATCCTCATTTGGCACAGAAACATCAATTCTCATGTGGTCCATTTCCAGGGATGCAAAGCAACTTTGAAAGACGGCAAGCAGATGACTACAAAGTGCCAATGAGTTGCATTCTGCCCACAATTCTCTGGTAGCTGTAGGTCAGTGGATTTATACGTTTCATCTGTCAGCGAAGGCGATGTTAAGATGCAGTTATTCTCTATCCCCAGAAATCTGTCATATCTGAACTACTGCCCTCTGTGAAACTGAGTTGTATAAGCTACTCATAAGAGAGGTTACTTGCCGAAATTTGTACCTATATGTCTAATTTTTGCCCATTTGCAAATCTAGTTAAATCACACGAAACCACCACACAGATCAAAACCTGGCATAAAAATACAGCAACCAGCAAAGACTCTACTTCAAATTTGATGAATTACCAGAATTCATTTCCTACCCTTTACATTTTAGGCTTTGTTGCTTATTTTAAACTGAGACTTAAAGCAAAGCATGAAGAAAGAAAATCCACATGGAATTGTATGTTTTCATTCATATCTACTAAAGAAACAACACAGCACTCCAAGGCATGCTAGAAAAGACAAAGGCTACAGCTTCAACAGCTAAGGGAAAGGATTCATGTCCACTTTTAATGAAGAGTTGGTTTTAAGGTCTCTTTTCTTTCAGAAAAATGTATTGAAATAAAATATTCCTGATGCAAACCTATCAATTGGATTGGTGGATTGAGCATACCTGGCAGAAAATAGTCCGAATACTTCTTTTCAGATTTCTGCAGGTAAACATTGGTTTTATTTTCTAAATGATGGCATTTGTAAGGAGGAAGATGTCCTGTCCACTCCAGTATCTCTGGATTATATTGTACTACAAATCCTTTTGATATATATATAAAAGTAAACTGGAAAGATGCATGATTTCACTCAAGCTGAAAACAAGCACACTCACACAGAGCAGTGGTTAGTTGGTTCTATCTTCTCCCACCCACTGCAGATATAGAAGACAAACCTTCGCTTCCAAAGTCTCCAGTGCACATGGATACAAAGGGCAGTACTTGAGACTGACCATGCCCTGTTTTACAAATAAGCAACTCGCCTCATCTCAAACATCTATTAAAGTCTCCACTATACATTTTCCTTCAAAGAAAACTTTCATGGATCTACTATACTACTACTTACAGAATTCCAATTTATACTTCAGAACTAGACCACAAAGCATGATAATCTTTTTTTTTTAATTTAGTTCTCTTCTGTTTATTCTCCTTTTATTAGATTATTTTTAACCAATTTTGAATTATTTATTTTTGTATTGCCCACGTTTGTGTATTTATTAATAAGATTAATGTGATTAAGATGATTAAGAACCTACAACAGTTCTCATCTATGATAGAAGGAATGAACAGCAAGGCAGAGATTCAGCAAGAGGCTTTCTTCGTTTCCATGTGAGGCCTAAGGCTGGAGTTTAAATATTCCTTAATCATTGAGATCTCTGCACTGGGATAAATTCCACTGTAGGAAACAGACTTCATTTTATAGGTTGTTTTTTTTTTTTTTTTACCCTGCATATTTCTAGATTTACTTTTTCCCCCTTATCTCACTCTGTTTTCTGTAGCGCATTTTGTGAAAGAGCTCAGGGAGAGCCTCTGCTTATACTCATGTCTGAACTAACCTTTAGTATTTTAATAGCTTGAACAATGTTTTCATAAGGTGTTTTATATCCATCGATACCCCATAAACAACACTGGGTCCTGCTATTCTGTTAGAATAAATCAGCATAAGCTCCTTGTCTACAGAACTAAGCTGGCTTGAATTTGCAGTAAATTTGGCCAACTCTTTCTTTAGTGATATAAAAAACTGAATCCAACTGCTGAAAGTTGGAGCTGCATAAAATGCAGTGACCGTGCAGAGACTCAGTGCTTCTCAAACTTAGGATTGATGTAGCTTAAATCTCCAAGTTTAAGGTCTGAAAGGATCCCAAAGAATTCTGTGAAAATGTAGTTAGCAAAAAAAATTAAAAATGGCAAGCTCCACATAACTTTCTGCCAAAAGCTACACAAAACTTTGAGTTTAGTACAAGGTCAAGATAAAAATGGGATTTAGTGATTTTCTACCAGCCTGCTTATCCTCTCAGTTAAAAGAGAAAAGAAGGGAGACAAAGGACACAGAAAGCATCCATGTTAAAAGCAGGGGACCACCTGGGGAACAGAGCCCTTGGCATCACGCAGCCATGATCTACTACACCTGGAAATACTGAGAAGGATGAGGGATGGTGGCAGCACTTCCCTGGGGATGAAACCCTGGAAGAGTAATGGGGCAGGGTGGGTTGTGCTATACCCACAGCAAAGGACTTGGCTCAGAAAGAGCCATCCAAAACGTAAGAGGTATCAGTCTTTTAAACTCAATGACAAGTGCTGCAACAAACTTGCTAGAGGAAGTGTCACCCGCAGAAAGCCCTGGATTACCACAGTCTGTCCAGAATAGCAAACACCTCAGACTTGAGTGCCCCAGAGTAACAGCTCTGGCAAGCGAGTGACCAGCTTTGTAACAGGCTCAGCTGAAGCCGCTGCCATTTCTCGCCATTTGCGTTCTCATTCACGGGCGTTAACTCCTGTTGCTGTGACGAGCCCTGAGCCAGGAACCAGCATTAAAATTCACACGTACAGGGAGACCAAATGCAGAACTGATAAAGTGGTGAGGTGGTGCTTGGATCCTGGTGATCTGTGAGCGCAGACGGACCGGCTCTCCGGCTGTTTCACATATCCCACCCGCCTTGTTTGCACCGCTAACGTTTGTCACATCACAAGTTGTACCTTCAAAGCAAACTTCTGCTCTGAGATAGTACTGAGTAGGATTCACTTCTGAGTGAGAAACTTATGGTCTTCTGTGCTTTCATAATTTCTTCGGCGAAGCCAGAGTAAACCAAGGAGAAATGGAAGTCATATTTTTAGATTAAAATAAGTATGCCAGTTACGGTTCCCCTGGCCTGATTCCACACACACACACACCCCCTCCATGACAAGAACAAACAGTTGTAAATAAAGACTTCTAGGAAGCTGGACTTCAAGCCTTGAAGCACTATGTTTCCCTGAGCTTGGCAGGTAGCACACGGAATTGTGGACTAGCAGCACAATATTTTTCAGGATCTGTGTGCCTCAGATCAGCAAATACAGAGAAGGATGAAACTAGGATGTACTGCAAAGAGGGAAAATAGGAAAACAATTGAAAAACTGTAAAAGAAATAACATTTTTGGAAGAAAGTTACAGAAATGGGAATAATACTAGTTGTTCCTTTGAATGGAAATGAACAAGTAAAAGTTTGGGATTGTAAAACTGCTTCAAAAACCTCAGTTAATATAAAATGTCACAGGATTTACAGAAGTGATTTAAGCAGCTATGTTTACTCCATTTTCCACTTCTTCCCAATTAATATTTCTGCTGATGTAACCTCCCCTTGGCCACTAAAAGTGTTTTATCAGATAATCTTTTATTCATACTTAGGTGATGGATTAAATATCATAAAATTTCTGTATATTACATTACATCTACTATCTATAAGTTCATATGTATGCACACCACACTGGGTAAAAACAATACATGAAAAGCCTGCCATTTTTCATTGCAGAAATAACTTTTCAGCTCATTCCTGAGTATGTCACTGATGAAACCAAATACAGACACACTTTATTGCTTCACTCAGCTCAAAGATTTGTGTGAACAATTTCCTCTTTTTTTTTTTTTTTAACTTTGGACCTTTTCCATAAATAGTGGCTATTCGGAATACACAAACTGAGGAATGTTGACAGATCTGCCATCAACTTATAGGGAAAAAAGGAATATCTGTTTCTTCCTCTTTCTTGTTCTAACTCTTAACACTGTTTAATCTCAGACTTTTCTCAACAGCTGATAATGATAGTGAACATACTTTGCTATGAAGTCCTCAGCTACGATTTCTTCAAGGTTATTCACGGTGTTTCATTGAATCACCTTTAATATGAGTTGATTAGTGCAGTGTAAAATTGATTCCTGACAGATCAGTTTCTAAAACGTTCTAGGAAGCCATCACAGGCAAGAGGAAACCTTCTAGAGTAGGCTCCAATTAAAATCAAAACAATACAATCCTAGCTCCATACTTAAATGAAATTACATTTCAGCTTTACAAAAGCATGAATTGAAATTACATTTCAGCTTATAAAATCAAATTGCTTTGCAGATCAGTTACTTACAATGGTTTCATTCCTAAATATTGTGCCATTCTGTGTTCTGCTGCTACCAAATGATCAATAAAATCCTCATCCCTTATACTTGAACTAAAAAAACTCTGTATAAATGTGATCTTTTTATACCTTGTTCTCAAGTGGACTGCAAATCAAGTTATCTTAAAACTCAGTTTGGGTTCAATCAAACCAAAACTTCAAGGACTGTATTTAAGCAGTACTGTGATTTAAAAGCTCATGGAGAAAGAGCATCATCTCTGGCATTTGCAATTCTCCTGACATTAAGGCTTGCAGACATGTGCAGGCCTAAAAGCTGTAGCATCATTTATTTAAACTCCAAAAATGGAAATCTAAGCTTTCTTGTGACAAAAATTTGATTAAATACATTTTCTTCTAGTATAAATGGCAGCTGAAAATAAATGTTATTCAAAGACTATAAGACTACTGGAGCAAAACCAGTTCATTTCACTGGCTTTTTTGCAAGCTGAAGAGGATGGATTATTTTTCCAGCAAAATGTGGACCTCTTCTCCACAAAGAATTGCAACAGGAAGGAAACACTCCATGAGCATCCCACTCAAGAGGGCAAATGTGTCTAAGTAATTATGTCTCATTCCTATCTGCAAAGCCTCAACAAATTAGCACCAAAAAAAAAAGTCTCTGCATCTCTCATGCAGGTGCAATCTCATTCTTCCTTACCAATAATTCAACAGCATAGAAAATGTTTTTCAGTAAGAAACAAGCTACCTCTGGAATCCTAGAAAACAAATGAAAGGGGAAGGCAGTACCCATCTGCAGCAAAATTTGGTGGGGTTTTGGAGGGTATTGGGGAGTATTAATTTCACAATGAATTTCTTTCCAAAAGAAAGAGGTTTACCTCAGTCCAAAAAAGACAAGGAAATCTGCTCCCTTAAAATCTGCCTACCCACTTTGTTATCGACTTGTTATTCCCTTCATTTTTATGCTCAATTTGAGATTTTGTCCTGTACAAAGGAAGAGGCTGTTTCTGGCAACAACCTGTCTTCGAGTTCTGCAGAGACTCAAACCCTTCCTGTCTTGTCATAGTAATGACAAAGCGTCACAGTTTGATGCTGATGGGAAGAGACAAGTTCTGTCTACAGAAATGCTGCACTATTTCCAAAGAAACTTGGTGTGTTGGGCTCATGTGATGAGCCTTTGGTAGCGGGGGCTGCAGGGGTGACTTCTGCGCGAGGGCAGCAGGAGCTGCCCCACCTTGGGCAGAGCCAGTTCCAGCTGGGTGCAAAATGGACAGCTGAACAAGCACAACTTGAGCCCATTTTCCCAAGTTTCCTCCATGGTCTGTGTACCTTGATACATTCTGCACACATGAATAGTTGTCTTCTGCATTTCAGAAGAGGCAGTAGCAGATTAAAACTCCAGTATTTCAGGAAAGTTCTTTTCCTGATTAGATGCTGTCAAGAGTCAGTGTGGTGCTAAGTGAAAAACAAGTCTTTGGAGGTGCAAATTGTTATCTCAGAAAAACTGTAGAAAGAAGAGTGACATCAGTGAGATGCAACTTTCAAAGGAGAAAAAAGACCAGAGGCTAGCACAATTTTATAAAAAGTATATACACAAACATGTAGTTTCTACCTCATCACAAAATTGCACATTTTCATTCTTTTCAGCAGCAGGGATCACAAATGTGAGCATCCTTCCTACCACATTAGTATGAAATCAGCTTTGAGGAGGCAGTGAGAGATGCATCATTAAAAACGTGAACTTGAGTGCTGGCCCCAAGCTGTCCCTGGGTTGTGGCACTGGGGTCTCCCATAATTAGTGATGAAGCAGCATTCAGATCACTGGGAGCACATCTGCAGCAAATCAGGTGGGGAAATCAGTCACACCACTGCTACCAGCAGTTCTTCAAGGTTTCATATTTACAGCAAAGCTCTTCCTCTGCACTGACAAAACAAAACAAAACACTCGCAACACACCACCACCAAGAAATCTGAAACACTGCATCCAGTTTGGAACTTTTGTTTTATAAGTCTTTAAAAGACGATTCCTGCCATGATTCTCCTGCATTGAAATCAGAGTTAAGGCACTGGGTTTCCTGAATCGTCCGTGTATTGTGCATGAACACCCTTTTCACAAACAGTAACATTAAAATAAAAACCAAACCAAAAAACAAAAACAGAACAACTGGCAACAATTGCAAAAGGTCTATGAATGGCAATACCAGGTGAATTTCCAAATCAAAATGATGATACCAAATCGAGTAAAAACAAAAGTATGTCAGAAATATCGCAGGATCTTTTTTTCAGGGGTGTATGCAGCAGTGCTTAGTCTGGGGGAGGATGCTGCCTGTTATTTTGTGCTAATTTTTCTTACAAGTTCTTTTTTATTCCTCACAAATTTAAGATTACAGTCTGCTGAAACAGTTTCTTGCCTTACAGGTTTGGTAACAACAAAGACATCAGGTTTCCTAACTGGCATAGGAAATGACTGAAAGAACTGTATCATATCTTTAAGTGCCGATTTTAATGAACGCTTATCTCACCTCATCATCTTAATGACAGGTTACGTAATTCTATGTTAGGCCCCTCAAACTGTTGCCTGGCACTGAAAATATGCCTTAGCTATCACTACCTTCCACTTTTCAGGTAGTGCTTTTTATTTAGCCAAGACTCAGGCATGCCTGATTTCCTTTATATAAAACACAAGACCTTCTACCACCAGCAGATAATTCCCTGGGCACATTTCTGGAATCAAACATTTGTTTGATTGTTTTGATTTATTTCCTCTTGCCTCAGTCAGGTTTCAGGAATTGAGCTGCTTGTACTCCTACCCTGGGGGGGTTAACTTAATGACTCACTTTGTTCAATCTGTTTAGTGCATCCCAAAGTCAATGCAATACAGTGAGGGCTGGATGGGGGTGGTGAGGAGAGGGGGAAAAGTCAACCATTTTACTGATAGCAAACAAGCAGAGACTGTGCACAAACTTGTTGGACTGTCTGAAAGCTATTTTATACTTGTTCAGCCTCTGTCTCCTGAAAATAATACCACAGTTTCAGTCCCACTGTTTTGTCATTGCACTTGTTCCTACTGAAATACAAATACACACATTACTAACCATTTTCATTGTATATCCAGATTTTTCTAGGAAAAAAAGTCTTAAACTAAATCATCTCCTCCACCTCCCCATTTACTTAAAACACTTCAATTCCTCAGATAATGATTTATCTGATTACAGATTGGAGAGGGATATGGGGTCATAGAAGACCAGAGAGGTTGACTTTAGTCACGGGGTGGATTGTGGTAGTACATCCTCACCATCACCACCTCACCATGAGCTGAGAAATGCTCTTGAGCTTATCAGAAGCCCTGGTCTGTTTCCCAGAATTAAAAGGTATCTAAAGAGGACCTGGTTTTTAACCAACAGCCTTGGAAACTCATTTACACCCTTGTAGTTTCTGGAGAGCACCACAGCACAGCACAAGTGTAGGAATGAGGCCAAGAAATGGCCATGGACTGTAGGGGTGCATTAAGAGCACCAAAGAGCCCCAAAGCCTCTGACCCATTTCCAGAAAGGCCTGAAAGAACAGCCTGTGAATGAGAATTAATTTGCACAACAAGTGAGAAACCTGTCCACAAATATACATACCCCTGCCAAGCCTGGGCAGTGGCCCCAGGATCCTGGACATCTCCTCAGCCAGAACAGCACAGCTGGATCAATGCTGAAACCAGGACAGACATCCCTTCCAGCTGGATCGACACTGGAACCGACTGATGATCTCTTTTTCTCCCTCTTTTCCTCTCTCCCCCCTTTAATCCATCTCTTCCTTTTTCTCTCCCCTTTTACCATTAATCCAAAACCCACTGCTGTGTGCTTGTACAAGTAGGCCAGGGACTGATACACCAATTTCTGTGCTAAGAGTGTAATTTATTAATACAACTTTCTGATTGTGTCCTCTCTTATTTTTGTCATTCCTTTTGACCATGTTCATTTATGAAACTTAGATCTTTCCTTCCCCTAAAGGGTGGGTGGTCACAGTGGTTCAGGAGCTTCACAGCTGTTATCAAATGTACAAAGTGTGGCTAGATGCTGCAAGGAATGGAAAAATGGGGTTTCTGAGCTTCCCCAATCCTTTTTTTTTTTATTATTCTAACTACATGTAAAGGTACCATGAGATCTATCTCTCTCTTTTACATCAGCCTGAGCTGGAGGGAAGGAGGGGAGTAGTGTGAAAAGCCAAGAATAATGGAGGAAAGAATGAGACAAAACTTCCAATAGTAAGCAATTCCAAACTGCTGGATGTATTCAGAACTCATATCTAGAACTGAAACTGTTCTTACTGTATTTCTGAGCCTTTTAAAGCAGGAGCAATAGCTCAGGTCCTAAGCCATTCTTAAGCATTAAGAATGTTTATTTCTGCTTTGTGCCAGAAGCTGGTCAGAATTAATAGCATTTTTTGCTCATGGCAATTTCTTTTTTATTTATTTTATTACTTTATGAGTAAATTTGTTCTTAATAATTTTCTCTGCAGGGAACAGGAAGACATTTATTTCCATAAGGACCATTTTTCTATCCTGGGGGTTCTAGCAGTTACATTAAGAAAAAAAAAAAAGATTGACAAAAAAGAATATAAAAAGTTTAAAAAGAAGGCTATATACACTCCTCTCACTGTGAAATACCATCTTTTTCTTTTTCCAAGTACTGACAGCGAATTGGTTCTTTTAATTCCCAGGCATTTCAAGAACAGCATGAGACTTGCAAAGGCAAGAGAAAACAATACAGAATAAAAAGTACTGATTAACTTGTGGTGGCTCATTGAGTCAGAATGTGGTTCCCTACTGTGCTGTCTCTAAAAATCTTAAATCATCCTTCCCTCCCAGAAGCACAAAGAATAATTTGATCTTACAAGGTAACAAATTCCTGTAATCCAAAGAAAAAGTTTTTTAAGGGTGGAGGATCTTGATAAATTGCATTTTTTAATTATAAAATCTAATTAAAATATCCAGCAATATATTACTAAACATGGGGGTTATTTTTCCTTTTTAAGACAATCTGACACAGCTATTTCTTACAAAAGAGCCCCACAGGTTTATGCTAAGAAAATTTTCTACTTGGTCCTACTTCATTGCTTTACTACTGGTGCCAGTTTTAATTGCCAAAACTAGAAGGTGTCACCATCGGGATCCTTGAATCATCACCACAGAGAAACAACATTCCCTACCAACTGGGAGCTCTCCTTTTTTTCAGTATCTGTTAGTTTCTTTCACTAGGACTTGCTAAAATTTCTACCCATTTCTTGAGATCTTTATTACTTCTGATAATTAAGGTATTACAGCTTGAATTATTTTATTACTAAGATCGTTAATCAGGGATGGGGGGACAGGGATGACACAGAGCATGGATGGATGAAACACTTAGAGTTCCATTACGTTTTTCCCAGAAGCATTCCCATACTTATCTTTTTCCTTTATTTTTCTTTGTATCTTGATAATATATTATGAATTCCTACTTGGAAACCACCATTATAGCGTCTCCAAATCACTCTATTCAATAACTTTTCTTCCATAACTGTCAGTCTTTCCTCACTGCAAAGTTTCTTCTCCTCATTCTCTGTGGTTGCCTTCATTATCTTCCAGGCATTTGAGTTTTGAGGAGTTTAATGCCAGCTTCTTCCCTGTTTATCTGGTAGATTCATGTGACCTATCATTTTTGAACTTATGCTTTTGTCAGTGCATCTCTTTAAATTCCCATTTGTTGTTCAAATCCTGTCTTTTTGCATCCGGCTGATTCCAAATTATCCAGCTAATATATAAATTAATTCCTGAGGTTTTCTTTACATCCCCTACAGGACGCATAAAGGAGAATGAAGCCAGAAAGAAGTCATAAAAGTTTCCTTGGGTGTCTCCAAACTTTCTTGCAAGATCCTTTAATGGATTTTTCCTTTTGCAGTAGAGTTACAGAGTTCAACGACCAAATCCTGCCATTTCCAGGCTGCAGCTCTCCCTTGTACGTCAGACATCATCTCCTAGTGTGTACCCAGCCTTACTTATCTCGGTAGGTTTACTCCCAGCAGAATACTTCACAAACAGGGGCCTTGAACCCAGGCCCTGAAACAACATAACACCAATTAGCCCAAACGCTGAAGAATGAAAGGAGTTTCTGAAGTTAGCTGTCATTAGCTATATGAGGAGAGAGAAATGGCAGACTTTTGTCTTGGGTATACGACATTAAAGCACAAAAAAATAAATTAAATATTGTTGTGCTTTGGTAAATGTCAACAACTACCTCAGTGGGAGAGTGAAAGGCCTCTGGCAGAGGAATTCGGTATAGAAGACCAGATTTCAAAAAAAATCTGTTTTATTCTTTAAAAGGAGCTGTCAACACAAGTCACAAAGGATGACAGACAGAAATGAGATTAGGAACCGACTTTTAAAAACCTGTCATCCTAGGAAATCAATAGGAAATAATTAACTAATAAATTATAGCATCTGCTATTTTAGGATTTAGTGTTCTAATACAAACCTTCCTTCCTAATTTCATTAAAGATAAGTAAGATATTTAGCACTTTGGGAAGACAAGGAAGCAACAATACTGCCCTGGGTCTTAGCCTCCCATATATGAAAATCTTCCTATGTAAACATCTCAGAACTAAGGGTCATCTCAAAGAAAAAGGCATTAATAACATTGTAGGCTTCATCCTTACTAATATCAGGACAGTCAGATTGTGTTCTGTTCTGTGTTGGTGTCTGTACAAATACTATAAATATAGAAAATAAAATATACATAAATATATGTCAGTGGTGGGTACATGAGTTGTGTAATGTACTTTATCCAAGTCAAGTATCTTCTGTACAAGTAGTGCTTCATAAAATAACACAGAATGATAAGCAAAAATTATGCATTTAATTTATTCTATTGGTTCAAATCAGAACTCACAGCCAATCCGTTTAAGAAACTGAAACCTCAAGAGAACATCAGATTTCTGGACCTTGTTATCATCTTTCCAGGCTGTAAATCTACAGTGACATCCATAAATCTATTAAAGCTACTGAGCTTGAATCTAATAACCCAAAACTATATAATGAATTTCTAGCTTGTCATTTTACTCTGCATTTCCTCAAAGTCTGCTATGCCTAGCTTCCTACTCTAAACTGATTTGTATATGATGCAAAGACTATTTAGCCAAAAAATATTCTTGAGGTGTATCTCATTAGTGCCTATAGCTGACCCCTATGTTTCAGACACACCTTTTGTATCATATTTTTATAAAACAGTGCTGTTCTGATCATGTGAGGATCAGAAACGAGCACAGTGCAAAGATGGTTTAAGTCCCCATAAACAGAAATATCTTTTCTTCATCATTAGTTGTCAGTATTTTGGTACATCTATTTACCCACCAAAACTCAGTATAAGCAGCTAGAAAATTAAACTAGAAAGAAAAAGATTCCAGTGTGTGGATGCATCTAGGAGTTGCTCTGATTTACAAAAAAACATTTACCACTTACTTACAGTTTTGAATAACTACTTTTTTCATCTTGCACTTGAGATGCCAGATAATGTAATTGATTATTTTCATACCACTGAACCAAGACTTTTCTTGCAGTGATACTAAATTAGGCGTTAATTTCTCGGATTAGCTGGCAGATCTTTGAAACGTGCCATCTGAAGATAAAGGATGTTTGAGGTAACACCCAAATGTTAGCTCTCACCCACCATCAGGTAAGAGCGACCAGGAAGTTCTGCCTATGCCAGGCATTTTGTGAGCACTAACTCGTTCACTTCATTTAAAATTATCTAAATGTTTTTTTGTTTTCATTAAGAACACTGATTTATTGAGGGATTCTTTTCCTTTCATTGTATTAGGAGGAAGTCCCGTGGTCATTTTCAGTGTGAGATCTGTAGGGAGAAGTGACAGCAGTAAGGGCAGTACCAACAATATTATCAATCTATGCAGCAGGTTCTATGTGCCACCACACACAGGAGCAAATGGCCTTTTTATCCAGCTTAAAGTTGAGCCAGGCTGCACATATAAATATATTTTGCTTTTATTTCCTCAGGCTATCAACTACAAAGGATGAACTGAGACAAACAGAAAGGGACAATCAGTAGTGGTAGCCTGTTACATTACAAAATACATATCTCATACACAAGACCTCATCAAAGGAATGTCACTAAATGCAAGAGATTGTCAGCTAAATAGCATTGTAATTGCTAATTTGGCAGACATATGGTTTTAATGAGGCTGGAAGAAAAATCCTTATCTACTGGTGTAGTTGAAAACTATGAGCTGAGAAACAATTACTTAATCTGAAATGAGATTTGTTACATAAATCCATATAAAGCCATTGCTAAAGGGTTTCTACTTCTTTACCCTCTGTTAGTTCTCTTACATCGGCCTTCTTTGGGACCCCTTATAATAGTAAAATCACAATGTCAGGGAAATTATCAAATGCAAAGGCCTTGGAAAATGTCCTGCTTTCTCAGATATCAGTGATTTTAGTTTTAATTCGTGGGTTTGCTTCCTTTTCTCATGAACAATAATCCATTTGCTGAACGAAACCATTCCTTGTCTTTTCAAATTCCAGAGAATTTTTGCTAATTACAGAATTCATAATGCAGAGAAATGTGTTTGCACTCTCCAGACTAGAAGTTCAGCCTGGAAGAAGAGGAAACAGGAAAAGGATGGGGGGTGGGGTGGGCAAAAGGGTTGTGTGAAAGAAAAGGATGAAAAACATCCTCACAGTGTAGGGCCAAGCCAGACCACTGCAGCAGAAGGCTCTGTGAGAAATACTTCCCCACAGTGTGAATGCTGCACCCTGATGATAAAATAAAGCTCTTGGATCCACACAAATTCCAAAAGCTTATGCTGACCTTCTTTGATCCAGACATTTGACAAAATCAGTAGCATCTCTCTTAAAGTAAAATTTTTGCACGTAGTGGAACAATTCTGCTTCAACCATTTGTCTACTTGGTGGATCAGGAATTGCCTGAATGCTCACACTCAAGGAGTTGTTGTCAGCAGCTTGAGGTCCAAGTGGAGACCAGTTTAAAGTGCTGTTCCTCAGGGGGTGATTTTGGAACTGTGTCTGTTTAACGTCTCTATTGCCAATGTGGGCAGTGGGATGGAGGCCATCCTCAGCAAGGTTGCCAACACCAAGCTGCGTGCTGCCCTTGCTGGAGGGACCCTGACAGGCTGGAGAGACTCATGAGAACCTCATGATGTTCAACAAGGCCAAGAGCAAAGTCCTGCACCTGGGTTGGGGCAATCGCCAGCACAAACGCAGGCTGGGCAGAGAATGGATTGGGAACAGCCCTGAGGAGAAGGACTTGGGGGTGCTGGTTGACAAGAAGCTCAACAGGACCTGGCAATGTGCACTCACAGCCCAGAAAGTCAAATGCGTCCAAAGCACCATGGGCAGCAGCTCAGGGGAGGAGATTCTGCCCCTCTACTCTGCTGAGACCCCACCTGGAGCTCTGCATCCAGCTTTGGGGCACCCAGCACAAGCAGAATGTGAACCTGTTGGAGCAAGGCCTCAATGATCAGGGAGCTGGAGCACCTCCCCTATGGAAACAGGCTTAGAGGAATGGGCTTGTCCAGCCTGGAAAAGAGAAGCCTCCAGGGAGATCTCATTGTGGCCTCCCAGTACCTCAAGGGGGCCTAAAAAAGAGCTGGAGAGGTGCTTTTTATAAGGACATGCAGTAATAGGGAAGGGGGAGTTACTTTAAACAGAAGTAGATTTAGATATTAGGAAGAAATTCTTTATGTGAATGTGAGAAGACATTGAAACACATGTCCTGGAGAAGCTCTGGCTGCCCCATCCCTGGAACTGTCCAAGGCCAGGTTGGATGGGGCCCTGAACAAACCGTTTCAGTGAACGATGTCCCTGCCCCAAGGCAGGGGGTTTGGAATGAGATGATCTTTAAGGTCACTTCCAACCCAGGCCATTTTGTGATTCCATGAAATGCAACCTGAACCATTCCTTGTTTCCTTGAATGTTATGGTCAGAGAAGTGTTACCCCTTTTTACAGTATAAGATGAAAATAGATGAAATATTCTTGTCAGTAAAAGTAGAATCTTGAAACACTGGTGTCAATGATCTTTAGGCTGTCTCCTGATTTTTTAAGAAATCCTCTGAGAAGTTGGGAAAAGTATTAGATGATTCAGTCGCTATGGTTCAAGGATGTTCAGATCTGAAAGTTGATTAAATTATCTCAGGTGATCAGGCTGTGATGAGGCTTTTTTCATTGCTACCCCTAACCCAAATAAAAACTCTCATAGAAAGATAAAGTTACAGGGCAAAAGTTCCTCCTGTATGTTTTGGCAGAGGACTAGAGTTCCATGGCAATTAAAAATACTCCAGGACAGTAGAAGAGGATCTGTACAACCATCTTGCCTGATAGAATGCTGCCAGAGAAAAAAGATCAGCAACAGGGCTTTGAATTTTGATGAGGCTCAGACAAGGCAATTTTTATATATTGCTGTGTGTGCTAGCAAAGAGACACCAAAAGTCGGTTTCAGGCAGTATCAAACTATAAAATCAACTTAAAGAGGACAAAACACAGTTGAACATCTCCTGCTGTCACCTGACACATGTAAAGATACCTGGCATAACCCTCCAACTCCTTCTGAGCTCCGAGAGCTTTGCACAAGTAGCAAAAATGTGAGCACTTTTTGTGATGACAAATTGGCATTTAGCCAAATATCACTATTTATTTTCCTAAGTGCAGCTTTTTGCAGCAATCTTTTCAGAATTTCACCTTAATTTCAAGTCATTTCTCCCATTTCTTATGTTCATTTTGAGCTATAAGTTAAGAAATTAGTAAAAAGAACACTATATTACACCTAGGACAGGCCTCTGACTTCATGTATGCAATTTTATTAGAACTAGAATAGTACTAGCTAGGATTGTTTGAATAATTCAATAACTAGAATTCAGTAGTTGGAATGATTCACTAAAAATAGTTTAACAGTTAGAAGAACAATAATTCCATTGTAAGAGCTAGAGTGAGAAATAGAAATATGAAAAATCACATTTTTTTTGCTTTTCACATAGCTCCCTGGACTGTGATTTTCTGACACATGATGGGTCTTCACTACAAAGAATTACACTGAAGAGAAAAAAATCCAAAACATCAACAATTTAAAAAAAAAAACCTGAAAGGTAAGGAAAAATGTAAAAGTACTGTTTGATATATTTTATATTGATACTTCTTGCCATATTAGAAAAAATAAATAGAATGGCACTAAGCCTAGGGAAAAGAAGAATTTTATATATTAAAAAGTAAGTTAATGGCACTACAGCACCACAGGTATTGCAGTAGCTGTATCTCTTAGAAAATACTTTAAATGTCCTGTGTATTTCTGCTGTTACAAATGCACCTTTTTTATAATGTTCTATGGATTTTAATTGCATAACTCCAGCTCAGTGCTTAACTTGGACTCAAACATTACAATTTTCCTGTCTCTTTCCTGACATGTAACACAAGCCTAAAGCAAATGAGCTGTTTCTATGGGCTCCTTCACCACGTGCAAGCAGAACACAGCAACTGCAACAGAATTTTTGGAAAACATTTTGATACTCCTGCTGTCTTCTGTACAGCAGCAATCCTGTCCAGCAAATGGATGCTCCTGCAGAGAAACAGGGCAGGATAACTCATCTCTCAGACTGAACCAGACAACCCCAGTGCTTGCATGTTGGGGGTTGTTTAGCTCCAAATTTTATACCCTTTTCTCCCTTGGCAGAAAGCTGTCCTAAAGATCAGAGGGTAGGGGCAAAAGCTAGAGAGAGGTGTCAGCTCAATTTTTGTCAAGTTCTGTGGGTGACTTTACCCCAGCCTGAAGGAAGCAGTGCACCCACTCCACAGCCAAAGTTGAGGCTGCCATTCCACTATCTTTGCCCAAAAGTCATTTCCTGCTTTGTTTCATTCAAGTAGATTTCTGAGGGGCCAGTTTTCAATGTGGCTCTTCAAAAGATTAAAAACTGTCTCATGCACATATGCTGTTTTCTCTTTTTCTCCTTTGTTTTTCCCTACTCTGATAAGAAAACTAATTAAAATAGCTGATTCCTTCAAAAAGAAGAACTGGAAAGTTCTGAATACAAGAAACTCATCTAATTGCAAGCCATGAAGTCAAAAATATTTTTAAAATGTATTAAAAGAGCACAATGGTTGATTTTAGTTTCTTAAGCCAACATAAAGCAGCCATAAGTGCAGGATGGAAAATCTGAGTAGAAAAATCAGCATGGCCTTGAGCTTGTATAATATTGTCCACTGAGCTAAAGAAAAACATGACTTGAGGGAGAAGGCAACATTTCCTGCTGTTCCAAGAAGTATAGTAGCACAGTTAAAGAGCAATGTGCCAAGCAAAGATGGCAAAATAGAGAGTTTTTAGAACATAAAAACCCAAGAAAAACAAAAGTTTAGACATACAGTTCAATTCTCTTCCTTTGCTACACTTAAGAAAATTATTTATACGTTTGCACAATAAATATTAAAATGCTGCTTTAAAAAAATAGTTATTGAAAGGAAAACTTTCTTCCCACTCTCCAAAAAAGTTAGGGAGCCTGTTGTGGCCTGTGCACAGTCTATAACACACAATCACTAATGACTGGTGAGTGGTTCCATATTCTACCTAATTTTTAGCAAGTATCAAAGAAATTACTGAACTGAAAAAGAAAGAGATTAAACTAAAAATTAACTTCATCCATCACTCTTTATGAGCCATGAAAAAAAGTCTTCAGAGGGAATAAATCTTTATGTGAGACACTACTGCTGTTGAAAAGTTTCTGTGCTTGAAAAGCGTGAACACCTTAAAGCTTGTAAGATGTTCTGTTGACATTTTGCTCTTTTGATTAAATTTCCTGTGCTGTTGTGTATCATATGAAACGGTGGTGAGTTGCTGTAGCATTTCAAAAGTACCTTTGCTCTATAAACACATTAGCAGTCTATTTAAATTCTTAGATATATTATTACTGGCCTGGAGCTCTTCTGAGTAGCAGTAATAAGCTTAAGAAGCATGTTTATTAGCACTGCTAACATACAGCAGTAATTAGCAATTACAGCACTCTCCCCAGGTTCAAAATGTTCTCGGAGTCTCAAGGAAAAGCACAAAGAAGAGTTCAATCTTTTTCTTATTTGTAAAAGACATGACACACATGATTAAACAGGGGTGTTTTACAAATATGAGTTAAAGTGATTTGCCAAGGCCACAGCTGGAATCACCGGAACAGTGGGGTCTGAATTCAGGCTTCCTAGTTTTCAGTTCCTGTGTCAACAGTGACTAAAAAGAATTAAAAATAAATAAACAAACATTGTTTTTTATCATCTTGACTAGAAATCTTCAAGCATTTTTCTTGGGTTAGGTGATCTATAAAGCTGAAAATCATGGGGTATATTCTGAATCTTTACCTGCATACAGAAACTTTATTCTCAGTGAAAAGTCACATATTTCTGAACAGTGATTCTTGATAGAAAAGGCATCCTGAGGATTTATTTGCGTAGCTGTCAAAGCAGACAGACGAGTTTCCTAAGAAAAACACAGCTAATCCTCCTTTCAGAAGAGCAATTCACACCTCAACCCCCTCGCTTTGTCGGAGCTCGTTTGGGATGTGTTTAGTAAAGTGAAATGGGCCGAATTCACAACTTCAGTGCCTGCAGAGCCTGGCCTGTATCATCCTGTGCTTCTCCAGCTCCAACTGAGGTCAGGAGCAGCCCAGATTCTTTCAAGTGTTGCTGAGCATCTAGAGGGGCTGTGCCCAGTGAGAGAAGACTTTCACAGAATATCACCATCCACAGTTTCTGCAGGACTGATATTGTTTGTGTGAAAGTCCTAGATGAATACCATCACATCCATGGAAACACTGAATTCAACTTTTCTCGGCTGAAACGTGAGAGTTGGAGGGCTTTGGCCCCTTTCCAAACAAGAACTCCACTCTGTAAACATTGTTAATTTCTTTCCCCTTGAACACAAAGGAAAAGTTTAGTATAAAGACAAAGATTTGTTTAATAAGGCTGCAAGATTAAACTTAACGATTTTTCTAAAAACCGATGCGGGCTCTGGGCACTTACTGTCAAAAGAGAAGTGGGGAGATGTTCTTTAACAGTAGCTTGTTTTGCACGAAGTTGTAAAATTAACTTTAGCCAAAGCAATCGAGCTTTCTAACAGCATTTGGCTCCAAGAAATGCCTCATATACAAAAGCAGATGAAGAACCACGACAGCACTGCTCCTAGCTTGTTTAAAAATAAAATGAATGACAAAACAGGCGCCCTTCTATGCCCCTGTCTCTGCTGATGATTTCCCAGGCTAACATATCCTAGCACCAGCCACAGCCTAAGTCCTTCAGATGCTACATGTTTTAAGGTTCTTGGGGCTGTGGTGACACAACATAAATGCCTGACAATGCCAAGCTGGGATTATGTATAAATCTCAAGGAAACCATTACTTTACTGGGATAACAATCCGGTTTTGTCAGTGCTCAAAAGGAACTCTGCTCCTGAATTATGTCTCCTGGCAGAGAAATACCCCAAAGCAGAACTACTGCTCACTTCACATCCTGGTGGATGAAGTGTGCATGTGGACTAAGGGATGGCTCTGAGAAAAGTATACTTGAAACAAAAGTGACTGAATAATCTTATTTTATTCAGCATTTTGAACCCACATCCTAGAATTAAGTATCTCACTGGGCACCAGGGTTTGTAGGTGACTGAAGTCACCTGGGGAAGTACTCTGCTAAAAAAATTATAAAATAAATATTTTTTTAAAAAGGTTCCTTTTTCACAAACTACAGTAGTAAATTACAGATATTTACAGCAGTTTATCCTCCCACCTTCTTTCAGCAATAAAGTTTGAATGGGGATGACAAACATATCTGAACAAAACCTCAGGAACTACAGAATCAGCACTCGGTGACATTGTTTGCAACCGTTCCTCCCTTCATATACCAAGAGGCTTTGTGGTGATCCATTTCTGACATTTTCAGCAAAAAAAGAAGAAAGAAAAAGACGCTGCCAGCAGCCCTTTGCAAACTTTCAATTGATGGCCGAGAATGATAAGAGGTGACCTCTAGCTCTTGCTGTCTGACAGAGCAGCTCTCCAGTTAGGAGGGGCAAGACTCATTCCTGTCAAGCACAAACGAGGAAGGATTGGAAAGGAACAGGCTGCTCTGTATCAGCTTTAGAGCCCTTCCTGCCTTTCTGTGGCTGCTAAAGGGCTCGTGTGTGCCAGCACTTCCAGCCAAGAAGCGTTACCTGAAGGGAGCACTAAAACCTGAGCCTGCACATACACGATGTAATTCCCCTGCACAGAAAGAGTAGAGGGTTCTCTTGAGTTTAAGAGACTGAATGTGGTCTACGGTAGAAAGCCAGGTAATTCCATCCAGGAATTTTCTTTCTCCCGAAATTTAACAGAGCAGCAGTTCAACTGAGATGTTACAGGAAAGGGCAGTGGCACATTCGACAAAATATCTGGAGTTAGTGGTTTTGCTATATCTGAATTCAGTAAATTCTGCCACAACCTGCAATGCAATAACGGAGAAGCATATGGACAGAATTAATTATGGAAGAACTTCGCAAAAGTAGTGGAATGAGATCTGTTAGGTGCCATTTTTCCATAAGACACTGAGAAATCTTCCAATTCCAGCATCTTGTTCTCTCGTCACCTTCTCAAAGATGCTTCCAGTTTCACAGTAATTGACAATAAATTTTCCTAGCATTTTAATTTTTAAAAGTTTTCATGAAAAAAATTATGCAACATAGTGTTTGAATCTTTTTTAAGTGTGCTCTGGTGAAGGTGTCACTGACAATTGTTCTTTAATTAATAATTTTTCTTTTATGCAACATTCAACAAGCATCTTACTACCTAGGAGGGAAAAAGAGAGAAGGGGTAGAGAGTAGTGACAAAGAAATCAGAAAAATAAATAGAAGACAAAAAAAAAGTCTGCTTCCCAGTAGAAATTTGTATTTTGTGTCACACTATTTAGCTCACTACAAGCCCTATAAAAACCAAATTATATCTTGTGCTTCACCAATAAACAGCGGAGAGAAGGGAAAACTTCTTACCGTCAGTTCAGTCATACCAGAAGGAAATAAAAATGGGGACAGGTCTGCACAGGTGTTTTTTGTTTCACAATGGTAAAATTTAGGCATAAAACTGCAGAGTATGTGCCTTGCTCCAGCAGTGCATCTACCACATAAACTTGGCTTCAGCTGAAGCAGAATAAATTAAAGAACAGAATGCTTGGAAAACATAATCTCAGAAAAAAAAAAATCTGATCATAATAGAGTATTGTACCTGTCTGCAAGAAAATAGAAATATTTCATCTGAATAGCTGACATTTGGGCAATAAAACACAATGCTTCTCAAAATTATTTGCTGCTTAGTTGATTTGTGAGTTTTTAAAATATTTTCTGAAAATTATCTTTGTGCGGCAAACCTTTTATCAATCCAGTTGATAGATATAAATTAATATATTAATTACTTTATTGATATATTTACTAATTAAGGTATAAGAGTAGAATCCTTCCCTATTTATCACTGTTTTAGCTTTTAATGTATGTGTGTTTTAATCTGGCCTATTATTTTCAGTAGCAACACAGTCTATGAACTTAAAAATTGGAAAAGCAAATTCTGTATGCTTCTGTTCCTTTAGCATCAGCTCTCTTGGTTCCTCAACACGGTTTTAAATAAACATGGTTTTGGTTTTAAATAAACATCTCTTCAGAAAATCCAAGCAGCAATAAATTATTTGTTTCACTAGACTTTTATAACACAAGATTTTCCAACCCATTGTATTAACACACTGAAGCTCAGTTTTCAGAATAAGTGACAAGAGGGGAGAATAAAAATACATGAACTATCAAAATATCATAACAGTGAAATGTAAAGGAGTGGAAATTCTGAAAATGAAATAAAACCAAATTTCTTCCAGAGCAAGCCTGTGTGGGTTGTTGATATTTGTGAGAATCAAGCCTAGAGCTACCTTGTTATTTGCACCCAAATACTCAGACAGAGCAGAAATCCAATTTTGAACAATTGATCCTCCCCTGCTCAATTCCAACAAATATTAGAAGTCATGCAGAAACCTTTAATATAGTCCACTTCCATAAAGCCCCTTCGGTATTTGTTTCCAGGAAAAAAAAGCACGGTGAGCTTCCTTTCCCATTTCATCACCTACCACGCCTCTTCCTGTCTTTAGGCAAGGCAGGGAGGTCAATTTCCAGGGAGCACAGGGCTGTCCTGGAGCATTGCACAGCTGAATGCAGGGGGAAAGGGAACCATAAATAATATACAAAAATGGTAAATGGTGGATAAACCAATTGTCAAGGACAGTTTAAACCCAGTGTGGCTCCTGTTGAAGTGACACACAAATGATGCTCGAGTGAGTGACAGACAACATAAAACCAACACAGAAACAACAAGATGAGGGCACTCAGGCAAATTTAAGCCCAAGTTCAACCAAAGCTCCCAAAACAAAACTAAAATAAACTCTATCCTGTATAGAAACATTACTTTCCTCCTAGGCCTCAATCTATCTATGAATTGCAGGCAGTATAACACTTTATTCCCCTTTCTTTTTTGCTGGCAATTTGCATTATAAAGTCTTCAACCCAGTAAATTATTCTTGTCATTCCAGTTGTTATTCTTTTCATGTGTCAACTTAAATAAGGTATTGCATCTGGACTCTAAATATCTTCAAATGAAAGGGCTCTTCTCCTCACCTCAGAGGACTCTGAATGAGAACCTCTGTCCTCAGAGAACCTCAAGCAACCGCAGGAAACAGTAGGGAATGAAAGCAAGGAGAACCAAAGGAAAAAAGTCTCCTTCCCCCAGATATATGTTTATAAGCAACAACCAACCAACCAAAAAAACACAAAGCACAATGAGAAAAATATCTGCAGACAAAGTTAATTCTGCAAAAGCACTTCTGCATTATTGAAAATCTATGTAGCAAATTGATCTGACTGAAAAGATAAAGTTTCTAGGCTGAGGGACGAGGAGTGATTCTCCTTCCTACTCACATGAACAAAGAAGTTTATTGCTTTACTCAACCAACTTGTCATTACAGACACTCACAGGGTAAGATTTCAAAACCATTGAATGTATACAATTAACTGACATTCTCATTAACTTTTTTTTTTTCCAGGAGAAACAGCTGTTACTCTTCACTGCTTCATGCAGCATTCTAACAATTACTGCATTTCATCAACTTTGGCTATTTCGGAAATTTAGTCAATAACAAGCTGAGCTAAAAAAAGCCTAACAGAAATATTTTTAAAAGATAATCACGTTGTTCAAGTTTTTATGACCATTCACCTGCAAGCAGAAAAAAATCCCCTTGTTCTTCTGCATAATGCAGCTGGGCAAGCTCCTGCCTAAGCACTAAAATTAACAATACAAGGGCTGGGGCAGCACACATGGGAATGCATGAGGAGCAGGTCACAAGATCATAAGAAAAGAACATCTGTTGCTCTTATTTAAGACTTAGGATGCAAAACTATCAAGTGCTAGGATTCTTTTTCATCCCCGTGATGTAAAATGCAATTATTCCTCTTGGCACAAAGCAAGTAATTGAGACTACAATGAGTACAATTAAAAAGACTGTGAGATTCTGCTCCAGGTTCCCCCCATGCCTCTGAGAGTGGCAAAGCCCTGGTAAAATTTGCTTTACATAGTCCTGGGCCTAAAAATTTGGTCTAGTCTTCTACCTCTGAAATGAATCTCAATAGACAATAAGAGAGAAAGGAACCGCAATGACAACCTGAACCTCTTCACAGTAGTAGGGAGTGGGAGTGAAAATGAAAGAGATTCAGGTGTAAGGAAACACTTCAGCATTTTTCCAGTAAAGCAGTGGACCCTCCCAACCTCAATTATCCTGTGATCCCCTGAAATGAATCATGATTCTGCACCTGGTATTTTTTGGGTTTAGCCTCATTTGTGACCTCACTCATCTTTACACCATCCAAACATAACATTCAGGAAAAAATAATTGGTTTCTTAGAGGGTTTTGGACTTACATCCTTGCTCCAGCTACCAGTGTGTTATACATTTCAATTTCTTTTTCTGCTTTTGACAGATGGATGCGCTAAGAAAGATTAAAATAGAAATTATAACTTTGAAACACCTAATCACACTGCAATAAGACCTAGTTTTATCAAGACAAACCAGTTTGAAGTGTATCTGTTCTTTTATG
Organism: Dasyornis broadbenti; assembly: GCA_013397935.1. Classification (NCBI taxonomy): domain Eukaryota; kingdom Metazoa; phylum Chordata; class Aves; order Passeriformes; family Dasyornithidae; genus Dasyornis; species Dasyornis broadbenti. The sequence continues at coordinate 1,780,062 of VZRN01004996.1, read as the reverse complement.
GCAGCTATAACTGCAACTATAATTGTCTCAGTGCACTTTTAACTACAACTATAACTACAAGTCCAGAATGGATCTGAAGAGCCACAATGTGAATATGCAGGAAAGGAAGACCACAGAGTGGCTAACTGTGAAAACTCTGGGTTTGGTACTGCATAGTGATAAAGGTAATAAAGAAGTTTGAATGAATTTAGAATTTTTGCTTTGAATCCAAATTGTCGTGTAACCTGGCTTTGAAAGTCTCAGTATCTACATTTAGCTTAAAAGGCTAAGCTTGGCATCCTTTCATGAGCTGGTCTTAGCCATCACTGGACAAAATCCAACCCACCACATCTTACCACTGGGCCACATTTAATCTTTTAAATCCTTGCCTCATTTACTGTACTTCCAACTTCCTCATTTGTGTTATTGTCCCACAGATGACAGCTTTCTTCACCACTCTTGATTTAAATCAAAGGCATGTTCCCTGCCCTGATTTAGCTGCAAAGCACCACAGTAGACAGCAATTTGGTGGGAATAGAGTACATGCTAATTTAATTACAGACAGTATCACAATGCACACGGATATGGGCAAGAGAGCTAACTTGATATTGAACAAACAACAGGAAAGGAGAAGCCTATGCATAATCTTCTGTTTTAAAGGCTGTGAATAACAGGACTTTAATTACATCATGTCCTATCTGTATGTGTGGAGATCATCAACAAGGCTGCTCCAGACAGCACTCCTCCAGTTATATCAAAGACGTACTTTTATCACATGCAATAAAAGCAGTAAGTTGTCATCTTCCTCATGAAATAACCCTGCTAAGAATGGTATATTCTGGCTAGAGATTGTCACAGGTATTTCCTGACTAGAGTAGAAAGGAAGGGTAGAGGATTCCTAGTTTCATTCCACCTCTCAAGCAAATTGCCTTTAATATGTTCTTTTTTTCACCCCAGCACAGCAATTTCTCTGCAGCCAATATGTCCTTAATGCACTTCTACTTCTCTTTCTCCTTTGTTTTGATTTTTTTTTCTAATCTCATTTTCTGCAGCTTTCGTTCTTTTTTTTTCTACCTCTACTCTCCTTATGGAAGCACTATTAAAATTATTTCTCCAGTCTATTCAGTACCTTAAAGTTAGCAGCTGTCTACCAGTCCCATCCAGCTCCTCCTACTCAAATCAGCCAGCATGTATACATCCCTTATTTATTCCAGTTTCATGTTTCCGACTCCCTCTGCTTCTCCCAGACTATCAACATTTTTAGAATTCCCATCAATTATAAGAATTTTTCATCTGTAAAGCACGAAATTATCTCTAATGTAGACAGAAACAGCATGGGAAGAGCCGTGGAAGCCCACAAGGGATCAGCATTCTGAAATATTTTGTCTCTCATGAACATCTAGATTTCATTCCCTATCTACCATAATTTAAAGTCAGTGGAGTTTTTTTAATTAAAACCACATTTACTTATGAAATTAACTGTGTTATCTACGGTTCCTGTAAAGCATGATGTAAGGAAAAGCAAGAAACATGCACCAAATAAAGCAGAACTTTTTCTTTAATTAATTCATGCTTACAAATTTCAAAGTTCTTTTACGTATCGACAATCCAGATGGTCCTGTAAATAAGTAAGAGCTTGGGATGCCATTTTTAGAAACTAGTTGTATGAAAGATGTAAAGTAGAAAGCGTACGGGGTGACATAATTTATTGACAATGCTATGGAAAGGATCTTTTGTGATGCAAGTCACAAGCTAACCCACATTATTTCCAGCATAGTTACTCTTTAATATTCTGGAATCTGATGGGAAGCCAGAGAAGGATAATGCCATCCAGAACTGGCAAGACTATTAAATACATGAGGAATATTAAGCATGAATGTATTTTTCTTAATTAAAATATTTATATGATATAGCTTTTTAACAAGGGTAATCTAATTTCTTTCTTTTCTCACACATGCCACTGCTCAGATGAGCTTCTCTTCCTGGAAGAACTATCAGAAGAAAAGGCTTCTATCATTTCTTACATAATAAAGAAAGTTTGAGCTGATGATAATACTATGCAAAGAATCACCCACAAAGCAGAATTATTAGAGAGCATTTTACATGGGAAAAAGAAAATGTCCCAACTTACATCATATCCCACAAATCAAATGAAAGTTAGAACATTTCGGATGCTGATCCAAACAGTTGACTTCCAACAATCCACACATTTCACAGTGAGGGTAGAATTCTGATCTTGTTAAAAAAAATCCTTCAGTCAGGAAATGACCTCAGTGTACCTACAGAGTTTTTTTTTTTTTGACTGATATTGTTAAATCACTAACTGTGAGGTTCAAAATAGCTGCTGCATAAGTAATCTGTTAACAATGTACAGAGCTTCTTATTTTGGTGATAAAACATAAAGGAGTCTGCATTTACAATCTTTGAATGTCTCAGCTTCCAGATTTCTTGCTCCTGGTGGAGCTTAACTTTTCATTAACTTGCAAAGGCGTTCATTACTTAAAGGAGGAGATTTAATCTATGGTGAAAATTGCCATGCCCTGCCCCTCGTGGCAGTGCACCTGAACATGAGCTATCAACACATGAACAAGGTGGTGAACATTTATCCTGTATAATGTTTGACGTGCCGTCTCTGGGATAGACTGATTCTAAACACCCATCAACAGCACCAAGGGGATACAGTATATGAGAAAAACACAAGAGAAATCACTCATTTTCTACATTTGTGCAGTAGCAAGGAAGCTCTCAGACAGGAATTCTGAGGGGATCTTTGGGAAACAGGTACAAGGAATGAGTTCATTATTTTTCCTTTCCCATATACAGACTTCTGTGGGTGCAATTGGGTACAGAGATCCCCTGCCCTTGGGAAAAGGGATTATCACTTTGACGTGCACTTCTACACAGACTGACGCAAGGGATTGAATTCCCTGCTTGGCCATATGCACATCCTTACAGGAGACTACACTGCCTAAAGGTGAGTGATACTGCAAATATCTGAAATTATCACTTATTGCCCTACATCTAACAATGCAAATGGATAGCAGTAATAAAACCAGAAAGTAATGTTAGCTATGACAGAATGAGCATCAGAAGTATATTTATCAGCTTATTCTCTCTGCCTGTTTGCTTTGGGGTTTTTTTAATACAAGCAGACTTACTCTGGGGAGGGAGAAGGAAATTAAGACATAGCACAGTCTGTAAGTAAAAGCCTTTCCACCAACTATTTATTTAAACATATAAAAATTTAGTTCAATTACAGCTATTTTCTAATCAGTTATTTTTTGTTTGTTCTACAGTGTTAAAATCTTGAACAATCAAAGGCTGTGGGAATGAACTTTTACCTGATTCAAGAGGCTGCATGAAAGATTTTGTTTGTCTGGAATAGTTTAGATGGATATCTGTCGAGTTATTCCTTATGACAGTAAACATTCTGGCTTTTTCCCTACTGAAGTTTAAGAATCACTTAGTTCATACAGTCATGCTTGTAAATGTATGCAATGGATCACTTAAGGAGATCAAGACTATTAATTTATAAAGAAAAGCAGATGAAATTTTCTTTCTTCATTTTCTTTTTCCTTCAGCAGTTGATCATGGCATCACAGAACAGCCTGGGTTGCTGATGGCACTGCAAATGAAACAACTCTGCATTCCATGTTGTTTTCAACAAGGATTCTCTGTTACACAGGAGTCCTCTGTCAAATGAAAATCTCACTGGCAATCTCACTGTCCCTGTTCAAGGTGATGAACACGTTGCGTGACTCGTTACCAACATGTCTATTTAATTTTCATCCAACAGAAGACTGGCTGAACTTTGGTAAGCCTCTGGCACCAGTGAAAAGCAAAACTGTGACATTTCTCTTGCTGAAATAGCGGAGAGATCTATTGGAAATTACAGCTTTTAGGGCCTTGAAGCATGAAGCACTGCTGTCACTTCATACACATTTTTACAGGCAAAAAAAAACCTGAGCCTTCTGTGGACTGAAATTAAGAGATGAATCTGAAGTGTACAGTGACGTACTAGGAATCACACAGAAATCCAGACATCCCCATTAACTCTTAATGAAAGGAAAAGCCGTCAGACAAGATGGAAAATAAACCAAAAACCCCAAGATGGCTATTTATTCAGGTGCAACATATTTACATCCATAGGAAATGGGTACCCCATGGCACTAGAATTTTAGAAGGAACAGTAAGTTGTTTTTTAAGTTCAAAGCAAAGCAATAGTGGCAGGGCTGCAGTCACACAAACACAGAGTTAAGAATGATATAAATTTGTGCTTCAGCCTCCCGATTTTCATGTTCACCATGCAGACCTATTTTCAACCTTTTTTTAAGCTAAGTCTGACGTTTATAGAATGTGTAAATAAAAACAAATCAATACCACCTTGGATGTGTATCCCCTTTTCTGTTTCAGTACCGTTCTTTCATTGAATCTATGATTCTGTGACTTTTTTCAGAACAAAACATTTACTTTGTCTTCCAAGGAGATAATAAGTTAATTCCAGAATACAAAGTTTCTAATAATCACCAAAAAAAGTTAGCAATTGTCTCGGTAATACCTGTTGAGTGTCCTAAATAAGCACTTATTGTGATTACTATTACAATTGCCTTGAAACCTGTCCTTTAAGAATTTTTGTCTTTCAGTTGTTCAGGCAATTCTCTATCTGCAAGTCTACCTGAAGATGCTTTTTCAAGACTCTTTTGCCCCCAAATTCTCTTTATTCTTACCCCTGAAACAGGTTTAAAGCTGAGCACCAGCCCTTAGCATGCTTTTTTTGGTTTTCATTGGCCATTGAACTCTAAAACTGAGTCTCTTTGATGCATTTATGATATTTGCACTGCACATGCAGATTTACCTGTGCCTACCTGCTTAATTTTCACACAGCATTTAAAGGACTACAAAAGAGACTACACATTAATAACCTGTCATCTTTGTAGTATAATGTGTGCAGCTATGAAAACACATTTTATGTGTCTCTTTGAAGGTATGGCAGCAGGTTCAGGAAAGTGATATATGCACAGCTAGTTAGGGTTTATTTCCATCTTTCCATGTCCTAAACGAGACTAGCTATTTTATTAAAATAAAACAAACAAAAAACCCGCCTTACAAACAACCCACAGTTTCTTGGCAAATGAAAATGACCTGGCACAGAAGCCCAGTGACTGATTTAACCATGTCCATGTTTGATATAATGCTTTCAAAATACAGCTTTTCTTATTCCGGACTGAGCTCCAGTTACTATTTCCACACTGTTCATGTTATTTTTATTCAGTTAAATTGAAGGGGGGGGGGAGGGGTAAAAAAAAAAAAAAGAGG
>VZRN01004996.1:1721311-1774716 GCA_013397935.1 Dasyornis broadbenti | reverse complement strand
TGAAATAATTTAAAAATAAATGAAGAAACCTCTAATACATTTTTATATCTGTCAAGCAAAGCCAATTACAGTGTCCCTGTGGTGAGCACAGCTTTAAAGTCTGAGTTTTCTCCTGGATTACACTGTGAGCTGCCTTCTCAGGATGATTCATCATAATCCTCATTATTTCCAGCTTCCAATTTCCCTGTGCTTGGCTGGGTTACCCCAGCAAATGACCACTCATTTGCAATTGGTGCAAGTTATACATTGCCATAAACAGATCATTTGTGGGTTTCCCAGACTCTAATGGGCCTCCCAAATCAAATGGTGATTCCCAGAGGAGTAAAAAAATCTATTTTTAACTTCATTTTAACTTTTATAAANAAAAAAAAAAAATCTACTTTTAACTTCATTTTAACTTTTATAAAGTCAGCCACTTTTTCAATTAGTTTTCCCAGAAATAGTACTTGGCACTTTGAATCCCACAATACTCTGAAGTATACAATGCTGCAGTATAAAATAAAATAAATACATAATGATTGGAATGGATGGCTGCATTATTACAATGCACTGTCCATTAGCCTTAAAATAAGAATGACCAATTTTCAGAGATTGGTACCTCTTAAGTACCCCAGCAAAAATTTATACTTCACGTAAAGTTAGTAAATTGCTATTGCACCTTAATAAAGATGTGATTATTTTATTTTCTTCCTCACAACCTCAATAATCCTTTGTCCTTTCCATAGTTACAGAAAACTTTTTTACTTCTTGGTAATTAGATCATCACACATAGCCCAAGAAAGAGCAGCAAGTCTCAGCAAAAGCTGCAGGTAACTGGGAACAACAGAGATTAAAAGATAGTTATAACACATGCAACTCTCCTTTACTACATTTTAAGGATCATCTATTAAGAAAAGGCTAGTTTTCACAAACTGTTTGTGTAGATGTATTGTATTGTGTGCCTATTGCAAAGTTCTCCAAAACAGTGAAGTAGATAAGCTCTTATTAGATCTTAATAACCTTCAAGATAATTTAATCAGAATTCCTCCCTTTTAGATCTCAAAACACTAAAACTGCTGAACACAGTTCCCCTCTCCCCCACAACCTGCCCAACATAACTCCTTCAATATCCAGCTAATGTATATGTATCTATATATAAAATTAATTTTCTTCCACATCAACATTGGTGATTATATTTATGAAGTCTCAGGAGATGCCGATCACCTTATGATAGTGTTATACTCAGCAGAATTGCACACTCATATAGCTTAGGTTTTAATTTCTACACATCTCTGGTTTTGAGTGAAGTGGCATTTAAAAACATTCCCTGGAAAATGGTACTAACAAATGTTAATGCTTTTTTCCAATCAAAATGCCTGTTCACTTGAATGTAACAGCAAGTATTTCCTTCAGTGCAGTAACTGTGCATAAAATTTTGGCATTGATGAATTCACAGTGTTTTTAACTGTTATTAACTTTTTCCAGTTTTGAATAAAAGCTTCCTTTTCCTGAAGATAAAATTAGTTCATAATTTACAATGTTTGCTTAGCACAGTGCATGCAATTTCAGGCACTGATAAAGCTGGTAGGTTCTTTGCTGATGTATTTTCTTTGAAGTGCCTCAACAGAACTGATTATCAGTGCAGAAAGCCTCTGTGTGCTGTGCCAGTAAGTACATTGTCATGCCAACTAATGTAAAATATTGTTTGCAAATATTTCAATATAAACAGCATTAATAAGACTTCTTGTTATAATTCAGATCAGGAGTAGGGTTCATGTTGCTTGTTTAAGAAAACTTATTTTAAATAAGACTTTGGGAGAAACACTGCCTCATGAATCCCCTTTGGCTGATTGGTTTAAACGGTTCAAGTTAGATTTAGTTCAGTCTCTCTGAAGAAACAGTTCTCTGATCCTTAGTCTCCAGGATTTTTGGGGGGTTTCATGCACTCATATCTCTAGTCTAAATTCGCTCAAACCTTTAGCACACAGAAACATGTCAGAACCTCAAAATTTCCACACTCGTTCAAATACATCTTCAGAAAGTGCCAGTACTCACTTCTCTTCTTCCTCCTTCCTACCCTACACGGAATTTTCATAATGGTTAAAAGGAAAATTTCCCCTTCAGTTGAAGAAACCCTCAAAACTAATATAACCTTATCACTAAATCGCCAAACAAACCCAGAGTCCTAGGAACGAACAGAAATATGGCTACACATTTTTGAGGCTAGGAAGGTGTCATCATGAGCACACAGTCTGACCCCTTCCATAATCTACATACTCATCAATCTGATTCAGATAATATATTCCCATTGAGAGTAGGCCAGAAGGCTCTTCATGTCTAAAAGAAAGATTTCCTTCATTTGTTTTTTGTCATCCTAACTCGTTATTTCAAAGGACACTCTTTAAAGCTCCTTCTCATGACAAAGTACATCACCAGCTAAAAAAATGCCAACCAAAAAAACCCACAGACCTAAAAAAGTTACAATATTTATAAGGAAAGCTGCTTTACATTCTGTCATAAATTCCGTGGCATTTATCACATATCATTTCACACCTCTGCAGCCTATTCACTCATCGAGGATATTGTTAGTGGCTTCTATTGAATGCGTCACAGGATGCCACAACTGCACTGTTCATTGAAAAGAAAAGCGCAGAAAACAGCTTCTGCTGGTTAATCAATTAATTTAGTGCTAATTTCAGGAAAGGAAACATTGAGCATGTGGATATATTAAAACAAATATGTATTTTAAAGTAGCTGACATAAGCTAGGGCAAAAAAAATTAAACCTCTCTGGCATGTGTCGAACAATGAGTAACAAGAGGCAATACTATATGTCCCAGCAAATACATGTTCCCTGATGAGGAAGTAATTATGTTGGTGTCTACACAACACGTCTGAGTAGCCTTTAATCGAAAAAGTAGAGCTTTAGAAACAAGGAGATATAACATCTGACAGTTCTGTGTGCTCCAGCTGCAGCCATTCCACGGCTTTGGAAGAGTGGTGCGCTGCAAGGGGAGTCACCAAAACACAGAAGCTCACAAGATGAGACAATAAGCAGGGCAATAACTAGTGTGCAATTGAAGAGCCATTGCATATTTTCACATGGTGCATTTCGAAGCTCATGTGTGTGCACTGTACTAATGACAACATAACAGGAGGCAATGTCAAAATCTGAAATTCAGAGAAAAGTCAGAAACTCAGAGGAGACAGACATTGGTTTACAAAGTCATTACCCTGCTGCCTTAACAGACAGCAAGGACGCTGCACTCAGCATGGAATTAAACTTTAACAACACCTGGACACTGCCACTATACCCAATGTGACAAGGTGCCATATAGCAACCATTCGGAGTCTGATCACAAAGACAGTTCTGCCATGCCCTTGAAACAAGGGCCCAGTTCAATAAAACATTTACTGTGTGTCACTGTTCCCATACCTAAAGCAAGCGCTCACACATTTTGAGGTTTTTTTTCTCCTCTTCCTCTTTTGCTTCATTTCCCCCCCATTCTGGAGTCAAGAACATACTGCCTAATAACACTTCAGGTCAGCAATGAGCTGGTTTTAGTTTATTTTAAGTAACTTTGACTTGGACAAGTCAGTTTCAAGGACTTCCATGGTGCCTGCAAAGGCATAACAACCCCTTTAAATTGAAGGTAAGGAAAAATTTCTTCATCAGAAGGGTTGTCAAGCACTGGAAGGGGCTGCCCAGGGAAGCGGTGGAGTCACCATCCCCAGGGTAATTTAAAAAACGTGCAGATGTGGCACTTGGGGATACAGTTTAGTGGCAGACTTGACAGTGCTGGTTTAATGGTTGGGCTCAAAGATCTTAAAGGTGTTTTCCAACCTTAATTATATTGTGATTCTAGCAAATTAAAAGTAAAAAGTCTTTATTAGGTAAAGTGAGTATGAACTAGCAAGAGCACCTCAACTTCTCCATTTTGGAGTAGTTTAGTTACTGCACAATATGATACAGTAAATTACTCTAGATGGCTCTGCCATCCTACACTGGAAAAATAACCTTTTGGCAGAAGGAGATATATAAAAACCATAACAATAATTACTGTGTACAGATTCTGTCTGGAAAAAGAAATAGTTTCTGATAAATTTAATAAGTTATGAAAAAACTAATTAGAAATTTCCATAAATAAATGATAATTTTAAAACTCATTTGGATTCTAGCTGACAATAAGTTCTTTTCTCTGGGTGAATTTTTTTGTATGATTGAAAATATATCTCCATTAATTTCTCTGTGCCAATGCCTTTCTCTGTTATTTCTGTCTATTGCAGAGAAGTTAAGATGACAACTGTTTTGAGTTTCCTGAACAGCAGGAGGTTCATTTCACTTGAGTTTTTAAGACTATGCAAACTCAAGTGATGTAAAATCCACCTGAAAGCCACATTGAGAGGTTTAGAGCAAGGAATGAAAAAGTCACAATGTCACACGAGATGGCAATTTTTCCTGGTGCAATGTGATAGGAATTTTCTGAACACAGAAGAGTAATTTTTTTAATATCTCCTCCATATAGTCATAGAGTGTTTGCACTACAAGAATCACTAGGACCAAGGTATAAACACCGTTATTTGAGACTAGAAATTGGCTGGCCACTTAATTTCTTTTTGACCCGTGAAAAATATCTTCTGGGTAGTAAAAGCTAATGACAAAATCTAACAAGCCTGGTCTTTATTCTCTATAAATATGGGCAACTTTGGGTTTATTGGTACTCGTACTTTAAGCCTGTAGGATACATCACCTGCTCTGGTTAGAAGAGATGTCAGAACAATGGAGAAATTAATGTTTCCTTTCTCCCTTCCAGAGAGAGACCCAAGTGGTTGGACAAAACTCCTTCCCTCTAGTTTTACCTTTTTGTTCAGCTCATCCAAAATAGGGAGAAGCTGCTTTGTCTCAGTTTTCTGCAGGGTTTTGGAAGAACACCAGGAAGATGAAAGTTCTCTTGGAAGGGGAAGGAATCAACATATCACCCTCACAAAAAACATTATATTGTAACAATAGTGATTGCCTACCACAAACACTTAATACTTCTGAATTACTTAAACCATTATAATTCCTTCTCGTGAGCTAAGGGCCCATCAACAAGTGAAGGACAAGGTGTCCTTATTATGCATTTTTATTTTTAGAGCACGCATATATTTTATGCAATATGTTTAAGATAATATATAATTTCTGCACTGATAACAAAATATTTTTAGGAACTAAGAAATATTCAGCTAAATAATTCACAAAAAATAATTGTTCATTATACACTTCCATTTCATAACAGCACAACATTTTTGAGCACTTTTTAGCAGGTCAGATTTGAAGAAGCTGCACTTAAATTCACTGTTCTTCAATAATCTGCCATAAGGTGAAGGGTCACAGTACTTAGAAAGGAACTCCTGACACAGAGGGAAGAAACACTTATTGATAGCATAGATCTGAAAAATTCTTTAAATTCAGATGCTGCAAAACACAGAAATCTAAAGTCAGAACAAACACAGAACCAAATTTCCAGCTATTCATGCAGAATGACCTTCAAAAATGTAACAAAGCCTTAGTATGGAAGTGTTAATCATGTGTGTACATACATGGAATTTCACACTTTTCCTATGTATTTTGAGAACATTTGCAGGACCTGCAGTCATTACCCTAAATGGCTGTCAAAGTAATAAGAGCCAGAAATTGATGATTTTGGATTTTTTGTTGTTGTGGTTTAATACAATAAACCACAAACAAACAAACAGTATCAGAGACAAAATTTGGTGCAAGTCATCAGCTAAATATTTTCCCCTGGAGTATGAAATTATTTTAATATAAATAATGAGTCAGAGAGCACACAGAACAACATCTGAAAAAAGTACACCATATAAAAAACTAAGTGTATTGCAGAGGATCAGCTGTGGACAGAAACCTGATGTAGCTTAGGAAAAACAATGAGACAAAAAATAAAGTTTGTATTGTTGGGTTTGTGGGGGTTTTGTTTGGTTGATTTGTTGTTTTTTTGAGTTTTCTGGGGTGGTAGAAATAATTGAAAATATTTTAAATAATTACTGATTTATTTTCAAGTGTAACTAGAGTTTAAAAGTTAACACAAACCTGTGCAATTCACACTCTCAGTGGTGAATTCTGCACAAGTTTTACATGGATGCCATTCAAAAAGTGTCTGCCTAATCACCAAGGCAAGTTTCATTTAGGCAAGACAGGACAGCAAGACCTTCAGAGCAGAGTTGTCTGGCAAAGATGGGTGAATTTTCCCCTCCAGTGTAGGATCAGACTAATCTTGGCTCTCTCCAATACTTGCTACTGAATGAGATGAGTGGAAACACCTGAACTGGAAGCTGTCCAGTACAAGAGAGACCTGTCAATATTGCATTCACATGTGCTCCAATGAAATCCAGGTTTTCCCAGTCTCCTTCACGCACTGAATATAAATCTGTCTTCCTAGAATTGTGAGCAATGGTTGTTTGGAGATCTTTGTTTTCTTTTCTGTACCCTTATTAACATTACATTTTATAGCAAATGCTGCTTCTAGGCCCAAGGAGAAAATAAGCTGTCTCCTGCAATGCAATAGAAAGGATTATTTCCCTGTGTATTTAACTGTTCCACAACAGCCACCCCAGATTCACACACGGCTTTCCACACCAAAATAAAACAAGTACCTTATTTCTCCCTCCTCTTACATCTCCCTCTCTAGTCATTGCACACAGCATGGGCTGTTCCTGGCTAGTTGCCACTAGCAGTAATTCCCACACGGATCCCTCAGTAGGCATGCATGGCTTTTTCCTCCAGTCTTCACATTATATTGAAATAAAGATTCACAGGCCATTAAGCATTATTTCTATATGAAATAGAATGCAAACCATCTCCTACCCTTTCAACTAAAAATGGCACTTTAACAGTGCTTACCTTCTGCCTGTGAATTAGCCAAATCAACCCAAATTATTTGTAAATTATTTACAGTTTCAGCTGCTTGAGTCAAGAGAGAGGAAGAGAATACTTGAATCAAACAGGGATAAGAAATTCTAAGCTAATAATAAAAAGGGGATAATACTATTTCCCCCTCTCCCCAGTCCCTCATTTCCATGAGCTGCAGTAAAGCAGAGACACTTTTGTCACAAAAGACAGGAGATTTGAAAATATTTAGTAACATCTACAAAGATAACTGTGCCCAAATGTTCACATTTACAGCCACAAGCAAGGTTTTTATTTCATAATATTTGCTAAATGTAACAGGGAAAAAAAGTCATCCTGTTGAGGCTTTTTTCTTCTTTTCCCTGAAGATTATTTCTCAGCGTTACCTATGTTACATATTCTGGTTTTAAAACATTCACAGCAGAGATAAATGAGTGGATACTGAAGGACCCTGTCCATATCCCTTTAAATTTAGTGGCAAGGTTGCTGGAACTGTCAAGGGGGAAGAAAAAAAATAATTTTATTTTACGGAGATGGGTAGTGATCTTTTCTTCATGGATACGTCTGTAGCCATCCAGGGCCTGATTGCTTTTTCTGTTTTCTCTTCCTGAATTTCATGAGCCATTGATAATACATGAAGATTACAAAAGCAATGTATAGCAATTTCAGATGCAATAGTGCAGTATTTCAAACACTGGCATGAGAAGTCAAGAGATAGAGTCAAACCATGTTTATTACAAAGAAAATGACAAATTTAAAGATACCATGTTTTACTTGTGATTTTATGCATTCGTTTGATTTGAAGATACACAGCATTCCCTTCTATGCCTCATTTATTCAGCTGCTGATAATACACAGATTCAGCTTGCTAATGCAGCGAAAACAACCTTATCCAGAGAGGACATCAGCATGAGAATTAACCTTGAGTGGCAGAAGCTGATCTGTACTTAGTAACTGCTAAAGAGTTTGAGTTCCTTAGGAGATATAACAAGAGGTCTGGGCTAAATTCCCTCACCATCATATCTGAACAACTGGCCTGAATAGCAGAGCTATTGTTTGTCTATTTTAGTTGATAACTTGAGAGGTTTTACTGTAGTTCTATATGTATGACTAGAAAATACTTTCAGCTGAAGAAGTAGAATATTAAAATTGATGCAATCTCTTTATATGGGAGAGAAGATTTAAGTTCACTTAAAATACTTCATGTAGATGGAGGGGTAGATAAGCCCTCACGGAAATTTCATAAGGCAGTCTAGATTTACACAAAAACTCTGAAGAGGTGAGAAATTGAGATAAGAATCAAGGACCTCCCCCTGCCACCCTAAGTCACAAAAGCTCATGAAATCCTGTTTGCTCAGTGTTCCTTCTTACCTACTTTTGTTCGTTACAAACTCACAAACATCTGTTCTAATATATCACCAACTTCCTAAATAAAGAGCGGTGGTCATCTGAAAAGTAAATGTTACTTCCAGATTTGGATGGAAGAGTTTCTAAAACTACTTTAAGAAAAGAATAAACAATTTGAAGAAGAAGAACAAGCTAGCAACACACACCAAGCAGAACACAGAGAATTACCAAAATGGACAAAAAGTGTGTTTTAGAAGTACAACAAAAAAACCTGATCTTCTGTTTAAAAAGTCCTGTATAAGAGGAAAAATTAATAACTCCTAGTCATAAAGTTATCTCCTTTTTGTACCACATAATTACGTCTTTCTTGATTCTGTGTAAATAGTGAGATAACATTTTGCTATCCAGTCCTAGAATATCCTACTTAAAATAATCAAGGGAAATCACACCATGTGGGTTCACAGCTTGACTCTTCAACTCGCAAAAAATATCTCAAAAATCCCCTCAGAATACACACTACCTAAAGAAATAAATGTGCCACATTTGTATGGAAGAGTCATCCTGTTCAGCTGGAGGAACTCGAAGAAACTGAAAAATTATTTGTTCCACCTCAACACACAACCTCCATGACAAAGAACAAAATTCTCTTTACACCTTGCTGCCATTCCCCTCCAATTCAGAGTTCAATTAGAAATGCACGATAAACACTCTTAAGCATTGATCATAAAAAAATTTCAAATACAAAATACACGATGAAGAGTTAAAGGACATGAAAAATGCTGTATGCGCACACTCAGACAAATACTTACATATTTAATGCACATGCTCCAAATAAAAATCTGTTACATTAGTAGCGTATGTGGCTTTATCCAAACTTTAAAAACACAGCTTTAGGACTGACCTCTAGTGTCCTTGAACACGGCTCTGCTTCTTTGACCTTTCTATGAAGGTACATCCACAATCAGGGGCAAAAAAAAAAAAAAAGGAGCTGTTTTGTCATCAGCCCAGGGTACTTAAATACTCTTTGCACTGGGGTGAGACAACTCACTCAGGCCACCTGAAGTTGATTAAACCATTCTGGCCTTTGCTAAAAAGCAAATAAAGCCCAGGTAGAGCCTCCAGGGACATTTCCCTGGATTAATGGTGATGTTGTGGTAGCATATGCTTGAAATGGCATCTGTCAATTAGAATAACTTGGTAATTAAAAACAGCAAGTTATTAATATTCATTAGTAGCTAGATAATAGCAGGTAGCTAAAAATTTGAAAACTACGCTTCTCTACTACAGATTCTGTTTGACTAACAGGGCCTTTATTTCCCAGAAAATGTTGTTTATCTTGCATTAAAATCGGAAGAAGAAAAGTTACAAGTAACACAGTTAAGAGAAAACAATAACTCTTTCTGTCTCTTGGATGACAAGAGTGATCACCCCTTCATAAACTGAAACCTACCTTCATTTTCAGCCTGTTGATGAGATTGTGCTAAACTTTTATGTAAGTATTTACTAGAAGAATGCCAGGTAAAGGCTCTTTATTTATTTGGAGAAACACAAAAAAAGCGTCTGAGCTACTACAACAAGCGGTGGAAGAGACACAAGAATATTTTTAAAATTACAGAACAACACAATAGGGAAGCAAATCCTAAAACGTTACCCAAAAGCACCTCCTTGAAATGAGTTAATGGTCAGCTGAAATGACAAGTAGAAAGGTCTTCTAAGCTTCCACATTGTATACAAATGAGATGTGAAAAGTCCTCAAATGCTGTAAAAATTGAATAGTATGCATGAAAGACTGCTGGCTGTATTATTATGCTAGAAAACAGCAGTCAAGCTTGGGAAATTCACTTCATACATGAGTAAGAGCAGGGAAGACCCCTCTGAAACTCTTGATATGTATCACCAGAACTGACAGACCAGGCAGGACACACAAGGCCACGCTGCACTGTAATGAAGGTGTGCTTCAGGCACCTATGCAAAAGCGAAATTTGAGAGCTAAAAATTAATTCAGTCAATAACTCTTTAGCAAATAAACTTGCTCATGAGCACTATTTTTAAAAAATATATGCTTCATAAAGCTGTGCCCTGGAATAAAAATGAAAATAATGTACTTCGCGTTACAAGAATTTTGCTTTCTTATAAGACATGAGTGATATATTTGTATTGAACAGTAAATGTTTTGCTTTCACTGATTTAAAAGGTGTGTGTCATTTTTAGGTAAATAATATTAACTCATAAAGAAGGCTTTCTGACTAATTTTTCACTCATGTTTTGAAATCTGATATTTTATGGAGATTTAATTTTGTTCACCAACATATTCAGTAGATAAAACCTTTCTTGTGATAATTGCTTTTCTTCTTACCATATAATTTCTTTTGTTTGAAATGTTAAGGAGCCTGAAATGCATAAAACATGGAAACAAACACCATTAAATGCTACATAATGTGACAGGGGAACAGGATCGCAGAAAATTGTTACTACTTGAAATAAACTCCATTAATAAGCACTTAATTTCTTTATTTAGAAAACAAAAACTCTCTAGACAGTAATAAAATAGCATTTTTAATGCTGTTAACTGTGGAAGCTCCAAACTCCTAGGAGTTTTGAGCCACACAATTGCTGTTTTCTTCTCTCATGTCTCTGAAGCTTTTCTTTGGCACAAACACTGAAGAACAAACTATAAAAGCATTACCAGTCTTTGTGACAGACTTTTTCTCTTTCTTGTTAGGGAAGAAGA
Organism: Dasyornis broadbenti; assembly: GCA_013397935.1. NCBI lineage: Eukaryota > Metazoa > Chordata > Aves > Passeriformes > Dasyornithidae > Dasyornis > Dasyornis broadbenti. Next base: position 1,763,753 of record VZRN01004996.1, on the reverse strand, counting down.
TAAGATTTATTTTACTGTCTGAAGATCAGAAAATGAGGAAACATTTTGATAGCTGAGGAAAACAAGTTTTGATACTGTTCAGCCAGCATTGAAGTCACACTGAATTGACAGAAACTCTTTTGCACTTGACAGTTTTCATCACATTAGGGAAAAGAATCTCTCAGCAGTTTCAGATGTCGATTTTGATCTCACTTATGTTGCTGGAAACACAGAGTCATTCCAGTGAAGTGTTTAATCCTGCCAGAACATCTTCATTGCGCTGTTATAATCCATATTTATTTTGGCCCAAGTTGTTACACCCCCTTGTACAGCTCCCTACGAAGGGATTCTTGATAGCAGGGGAATAACCAAGGGTTCAGAGATGGTGTTTGAAGGCAGAGAGAAAGAAACAGGCAATTCCAGATTGAAGGGGAGTGGTGGGGAGGTGGGGGACAAATGGACACAATGGGATATAGACACAAAAGAACTAAAATATCCCTACAGCACCCCCTCTAAAATAGGCAACCACCAAAAAATATCATCAGCTTTGCCATCTGGCAAACCTCAACAGCTTCCCTCCAAAGCTGGCACAGCTGCCTTCATTTAAAGGTCAGCTGCTGGTCAATATTTAAAAAAAAAAAAATATCTCTCCCAGATTAATGAAGGAGGATTGCTTCTTAAAATACTTTTCCTGAGAATCAGTGTGAAACATTAAAGGAAAGCTTGTATAGTGCACCATATTCTGACATTTACTATGGGACTTGAGGGAAGATGACAGAGAAAAGAAAAATATGGTTTTAATCCCACATTTTATTTCCTGTTAAAAGAGAGATTGCTTAAATTATTATTTAAATTAGGATTTTATTAATCTGTCTTCATAGCAATGAATACTACCAGAAGAGCAATTTTTACTTCCATTTATACTATGACCTATATCACTTGCACATGCACATTTTTAAAGAAATAGATCATAGTGATAAGAGACAGAGGCATGTTTGCATATTAAATACATATTCTTTCATTGGCTTTGGTAATAAGATTTTTCTTACCCATTTTGGAATCACAGAAGTTAGGAGAATAGTTATGTGCAATATTAATAGCTGATTAGAGGTTTTTTCTGGACTTAAGGCTCTCCTGAAGCTTGTGCCAGGTATTTGGTTTAATTTTATATGTCCCTGATGGTGTTTTCTAAACAAACCCCTCTGGCACCAACAGCTCTTTTTCAGATTAATTTTTCTTCCTTGGGTACATGGAGGAAAGTGCATGTATTCAATAGTTTTGCCCATCAATTGCACCCCCTTTTTCTCTCCTCTCGTTCCCACCAGCAGAAGCAACTGGTAATTGTGATGATTAATCAGGTGGGCAGCATAGCTCTGAAGTATGGCCACAAATCCATTTTCTGGAACGGGAATGATCCTTGAGAGATGCAGAGGCAAAACTGATGCATTTTTCACGTATCAGAGACTTTAGGAGTTTGTTTGGGGTTTTTTTGTTTGTTTGCTCTTTGAAAGTTACCTGAGGGGCAATATAAAAAACATGGGGTTTTGTCAATCATCTTTAATATCTTTATGTACAATTGCTGAAGCAAAAAAACAAAAGTAACTTTCTGATCAAAGTCCTTTCTTGTGGAACGCAGTTACCTAAATTGAAGAATGAAGAAGTGCAGTAAAATCTTGTACTCATCACAAATTCTCGTGAGTCCTCCATGATTTTACAGGGATCAATAGGAAGAGGAAGAAATAGAAACAAATTGGTATAGACCAATAACCAGGATACTCCAAGGAACTACTGCCTTTCCAAAGGAATTTCCCTTTCCCCTTTCTTCATCTTCCCCTATCTTCAAGCCCTGATACCCTCGTTGATTCGGAGTTTTGAGATGCTGCTAATGAGAATTTTATCAGTCTTAAGCATTTAATTGATTTTTACCTTCAGCACCGTGTAGCACAGTCTCCACACGAGGGGAATTAAGAACTGCCAGTTCCATACACCATTCTACTTGTCTATTATAGTCCTTGCTCTTCTGCTTCGTTCTTTTCACAGAGCGCATTTATTACTCTGCTCAGCACACAAAGCCTTTTCCCAGCTACATCAGCTTAAGCTAACAGAACAAATACTCTTTAAGTCCCCCAAAGTCTTGTAAAACTGCAGGAATAATGGCGAGTCTCATTACATGAAGATGAAAGAAGGAAGAACTAAAGGCTTGAACAATCAGTATGTTGAGCCCAAACTATTCTGCTAAGACCTTGTGAGAGCCTTAGGTCCTTAATGGATGTGAGGAAATAAATTCATTCTGATACTAACATTCCTCATTCCATATGAGATTTTAAGCCATTTTAGAATAAAAGCATGATCTCAGTGCATGACAGCATTGACAGGTTTCTGTCCTCTCTTACAAGCCAGAATGTCACTGTGAATTGCTGCTCATAAAAAGTGTACCAGCTTAAAGCTTTATCAAAAAAGAGGTGTTGGAAATTGAAATTCAAAATTATTATATACACACCAAAGATTCTTTGTTTATGGAATGCCTTAACAAAAATCTAGTGTATGCACAGGTTTATTTTCCATGAAGTTCACAAAGAAGACACACCTGGTTCTCTAACAACCCTTAAATCTTGTTTCCACGGATGTGTTGCTATCAGATTAAAACCTGCGAAGTACAAAGCAAAAAATATGAATATTAAAGCTTCCCCAGAACTCAGGAGCACTTTGCATAAGGCAGTAACCACACTAAATTAGAAGTGCTTTTTCATTTCCGCAGAGCGCACTGCAGCGTGTTCTCAGGCAGAGAGCTTGAAGAAGCCTGAAGTACTGTCCAGGAAAAATGAAGAGTCCAGTTAGCTGATATCCTTTAATTAGAATCTAAATTTTCCTCTCAGTGAAAACCTCTGAACAACTCAATTAAATTCACGCTGATTTGACACCCCGAGCTGTGTGTTGGTTCATTTTCGAGCCATAGAAGCTAGGACAGAACTTACTGTACGGCAGACATGTACACTCCTTTTTAGAGGGGTGGAAGGATCACTCGGAAATGAGATGAGGCTGTATGTACAGACTGAAGTTTAGCCACAGGCGTTCTGTGCTCTTTGGAGCTCTTAAAGCAGTTTATTTTTATGGCAGGCACATGGCAAATAGCACGTTGCTGATTTAATTAATCCCATAAATAACCTTTGCAAAGCTGAGCACTGGGGCTGCAAGAAGTGCCATAAATCACATACCTTTGTTTGAATGGTTACAAAAGTTTTTTGAGCCAGATTTTTTATTTTGAGTTGAATATGTAACCAAACCTAAGAAGAATTTATAGATACACATTAATTAGACTATTACTTCTATTGACTTACATAACACATGGAGACAGAGGCTAAACACAATTTAGTCTAATGTATTTAAAACGTGATAGAATAAAACTGGAACATTATCCTGTTTCTTGGGTGTAGAGATATATCATGGCATTATCGAAATATCTTAAAAAGAAAGAAAAAATACATTCAAAATATATCTTAAGCCTCAAATTATTAGCAATAATACATAAATATTTAACAGAAAAACTAAAATGCTTTTACACCAATTGAGATATAACTTTACAGGAATTTGTTCTTTTCAGAGCCAGTTCAACAATTCTCAATAAGGTAAGCAAAACTGAATTTTGCCAATTCAAAAATAAGAACAAGAATCTCGGCCTATCCCGGGAAAGACAAAAAGCAGAGCTAGACAAAGTGCCTTGGTTAATGAAAGAGGGGTCAAAGTGGCTCATAATCAAATAAACCTTTTGATTATGAGAGAATTTCCTCTCTTTCTCTTTGTAGTGCCTAGGAAGTCTCTATTTTTTTTTGCTATGATTTGCAAGACTAATATTGACTCTGCTCTATGATTCAGAGCCTCACACAAACCATCAGTAACTGTAGCATCTTTGTCTACAAACATGCAAACAAACAGAAAGGTACAATGCACTAACTGAGAAGCTCTAAAGAAGTGTTTTTACATTTTTTTGCTTATTAAGCAAAAGAAAAGCAGTTATTTCAGTCTAGATGAATATTTCGTTCTTAATGTACACCACTTCCACTTTAAATTCATCCCCTCATTTCTCTTTTACATGCACAATATCCTTCTATTTTAAGATTGCTCTTGAATGTTGAACGCTGGGTAATGAATCTACTTAAAATGTACATGTTTTGACATCGTACAAAAATATAGCAGGGAAAAATGTTACAGAGTTTACTGTCAACTGAACTGAGCTGTCCTCTTCAGAATCCACATGGGAAGGATGCAATAGGGACACTTCATCATTTTAGAAAATGATAAGTAGATGGGTGTTTACTTCTGTGTGTCTCTCCCTTAAGAGGTCAACCCTGGCATAAATCCATACAGACTCTATCATGGAATGGGAGGGACTTCCTGGAGATGTGGTTAATTTCAGGAATAACACAGGCATCTTCAGACATAATGTATCACTCAGTATTTTTAAAGCAGTTTCATTGGCAAAATCTTGCATAAAAGTGCAAAACAGGTGATAGTTTGATATTACACATCTTGTTCCTCACCTGTAAGTGGTTTACGTTTTAGAGTTTTTACTGCTAAGGCACATGGGCCTGTCCAAGATTCTGTAGCATTCAACAATTCAAATGTGGATCTTTAGCACAGTAAAGTATTAGATTTATTATTGTAAAATACCTCTAATGATATAGCAAACCTAAACATTTTGAAAGAGCAGATATTTATTTTGTAGGTGTCACCACTGCAGGCAGAAGGACCAAATTTTACTTCCAATTACATGAAAAGGAGTTGAAGAGGAGCCTGCACCAGTGAAACGGGGCTGAATTAGGACAGGTTCTAAGGGGTATGAAATAGTAATTCTAGCTGGTGTAGGTGTAGTTGTCATATTTCAGAGGACACCATCCAAGACTGCATCGAGGAAAAGCTGTGCTCACTTGTTTCCAAACCTAAGTCCACGGGTGAAACATTCACAGCAGATGAAAACAGGCTTTAAAAGAAGAGTTTCTTTCTCTCCCTGAAACACAGATGCTGTCTGTTTCTGGTAGCTATAGCACTTTGAGGAGCACACAGCAGATTCAACTAAATTGGCTGTTATCGGGCAGAAAAATCTGTTGAACAGAAAACATTTCTCCTCATGGTTTTCTAGACTTTGAAGCAGGAGCCGAACAGGGCTTCCATGCCTCGTGCTTCCTCTGGAACTGCCTGGTGGACTAGTTCAAAGCATTTCTAGAAGAGTTAACCTGCCTACAGTTTGTAAGTGCAAATAGACAAGTCCCTGGATATTTAATGTACGGATGACTGGGCAGTGCTTAACAGATGCCAAACAATATTCCAGCATCAAATCTGCCTCTTTAACATTCCAAAATATTGCAGCTTAAAGAACCCCAGACTTTTCAGTACTCCCTTTACCCCTGCTCACTCTGTAGTATTCTTAAACACTACTTTTTTTAGAAGAAAAAAAAAAAAAACATTTAAAAGGCAAAACAAAGATGTGCTATATGGGAGGTAAAGAAGACTGGAGTTTGTTCTCCTATGACTATGTTCAATTAAAGAACACAGCAAGAAACCACAAAAGCACCCCAAGGAAATTAGTCAGATTGACTTAGATCTGAATTATTTATAAATATTTCTAAATTAGAAGCTTTTCAATAATACCTTTCTTTGATTAGTGAAAAAATAATTACTCAGTGCGTTTATGGACCTTAAGCTTGCATGTGGAGGTCAGTGCAATATTTAAAGAAAACTGTGGCCTAATTGCTTTTAGAAGGTCCTGTCAGGCAACTTAGTTTTACTGATGTGCATCTTAGAAATTTGTCATTGTGCCACTACACTTTATTATATTCATGAGATGAAATTACACCAAACATGTTTTACACAATGCTTAAAAAGTGTCATCCAGCCCAGGCTCAGCGTGCAAAGTGACATCATTAGGTTTTTATACCCATCTACCCAGGTAGAAAAGACTACAAGGAGTCCAAAGCGATGGGAAAAAAAAAAAACAAACGTGTTTGAGTTTTGTTTGCTGTGAATGTAAAGAGCTGGGAAGTCAATTTTAAACACATTATATCTCAGTAAAATAAACTGCTTCCATGTTAACTTCACCAGGCTCAGCACGGGGTGTTCAGACTTTCTCATCTCCGGCTAACCAGGGCTGGGAGGTGCATTCCAGAGAAAGAATACATTTTTCTTCCTCAGATTTCTCCAGGGGAGACTGAAAAGTAGTGAGCTTGATGTAGCTGGGCAGAGGTGAAAAAGACAAATGTTTATTAGTTCACTTCAGAAAGAAAATGTCAGTGTATTCCAAACGAGGTAACAGGCACTTTTGAAGCAAATGATCTTCTTGAAACGAAGTCCCCAGCCAAAATACACTTTCAAGTATAATCTCAGTATTCTCAGTTCCTAAGAATAGGAACTTTTTTATAGTAAATTTGTCTTTCCTCTTAGAAGAATGTACTTAACTAACTTGAAAGTAGATAAAAAGCTTAGAAAACTGAAAAGTGTTGATTTTCCAAAATGCAAGACACTAAGAGGAAGAAATATCCAGAAAGTTGTTCATATCTGTCTATATATAGGGATACACACAAATAGCTGGTGTTAAATTACAGATGACATAAAGACTTTATTAGGTTTTTAAATTCAAAATTTGAAGAACACCTCCTACTCAATTTTCCCAAAACTTATTTCTTGATACTTAGCTAATGTGATTTATTTTTTCAGCTGTTAATCCTCTTGTCTCTATTTTTCTGTGTCTCACAGGACCGGAACAAAACACTGTGGACAGCTTTGGCAGAACACTGGAAATGGAGAAATGAAAAGTTACTTAAAAACTCTTGAATGCTTAATACTATGCTTTTGTGATAACACATGAAACTTTGAACAGTATTTTCTTTTACTGAATTTCTTTTTTAATGTCACACACACAAGATATTATTTGGCAGATGGATAGCCCCCTGCTGTTCTGAATTCATACACTGGATAGATGAACAGATAAATTCCCATCTCTCCTGCTCTTGCTGCTTGCTGGGGACAGTTTTTAATAGCAGGTTACAAGGCAACAGCTCATCAGTCCATTATGTAAGGTTATAGTCTCCAAATACAAGAAATATTCCTTCTTGCATTAGCACTAAAATGTTTTCAAGTTTCCAACAAATCAATAAGTATTTCATTTTGCTATTTTGAAAAAAAAAAAAAAAAAAAAGTAACCACAGGGGGACTTTGCAAAAAAAAATGAAAATGTAAAGAGCAGCAAGAAACTCCTTTACAGCTGAGTTTACAAAAGTTGTGACTCTTCTCTGGTGTGTGAGATGATCTTGTTCAAATTCACCTTGTGTTTGTCCCCTTTCTTCCCCATTTTTTTAATGTCTTCTTTCTTCCTCTTTCCCACGACAGCAAGAACGTTGTTACCATGCTGCAACAAATCTCCCAAAGCCAGTCCTCTTCACGCTGTTCAATTTTACATGAAACACTGAAATATTCATTGGGACAAATAGAGAGCGTTGCAAACGAGTCTGCTGCTCTGGGGTTGGGGCACTCGGCTGGCGGGGGCAACACCTGAGTGCCAACACCTTTTCCAAGGAATCTTTAAATATTTATACAAAATTGAACAGCTGCCAAAAGAGAGAGAGAGAGAGAGAGAGAGAGAGAGATCTCCTGCCAAATGGCTTAGAACCAGAGACCACCTCCCAGAGACGATTTGAGGTAAATAGTTCTAGAAGAAGCACTAGGGCTGTTCAGCCAAATCCAGCAGCTGAAGGAATTTTCTTCAGTGAAGACGCAGAGTAAACCCAACACTGGAATTCATAAAATAATATTATTATAATAACAATTACAATGCTGATTAAGGATTTTGGTTTAAATGCCATTCTATTTTTTCTCTCTTATATGAGATAGGATAAGCCTTTTTCTTTAACCATAAACCTGAATTTTTATATGCAAGCTGTTTGATGTTATGAGAAATCTAAAAAAAACCCAATGACTGAAATTTTCATTTTACCTATTTATCTGTTCTTTCCTTTTATTATTGCAGTAATTAATAATGTTTAAAAATAGATGGATTAATTTTTCCTCATTTTAAATATTGTTTCTTTTATTATCTTCCCAATTAAAATTGTCTTTTTTGCCAAAATAATGTCTCTTTTTCTTTGAAACCCACAATCATGGATAAATAAAAGCACATTGAGCTTTTGACCAGTGCTTGAAAATCTTTTCCACCCAAGTCAATATTCTGACAAATAAAGGTCAGGTGTGTCAGACACAAAATCATTTCTGTAAAATGATTTTGCAGTTGCTGACAGCTTCAGTTATCTACATTTTTTGGCAAGTCCAAGCCAATTCAACCACATTTTAGGAAGGTTCAGGAGGTTGTGTTCGGCTTCTCTGGCTGTAGAATCATCCACAGACAGAAATGGTAACAAAATCAACTTAGAGAGTTTAGGAATTCCATCCCTAATTAATTTACCTAATCCCTTCTTGAACCCGCTGCTACTTTTGATCTCCACAGTGTCACCTTGCAAAGACAACAATCACAATCCAATTGAATTCACTGCCTGGGATTTTGCTGGCATCTTCTTGTTTCATTGACCATGATCTCTTCCACACAAACTCTGTATTTCAGATAAATCGCTTTGAGTATCTTTGTAGATTATTCCTTCAGCAGTTCCAGTTCTGTTTCCAATGCTAAAATCAATATTTAACCTACCCACAAAACTAAAACAATGCCTAATATTAAAATTCTCTCATTTGCCACAAAGTTCTAAGGGAAGTAATTGAAAAGCTAAAACTAGCTGAAACAAGTTTGGGAAAATGAAACACAGATTAGTGTAGCACAGCTTTAAACTAATTGAGGTAATGTGTACATTTATAGCCTTGAAAATGGATGGCAGCATATACTTTACAGTTTACTGAGCTCTATCGATAAAAACATCAACATTTTTCACCCAGACAAGGTTTCATGTTCCTGTTAAACAGCTGGCTAAACACACTCCATCTTCCTTCCTGGGATGCAATCACGGCCATCAGTACAATTCCAAAGCGACACCTTTCCCTAAATGCTGACCCCGTACAATAGAGAACCCGTCCACTTGTTTGTTTTTCCATTTAAAGCAAGCAGCAGACGTCTTGTCTTAGCAGCAAACATGCTGGAAACAATTTGTCAGCTTTTGCAATTTAACTGGCTCCGTGGACCTTTCACTGTGCGCTTTGGGAAGCAGCACATTCAGATCCATCCATCAACATCCACCAGGTTTCACTATTACGGAAAGCTGTTTAGGAAACCTAGAAAACACAAAGCTCTGCTAACTCTCCTTGTCTAAAATGAACATTGAAATTACAAACACCCTTTTCGTTCATAGCTCTTTTTCCTTCCCACACTCCACCACAAATTTACTTTCACTCACATACACACACACACTTACACCTATTTTTGCCCCTTTTGCCTTTAACTGATTTTCATGCAGAATGAGTAAAGCTGTGAAATTTTCTACAACTGCGGGAGATTTCAGGATGGCTTCTCTGTACAGCTGCAGGTAGAGGTTACCTCTTTGTTGGTACCCAGTTCCTGACAAGCTAATTTAGAAGCAGGTGCCAAATTGAAGTATTTTCTTTGCTATTTTCCCCTGCAGGAATTAACCCAGACTGAAGAAACTTGAAGACTACTGAACTTGACAAAAGCAGAAGATATGAGAAGGACCTTTTCCAGTAAAGATTCAAGAGAATTTTGTGACTAATCTCAGATTAAACAGTCGATCCTACGGTCTTGGTGCAATTGAGTTCTCTACCAGAGCAGAAGAAAAGGTGTTTTAGGTTAGTTACTTTGAGTATGTATAATGAAAAGGTTATGGGTAAAAATACTGCTATTGCATAAAAAAGGATTCTCAGACACTGGAAGATTGGATTTAAAATGCCTCAAGAAACCCAAACACCTGAGACAGAATGGCCCTTCTAGTCCCAAGGCAGAGTCAAAAGCAGCCCACAACCATTACAGACAAGACAATCATTGTTATCCACAAAAAGGGTCGAGACATGCAATCGATTTCCAATTGTTTGCAGGTAGAAACAACGGAGAAATTGGCACCACCCGCTCAGATAAATCACTGACTGCAGCAACTGAATGCTGCTGCGGCTCCAGCAGTGCTGTAAAATCCCACACATTACCAAACCTCTGCTAGCTCTGATTAGTGACTAGAAAAGTCACAGACTGCAGATGATAAATAAGAAAGAGAAAGGATGTGCACAGGAAAATTATCCTTATTAGAGAATATGCAAACACTATAATGAGGTGAACTCAGTGGAGCCAACACAATTTAATAGTACAGGGGAAAGGCCACTTGTTAATGGGTTTAAAATGTGACAAATCCTCAAGTCCATTGCTGAATATCACCACGGCAGAGAACTGAAAAAATTCAGAGTTTGACAGTGTATTCTAAAGAACAGCCAAGTACCAAAAAAGTGGAGCTAACCTAAGATGCGTGACCTCTTAGACAATTTCTTATTTCCTTTGTAGCAGAGACTGAAAGCTCTTTGAGCAAGAGCTCCTAAAAGTTGGGAATTCTCTTCAGGAAATCTGTTTTGGGTTTGCATGGCAAGGTTTTGGTAGCAGGGTGGGTACAGGGCTGGCACCTGTAAGAAGCTGCTGAAAGCTTCCCCTGTATGCACACTGGAGCAGGCTGTTCCCAAAGGACTCCATCCACAGTTACTGCCCAAGGAAATTACTAACAGAGTTATATTTTAAAATAAAAATATCAAGACACCTGCATCAGTGGCTGATGCACCACTATTTCCTTAAATGCATAGCAACCTCTGGCTTTAGAGTGTGGGTTTGCATTTTAATATTAATATATTAATATTCTTGAAGTATTTGTTCTTTAATTACACCAAGGATTGCACAGCTGTTGGAGAAGCTTTGTCCCTTGGGCATATGAAATATGATAAACCAAAATATCATGGCCATCAGTCCTCAGACCAGAGCTCTTGGGAAGATTCAGCAAACTATTTAAAACACATTATATATCCTCAGTGGTTTTCTTAAAGCACCTTACAATGAAGTATTTTCCAAAACTGAGCATGTATATATGACTGCCACTGAGCCACAGTAGTCCACAAAATTTAAGTTCCAAAACAACTGCTGAGATTGTTTAGCCATCTTTCACACAAAGAAAGAGGCAAAAATTATTTCATGCATAAAATTTTATGTGTTTCTTTTAAATTATTATCTTTAGGAGAAAAAAAAAAATCTATGAAATATTGAGTAGGTTTTTTTGGATGGAAGTATAGAAAGAACTGTTATTTAGTGTTATTAAGTTCTACTAATACTTTCATTATGATTATAAAAAGTCAAATATATGTAATTTTTCAAATACTGAGACAACTATCGTTATGCTGATGATCTTCATTTACATTGTTAAAAAGCAATTGTTTCCTTAGGAAGAGCAGGAAAATGGTATCTGGGAAAACATTTCCAGTCCCGCAGCAGAGCAATGGATCATTTCCACCAGTGTAAAACCAAGTTAGAGATTCCATTAGCATAGGCAAAGCAGCCATGCATCATCGCTTGGAGTTCATGGACATAGGGAAACCTTCACCCTGTGCAATTTCATGAGTGACATAATCCAATACCTGACTTCAGCAATTGCCTAATTCAGTTTTGTGAAGAATTTCCTGGTAGCTTGAACCAGGACAGAGAAGGAAAAAACCTCAAATGCTGAATTGTAAAAAGATAATAAGAAAGAAAACGTAGTAATTTAATGGAGAAAAGATACAATCACCACAACATTAGTAAAACTGAAACACAGCAGCACCAAGCTAAACCAAAATTGTGAAAGTTAGAAACCGTGTTCAATGCAATGTTGATGAAATTTCTTAAGCTATCTTCATTTATTAATTTTTCCCAGCAGCTAACCATTCTCATGATGCAATTATTTTTTTAAAGTCAAGATTTTAAAATGTTATTTTTGAAGGCAAAATCTATAATTACTAAACAGAGAGACAAAAACAATTAATAGAGTGATTTTGTATTTTGCATGTTTTGTTTCCCCTCCCTGACTGCATTTTCAGCTGTAGAATTTTACCTGGAAAAGAAAAACCCAATAAGAAATATTTTTTCCTGAGGAAGTGCTTAGGGTGGCCTCTCCAGTTTAACCATCAGAGACTAGGAAAGTGAGACTAGGAAAGTAAGAGTAGTTTTCAAGGATTCCTCTTTTCCCCCTAATGCTGATGATGTGACAAGAGTGCATTACCCTGAGTGTCTCAAAAGCAGCTCGTGAAGCCCAGGTAGAAAATACCCCGTTGTTCCACCTAAACAAAAGGCCAGTAAGCCAAACCCAGCAATAACATAATTCACAGATACCGTAAACCCAGCATGGAATTTTTCTAACAATGTTAAATTGCTTTTCTGTCATAGAGCTATGGAACTTTTTTTTTTCCCCCTTGATCCTAGGGAAATCTGGATTATAGCTTCACGCTGTTTATCTCCTCCAATAGCTTTGGAACGCGTTCCTCAGTTTTAACAAAATTTGACAGAGGGATATGGCCTCAGAGATGCTATGTTCCCACAGGCTTTGTGACACTAAACAGATGGGAAGAGGAGAGAGATCTTTATGTTATCACATTGCATATTCCACTGAGAGAAAAGCTTCAGAACATACTTCTGCTTTTTTAAAACTCCGAGTATTTCCAGGAAAGAGAACTTATGCCCTATCCAGAGAAAAAAACTTGAGACAAAGCATGCCAGCAGAGATAAATCACACATACACAGGCAAAGAACTTCCTAATTCTGGTGTTTATGAAGTTAACTTGTTAAGGAGAGGCAGTGCTGGAGACATCGTGTTTATTTGTTATTTCCTACCTGGCTTTGGCGATTTCCAGTTCCCAGCAAGTCTGGTGACTTCAGTGGTAGTGATAACATTGGCAGGTTACAATTCACGGTTCACTGGTGCTGTTCTGCAACATCATTGTGGTAAAGAGAGATCAGAACACGATTCTTTTTCATTTCAGATTAGGGAGGGGCAATTTATAACTCCTGTACACTGATATGTTTTAAAATGTTTTTCTTTAACACTGTTGGACTTCAGCAGCAAGTGACTATTTTAGTGTTTATAGTACGCTAAAGAAAGTGTCAGCTTTGCACACCTTTGTCCTCCTTTTTCTGAGGTCACTGATTAGCAGTGCTAGTCACAATTTCTGTCAACCTATTCTAATGTGTGCTATTTTTAAACAAACATGTAGGAGTCAGTATCCCAGTGGAAACCCTGAGGAGCAATGTATTTCAGATATGGGTTCCACTGCGGCAAATTATCTCATGACTATGTAGAAGTTCACGCCTGACATTAGCTGCCTACTGCAATTTATTTAAAAAAAATAAAATCATTAAATATTTCAGTTCTTAATCAACTTTAGGCTGTGGAAGATTGGGTGATGTGTATGACAAGGCCAGTATAGAGCTGAATCTCCTCAGGGTTACACAACCAGAGTTGGAGGGAACAAACTTTCCTAATAAACTTCTTTTCACTTCCAAGTAGGCTGCATCTGCTCCACTTTCTCTAACTTGTCCCAAGTGTACAAAGACACCAAATCCCCTTCTTCTCCTGAGCTGATCTTTGCTACATCTTTCTTGTCAACTGTAATGTCAAAGCAGGTTAACTAAAAATAAAAAAAAAAAAATATTTTTTAAATTAAAAAATCTGTTTTTAAAAGACAGCTGAAAGGTGAACTTACAATAAGTACTGATATTCTTAAATTCAAATATATTTAAATTATAATAAATAGTTTTCATGCATAGCCAGATAGTATTAACATAAGCTAGTATTTCAATTTTCTTTGTAGGCAAGATTAGAAGGGAGGATGATAAAGATTTTGTCTAAAAAGACAGGGAAAATCAGGCACAGAAGTCTGTGTAAAACTTGATTCTACTGAGTTAGACTAAGACAGTTCAATATTGCTGAAGACTTTTATATTGTACACAGGGACATTATTCCCATACCTTCTGAGCATCTCCGTGTCTCTGAATATTAGGCCTGTACCTCAAATTCCAATTGTTCCCTGTGCCTCCAAAACTTTGGAAAAAAGTGACGAAGTTATTCAATTCCAATTTTATTTTCTTTTAGGTGTTGAAGTATATTTCATCCTTGAATCATCTGTTTGGAAAAAACTTAAACTATGTTTTCTTACTTGTCTTTCCATGCAAATGATAATTTAAAATGACAGATTCCAGAATAAAAATGGTGAAAAAAAAATCTCATGGTCTAATGGTATACAGCCAGCTTTGAGAGTTGCAATTACAAGACCTGGAGAACTGTAAACAAAAAAATTTTGAATACTAAAAAAAGGAAAAAATCTGCATTTCCTAATGAATACCCTCAGGCAGCTACTACAAATATGCCTATACTGAATACAAAATGAGTGACCAAAGGAGAATGATATGCACGAGCTAATTTTGAGCAGCCTAATCAGGATCCCATCCATGGTACAAGTTTTGTCCCATCATGATACAAGAGCTCAAGTTTTCCTCTTCAAAAGCACCTCATTTGGGGAGGCCATCTGCAATTCCAAGTGTGAGGAATGTCTTTAATCTCCTCCTGAGCACCTCCCGTCCTTTCTGCTCATGGTGTATAACATCTTTGGCGTTTAGAAAAGTTGTAGGACAGCAGCTCAGCACAATTCCTATGCTCATTTTGAAATGCAGAATGATGAGTGCCCAATATGTGGGAAGCACACAAGGGGAGTGAAACAAGCACACCTCCTTCAGTCTGACAGCCAATCTTCTTCCAGTTCTGCCTGGATATCTTGCTTCTACCAAGATTTAGGTCTTTCTCTTTTAACATTCAAGCTCCTGCATGTCATCCCACCTGCTCTCATCCCAAGGTTTTGCGTACCAAAGATTCAGCAAGTCTCAGTCTCCAACTTCTCTCACAACTAACGGCAAGTATTTGAAAGAGAGTTTCATAAAAGTTCTGAGCTGGGTAGTCTCTGCTCAGAATTAATGTTGTCTCAAAAGCAAGTGCAGCACTTCTGCCAGCAGAAGACAAATTTGCTCTCTATTTTGAGCTTCAGATAAATCTTGAGCACAGCTGAAGGCATTCAAGACATCAAATGAGAGAACGTACAGCACTTGCATAATATCTATCAGCATATGGATAGCAGAGGCTGCTTAGGTCACGAGGGTGGATCCTCACAAAGTGAATGAGCACAGTTTGTTCAGGTTTTCAGGCTCGTTGAAAAGATCTCTTTCAATTCCAGGACTAGTTATTTTCCTGTGTGAAGTCCTGGCAGCATACCGTTTTCTTAGAAGTTGTAATTTGGAACAGAGGCTTTTTTCCACTAATGGGAAAATCTCAAAGGTTTTGTAAAGATTATATATGCACTTAAAAATTTAGAGGAGTGTTCCAAGTGCCCGAGCTACCTGAATCTGAAGTAATTTTCTTAGTTTTCACAAAACCAACTGGGAGACATGGTTGCAATTTTTTTTCTTAAATCAGGTATCTCTTTCTACTGACTTTTTCTGAACCTTTTTCCTGTTCTGTTACAGCACAAAAAAAAAAAAAAAAAGGTAACTGATTTCTCTATACCCTTATTTATCTATAAACAATGTTTCTGAAACTGTAAATGTGAAAACCATGTTTCTTTGCTTTTCTAGACAATGTACTTATTCCTAGATATTCTGAAAACATACATTTGCACAGTTTTGTGTTCTCCCTTAAAATCTGAATTTAGCCTCCAACTGTCAAAGCAAAACAATCCATAAAAGAATTACTGGAACAGAGACATTTTGAAGCCTGTACAGAAACACATTAAGAAACAGGCCACAAAAATAAGATAGTCTATGGGCAGACAAGCCAGACAAACAATTAAAGCAGATCTGGCCTTTGAAAGTATGCCAGCTATCCAATTCAAAAATTGAAAGGATATGACTATTATAACATAAAGCTGGTTTGTATGGATTTGGAATAACACTTTTATTTTGTCTGTTCTGTAAATACATGACTGCAGGAAAGTGCTGTGCTCAGCATCAGTAATGAATATGTCCCATGCAAATGATCTGGGCTCCCAAATCCTTTGAGCAGCTGTCAAACTCTCATTCAGAATATTTTGTAACTATTGTTTTCCCAGCTTTTCTAGTTGCCTCTGGGAGCAGCACTTTTGAAGAAGAACAGGGTCTACCCAGCTGTAAATAAAAGAAGCAAGTATTTGACAAAACATGGAGGAAGGCAAGACAGGCAACACCTGAAGTGCATTTTATGAAATTTTGTGGCTCTTCTGTGAAGCTGAAGACTTGATGGCTGGATTGCTGTCGCAACCTAGGACATCTCGAAATGGTGGAGTCATGTCTGACAATGCATCCACATTTCTGCATCATAAATCTTTATGTTTAAATAACTGTTCTGGTAATGAAGCACGCTGCAAGCTAAAACCTGGTACTGTTCCCGTGGGACACCTCTCAGGTGATGGGGATACTTCCCACACCATATCCTAGATGGACATGGAGGTCCTCTAGGTCTGTGTCTGGAATTTGCATCCCATTTCTCCTGACTACATCAATTCTGTGCACGCCCACCCAACTGTACCTGTTGAGTAGATGGCTCTGCTTCTTGGAAAAACAGCATTTCTTAGAGGGGTGAAGATTCCTTTAGGATTAGGAACTAAATGAAAAAATTCTATGTGCCGTTTTCTTATTTAAGGCACACATCTCCCCATAAATGCTTCAAACAAATCCAGTTTACTGCAGAAAATTTCGTCTTACAGGTGTGGATACTCCCCCTCTGAAAGCCTCTTTTTATATGTGCACTCTACACTGTAATGCCCCACAGAGATTTTCAATTATAGAATGGAAATTATAGACAAGAACTCAGAAAAACCCCAGTGTCTTGCAAACTTATTGAGCTGAACTGCTGGCAGCCCTTGAGCTGCCCCTGCAAGGTATGGATACATAGGGGAGCTGATATACCCTCCACCACATATGGAATTAAAAGCATTTTACTGCACCATTCCTGCTGTTTAATTTTAAAGCATCAAATTAAAGCTTAATAAACCCCTAATTAGGTTGCTTTGCCATAAATTATTCAAGAGACATTTCACATATTCCACAGTAAACTGAATTCCTTCAGTTCTTTGGCACACACATATCTCATTTCAAATATTTACAGAGGAACATGCCAGAAACCTAGTTCAAAGGAGTTTTGACAAATCAGAAAAGTTTTACTAAAATATAATCCCAAACATATGGTTTCTTTAACTCATGCAATTTTTGAGACCAGGCTGAAATTTACAGCTAATGAAGAATGAAAAGAAAAAGTTTAATATGAAAATTAAATACTCTATGAAAAGATTAAGTTTCATTTCCACCAAGGAAGAAATTTTTCTTGAGCTCCAGTGGAAGCAGGATTGGCTTCCAAAGGGTGCCAGATTTCACTGATGCAGAGCTTGATATTACAGACACAGTGAGGAAGATATAATATTCTAGAGAAAATAGGATTTAAAATGTGCTTTCTATTTGCTTCTCATTTTTAACAGTCACCTTGGATCCAAACCTAAGAAAAATCCCTTAAAACTCAAGAGCTAAAAGAAACAAACAAAGCAACCTGTGGTTTTAGAAGAAAGCTTGATAATATTTAAACTTATGGGGTTTTTTTTTCTTTTTCTCTTTTTTCAGTGAGAAAAGTCAGGCCTCCTTAGTGTTAGCTGTTCTGGTAACACATTATTCCATTGCAAAGTTTTCCTTTTCACTCTACTTTGCTGCTTTATGCCCAACAGTGCTTTCAACTCATCACTTAGTGTCAGAACACATAGCAACATGTGTCAAAACACATCTTCTGGAAAGAAACCCTCATATTTTCTTGCAGCATCAATTATTTCATACTTCTTACAGTCACACTTGAAGTTGATAACTGCACTGGATTAAAAATGTGTTCTTAATAAATGTACCAAATGATGGGCTCCCTATAAGCTTTACACCCTATTATGAAGTAAAGCTTTTCTGTGGTTCAAATTCAGCAATGATCCAAACCCACACTGAAGAATTTTTCCCAGATTATAGTGTTTCACTTCATTCTATAAACACAAGGATTCTGATGGTGTTGTAGCAGCAGAACAGCTACTTTAGAAAGGCTAATGAAAACGAGCACCTCTTTCCCTCATCCCACCCCCAACTGCACTCAGAGAAGTCAGCTCCTGGAGCAAGCTTTAATTCTCACATTATTTCTTTCCTAACAGCAGGAGTCCTGTTCAATAATTTCTGTGAAGACTGAACGCAATATACACCCAGAAACTGATATCTGCTGTTCCCAAAAGCCAGCATGGTATGGCAGCTACTTTTGTGAGCTGTTTGCTTAAGTCTTCCCCTCAGTCCTGAACCTGGACTAAAGATGATGCACTTGCTAAAAAGAAGCTGAAAAGACCACACACACAATGTATATGAAGAGGCCCAAATCAGTTATCGGTAGCAAATAGCAACACTGGCAGCCATGTGCAGCTGAAAATAAGTTATTAAAGGGTAAGTTGGTTTCTGAGCAAATCATATTCATGCCATGTTCCTGCGCTATTAATATTATAAAGAAAAAATTGCTACATTTAGATCACCTCTATTTTAGCATATATTTTCTGTTATAAAATGTCTTGACTATTGAAGTTGGCAGGTAGCTTTATGACTATAAAATCTGTTAAAAGTGTCTGACCTTTCTGGATGATGCTACAGACTTGTAAGCTCTGCTCTCAGTGAGCGGTTCAGATTGCCAACCTAATTTCCATTTGTTCCATTTGTTATGCCAGTTCATGGGGTTTTTTATGAAATTTGGGAATTCAAAGACCCACATCAGAACATAGCATTCAATTAACTCAGCAAAACATACCACTGCTCCATGTTAGGATGCTTTTGTGTAAGATGTATTTTCAGGAAAGCAGTTAGTGTGAATGAGGTTCCAGAGAACCACGGAATCCTTTCGGTTGGCAAAGACCTCAAAGACCATTGAGTCCAACCAGTAACCCAGCACTGCCAAGACCACCAGTAAACCGTGTCCCCATCTACAGGTCTTTTAAATACATCCAGAAATGGTGGCTCCACTCCCTGAGCAGCCTTTTCCAGTGCTTGATAACCCTTTAGGTGGAAAAGGTTTTCCTCATATCCATAAAACTCTCTCTAACCTGTCCCCTGGATGCTCAGGGGTAAAAGTAAATTAGGAAATCATTATTAACTCTAATCATACTTGGTCCAAATGCAAAACAGACACTTTAAAATGTTGGTAAACAAGTTCTAGTCTCAGTAAGAAAACTTGCTTAACAATCTCATGGTTTTAGGTGAAGATATAAAACACCTTAGGGATGAAAACCAGATATTCCTGGATTTGCCTGAGCTGTCAGAGAAACACCAATAACACAAGTCAGAGAATCCACTTAACATCCAGTGCAGACCTAACACAGAGCACTGCTTAATGAGAGAGGCTGATGGGCTGAGCGGGAACACCATCAGCTCTGACAGATTCCTTCCTGTTATAAAAAGGAAGACTTTTAGCAGAGAGGAGCAGGCACACCCTATTCCCAAGGAGAGGACAGTATCCAGGTGGAGCAATTTTGGCAGATGCCTGCCAAAGGAGAAGGGGTTCAAAATGCAGCAGCTCTTTAACCAGAGCTGCTGGGGACAGAACATGGTCACAACTGCATTAAATTTATCCTGCCTTTGCTCTCAAACAGCTTCAGAGGAACTCGAGTCAAAGGATGACATAACCAGGACCCCAAACCAAGAAATCAAGGGAACTCTTCCTAAAGAGTTACACTCCATCTCAGCTACGTGGATGTGAAAATAAAATCAGTGTCCACACAGGACTGGAGATCAGGATCTCTGATAAATATAGTATGATTGAAATGTATACAGAGAATGAAAAGTATTCTTGATGCAAATTATTCTGCAGTTTCCACCAACAAGCAATTTAAATAAATAGCATATATTTAAAATATGTGACACACTCATCATTCGTCACACAGTTATCCTTTTCCAGAGGTTTTGGGCGAGTTTCAATAGAGGGAACAAGCACAGATCCACTGTTTGGCTGGATGCTTAAAAACATATTCTCTCTTGTTTGCAGTCCCTATGAAACCAAGACATTCAACTGAAAAGCTCTACAGCTCAGAAAGCTTTTTCTCCCTGAATGCAAGATGGGTTTTCCATTAAAAAGCTTACTGCCAGAAAAAAAAAAAAATTCTTGGGCAGTGCCTGCTTACAGAGCATTTATAGTTTCACAAGTCCCATGGTCACAACACAGTTCTACCTGAATGACAGTAAAACTCAGATACAGAAGAAATAGCACAGATTTTCAGCATATTCATCTAATTAATGATGTATTACAATTCTGATATACAGTATCAATAAAAGTCTTTAACTTGTCTCTTTTTCCTCTGTCTTTTTCCTCTTCCTCTTCCTCTGTTTTTTCTGTTTATATGGTCACATAATTCCCCCAGTGAGCTAGAAAAAAAAGATTGCACTAAATGTGGAAAAGTATGGTGAGCTAGTATTCCATAGTAGGGCAAAACAGGAAAAATTCCAGGATACCGGCAAAATGTTTCTGAAAATTACAGCTACTCTTACAGGTACCACTCCCTCCTTTTTCAGCTTCCTGGCAAACTGATAGGTTTTGCCTTGGGTCACATGAAATTGAACTGTGCTTTCTCCTTCCTCAAATACAACATCAAGCTTTCCCTATTAACAATAAACATAGAGACCACAGCTATGAGAAAATAAAACTAGATACTGAACCTTAATAAGGAATAATTTGGCAGAAGCAAACTATTTTGGGGTCATCAGCATAAAACAAAATAGAGCAGCTACCTAAATTTAGCTTTATCATTAGACAAATTACACCAGTAGCAAATTTAATTATATTCATGGTCTCTGTATTGCTTTACCATGCCAGTGGTGGAAGCTGCAGTGCATATGAGGTGTGTCACTTCATACCTCATTAAAACAAAAGAGCTTCCAGCTACTGAAACTTACATTTGCATTATTCCCAAAATCGCATTCTATCATAATGACATTTGAAGTGAATTCAGAAAGAATTGCTGTTGTTGGAATGAACTGCCTTCTCTTATAAAGGAGAGATTGCCACAAGCATAATTAATCTCCAAGTACCTCAGACAATATTTCTCCTACTTAGTGATAGTATTAATGAGATCTGCTGTAGATGAAATTGGTAAAATTGGGAATAGCAAGTTCACAAAGCAATGTATTCGTGTGTTCCAGGAGATTTCAACAGACTGAACAACAACGACCTCCAGAATATAATTATGCAAATATTTTATTCTTTTCATTTAGTTTAAGTTAACTCTATATTAAGCATGCTCTCAAGTGCAAGAAATTGGATATGAAATGTAATTTTTTTTATATCAATCTTGCTATCTTTGAATCTTTGTTTAATGATAAGAGACATAATTATTTGACAGTTGTTTGCCCTCTTTTAAATCCATTTACTTTTGTGTGAGGAAAAAAAGCAAGCTGTCTATCATCTTAACAGCAGAAGACACAATATTGGTGCAGTTCCATGTCACTTGGAAGTAGAATTGGCTATAAAGGTAACTACTTCTTTGTCATCCAGTAAACTGCAAGCCTAAAAACGATGACTGAAGAGTTTCACATAGATGGTGACAAAGGTAGTGAAAAGAACAGAACACGGTGGATCTTTTTCTGCTCCAGGGTTACTGACTTCGCTGCTGCATTTCAGTGGAGCTCCCACTGAATTCTACAGTCACAGAAAATATGTCTGAAACAGGCTTTGAGAAGCCATTTATTATTTCAGCCCCACTTCAGGGCAGATATGTGTCACATCCAAGTCCTTCCTAAGTGGTATTTATCTAACCTGACTTTAAAACCTCTGAGAATTAGGATTCAAAAATCTTCTTTGATCTTTTACCATTAGAAAGTTGTTAATAACTGCATGCCTCTCTTTTGCTGTAATTTAAGCTCAGTAATTTGTGTTCTGTCAACCACATGGGAAACAAATTATGTCCTTCTGCTAAATAATTCCAGGTCATTAAGGCCTAGGATGTCTTATCTGGATTTCAAACCTTTTGTGACTTTCTCTTAGCTCTTTTCAGATGGTACTTTTTTTTCTGTTTTTAAATACACTAAGACAGACATAACTGCTGAACTGCTGTGCAAAGCAGAGACATTATTTTATACATCATCTAGGTGACAGTCATTTTCAAATACAGCCCAGCATGGCTCCTGTTCTTCTTCCAATAATTTAAAACTGTAGAGTCACATTCAATTTACAAACCACTGTAAGACCAAAACCCTTTCCTGAAGAACTGGTACTAATCAATTTATTTTCCCATTCTTGTTTGTGTTATAGAATTCCCATTCACAGCATCTTGCACATGTTATTCTTTAAATTAATACTAATTTTAAAATTATGACTTCAATTTACAAACATTGTTTTTCTATTCTAATGTTATTCTCCATTACATCTGTACACCCTCTCAACATATCTAATGAGAAAGCATTTTTTACAAATTTTCCAATCTGCTGCAAGCAAAAGAAACCCCATGAAATAGCAGAGATTTGGACTTACAGATGAGCAGGTCTAGGAACAGGCCTAGGGTCAGGAATCTGATCTCAGTTCCTCCCTCCAGCCATGTCACATACTCAGCAAGCAAGGATGAGCAACATTCCTTCTGGAGATGCTTGATGTCATCTGAGAAAATGGGGATAAAGGACCTGTGTTTATTTTTAGGAACTTCTCTGATACAGATGCAAAACTGTACATACAAGAAAATATTTATAAATTATATGCCATCAAATGATTGTGTTTATATAATAAAACACAAAATTACTGCAAAGCCATCTGGATTGAGCAGGGGAAGAGACATTAAAGTTATGATGGAAATAAACTAAGATTTTAAAATCATTCAAAAATATTTGGGTTACAGCCTCATATCAAGGATTTGAATCAGAAAACCCCATTGCTGCCAGATATTCTCACTCCACATTTTGAGAGCTCTCTGATGTGTTCTGGTTTCAAGAAAACAGTGCCCTGAATGTTTAAATCCATCTCTGTATAGCTGACTAAACAATATCAGTGTGACCACTGGACTAAAGTGTTCCCTGAATGAGTATGATTTAAAGGGCTTTGCTTAGCAGAGATCCATACAAATAAAACAGAAAGGGAATCAAGGTTCAATGACTTTCCTGCTGTCAGAAGAAGCACAGAATCACAGAACGATTATCTGCCAAAGGCTGAACATATGAACACAACTAAGCTCCTAGTTTTCCTTCACAGTATGACAAAACCTAATGATCCCTCAGTGCCTTTGCTTTATACTGTTATTTTTCCAGTAAATAGCATGAACTTGTTTCTTCTCACCCCCTAAGTAATCATTTATGACAATTTCTTTGGAACAACAAGTTGGTGTTATTTCTCTAGCTCCTCTGCAGGAGATGTACTGGAACATCTTTATCTCACTGAGTCATGTCCAAAAAAGTACAAAATTGAACAACCAGGGTACAAGAGCTTTCCAATTGTCTGAGGCATTTATTCTCTCAGGGAAGTTCTGGAAGCTCACACATCAAGTATGACAGCGGTGGCAAGATTTGTGGTGTTTGGAAACTTTTCACAAGGAAAGTTTTAAAGTTTAGGCATTTGCAGTGAGGTGGCTGTAACTGAAGTATTGTTAAATATTAAAGTGGTAAAAGAAAAACAACTAAGGGAATCTCAGGTTAAAGTAAAGGATCACTACTGTTGTATAAAACAATTTTCAAGCTGCACATCTCTGGTGGGTTGTCACTGGCTGGCTGCCAGCGCTCCCTCGCTCTCCCTCCTTAACTGGAAGGGGAAAAAATAAGATGAGAAATCTTGTGGGCGAAGCTAAAGGTGGAGATATCACTTTGTGGTTATTGTCATGGGCAGAACTGACTTGGGGGAAATTTAATGTACTGGCAACAGCACAAACAAGACCAAATTAAGATGACATGCCCTCCCCTTACTGCTATGCACAGTCAAATCTGCTGGCATCCCCTAGGAGATGTTCTGACCAGGTAAAAGATACTCTTCATTCTGCCACAAAAAAAAGATCAGAAAGAACAAGTTCTCTCCCTGGTCTTATAGATCAGGCATTGCCTAAATGCTCTTCTTTTCAATAGGCGTGGATTTAATTTCAAATATGCTGGGCTGTGCTCACATACAACGCACTTATTTCTGCCCCTGATTCTACACAAGTGCTCATCCCACTAAAACCACTGCTACACAATAAAAAATGTCCACATCCAAATCAGCCATGAAGGAATATGAAAAGCACTTTTAGTGGACATAAATTTAACAGCAAAAAGTGAGCCTTGTGCTCATTTCCCACAAGCAAACGGGAAGGCTGAAGGAGTTACACGCTGTATTAAAAACGCTGTAAGAACTGCATAAATTCATGCTCTTCAGAGACTATTTCCCCAAAGATTACAACAGGGGAGGAAGATGTGTCCCTTTCTTGTAAAAGCCATGCAGCTGCAGAGGGCAGCCCATTTCATCCTGGCCAGAACAAAGGTGCCGGTGCATTTTGTATGAGGTTCATCACCACGGTGCAGGGACAGGAAATGGACCTGTGAGATACAGGACATCTCTTGTTATACTCCACTTGTTTTCCATAAATTATGGAAATGTGGGGCAGAACTAAGAACTGTGAATAACTACAGAAGGCACTGCTCTTTGCACGTGAAACCCACCAGTGATCACTGGCTGGGCCAAGGTTTGTTGCTTGGATTCAACCATCAGTTCAGCTACATTTGAGAAGTTGAATTTCAGACAGCAGTTTGGGTTTTTTTCTGGAGCTCTAAAACAATCTTTATTGAAATGGAACATGGCACAAAATGAAAAGAAAAAAGAATTGTTGCAGTAACTTACTAGGAAGTCTTCTCAGAGACAGAGAGTTGAAAAAGAGAACTGTATTTAAGAGTTGGGGTCAAACAGCAATCTTTCCCACAAAATTACCCATTAATTTTATTATTGCATTTTATTGCATTACCTGCAATTAAAGTACTGTGCTTAGATAAAGCAAACCAAGACGCTGAGCACATCTAAGTAAAGATGCCAACAGCTACAGGAATTCTGTCTTAACTAGGGTTTTTATTGCACAGTTATCAAGGCTTTACACTACTGACAGCCTACGACTACAAGAATTGAAAGTGCTGGGATTAGCCAAACACTGATATCTTCAGTTTTCTGTAGTATTAACTAGGAGAAGACCACAGTTATATTTATTCTTAAAAATTAAAACTTTGAGATTCTAAAATGCATTTACAAACTGGTCTACCAAGACCAGGAAAACATGTAGAAGTCTCTAAAAATCAACACCTAGAGGCAGATCTTAAATTTTTAATGGAAAAATGTAAGTATATCGTGTAATATTTTACTCATCTTTTTCCAACTAAACAAATTGACTTAATCTTCATATAACATTATTTATAGCAGGGGTGGAACAAGATTTGTTTTCTGTTTCCTCCCCTTTCCCCCATAAAAAAAGGACAAGAAAACAAAAATTGTAATATTGATCTGGCATGAATCTGGCTACCTTTTCCTCTTTGGATCTAACACAAAATATTTTGTCTTATCTAGTATTATATATTCCATGAAAAAGTAGAATAATTCAAATCTTTAACTGAATATAATAGATAATCTAATCCACTGAGACTAGAAAAATTTAATTTAGTATATTGCAGGAAAGCAATATTTTCTTTCTTAAGGTCATAGGATGCCCACAGGACGCTTACACTGAGACAATGCAAAGTTCTACGAAGAGCTCTACAGAGCTGAGCTTTTCCCTAGGGATTTTTCAGATGGATTTTGGCTTAGGATGAGGGGCAAGTAGCCAATAAACAATAATCAGAAAATGCAGGAGAAACTCTATTAATTTTTTGTACCAATAGAAAGACAAAGGAGAGAAAGTTGGCTACTCAGGTGAGGAATTAAGAACATATTGATAATAATTTTTTTTAATGATTACACATCCAGTAAAAAATAAAAGAAGAGCTGTACTCAAAAAGGCTCTCTTTAATGCCTTGCTACAAACCCTGGGTCTGTGGTTTTTATTCAGATGGGAGAGAAACACTTCACAGATGAACTCCAAGCATCAGAATTAGTCTTTGGAGAAACCTTTCCTCATTAATTGGAAAAGCTACTCACAAAAGCACCTTTAAATTTTTCGTATCACTCAAAATAACACAAAGAGTTGCCATTCTTGAAAAATATTCATATTTATCAGTTTGTCTGTCTTTGTTAAGAAGGATCAATAGTAAATATATAGTAAGCTACTCCTAAGGAAAAGAGGAAATGTTTTTCTAGTTATGTCAAAATTCTCGCTGTGGTCTAAAACATACAACTTTGAAGGCCTTGACTAGCAAAAATTTGTATTTGTAGAAGAGCAGGGCATACAAGCTACAAACAAACAAACAACATATTGAGGTTGGTAGGGCAGATTGGATAAACCCAAAAGGAAGTGGAAGGCTGAGGAGGCAGGGGACACAACACCTGACTTTAATGACATCCAGACACCCCTATCTGCACCTCATCCGCCTCCACACACACTCTCTGCTTCTAAGTCATGCTCCAGAAGTCTGAGCCTGAAAAGAGAAGCCTCATGTCTTTAAGCCACCCTGTAGCTCTGCTTTTATTAGTGGATTATTCCTGGTAATCAATTGACTTTGTTCTACCCTGGGAGATATCAGTCTGGAAAAGTTTCTCTCCTTGGAGGCTAAGCTGGAAAATCAATTTCGTGGAGTTCTAAGCAGGACAGTAGGAGCTGGAAGAGAAACGAGATTCAGGATAATCTTTCCATCCTGCGGTGACTGCTGCAACCTGGCTTTTACATGATTTGTGGCACAGAGCCTGACCAACAGGGATTTTATTCAATCCAATTGCTGAGTGCTGAAGCTGAGACCCACTACGAGAATCTAAAACTCTGCAGAGCTTGCTCTGCACTCCTCATGACGCACATTGTTTTTACCAGTGTCTGCAGACAACTCAAACTTTAAGAAAGGGGGAAAAAGTGAGAATCAGATCCCCTAGTCACAGTAGATTCAGCTTTCTCTGAGGCCTGTTCCAAGGAAAAACAATATCAGCAAAATCCACATTCTGACTGTTGAGAGGTATTTCTGAAAAAATCAAACCACAAATCACAAGGAGGAAAATTTAGCAAGAGGCTCTGAGATAGGAAATAAAGCCAGAGAGGAATAACAAAGCAAAATAGGCACACAGAAAAATGAGGAGCATTGAAAAGCAGCACAGTGACAGAACAAGGATTCACAGATGCACGTTCTCCAAACTCACTGATCTCTTGCATGAAAGTAGTCACTGAACTCAAACGTTTCAAGGGCATCAGTTACAGACAACTCTAAAGTATGAGAGTACATCAGAAAACTCATACCTTACTCTGAAACAAGCAGAAACTCATGACTCTATTTACTGTAAGTAAATTTATCTCAGTATTGTTCTCCTGGATAACTCAATTCTTCTTTCTTTCTAAAAGTAGCAGCTTTTAGCAAACACGGAGTGCTCCCATGCACTCCCATGCACAGACACACAGATGGAGGCAGGCAGCTTTATTTGGAGCCTTTTCAGACCGGTTTGTACGCGTTCTGCCTGTTAACTTTGGCTGTTTTGATTTTACTCACACAGCAGGGATGTGGTCATTCATATTAACACCAGCACGGGGCAAGCTGGGGTTCGGATCCTATTCAGAAAAGAGTGACAAGAGGACACTCATTCACACAGAAGTGGCACTGAAATCTAAATGTGATGAAAAATAGTGTGTAAGCAGAAGCAACAGCACAGAATCCGGTCTATAAGACAACAAAATACATGAAAATCGTCTACACTGTGTTCTTTCTCTCCCCTTTCTCCTCCCCAATGAAACAGCACTTTTCCCGTGGCATAACGCAACATCACTTCTGCTGCTGTCCTTAAAACTGCTCTGCCATCAATTACATAGGGGCCATTAACACTGGGCAGAAATCCTGAGTAATTGGCTTCCCTGTGCCTGTGAGGGGGAAGAAGAAAACCCCTTTCTTGCAATTGTACACAACTAAACCTTAAAATGCCTCCTCCCAGCTTTGCAGCTACAGCACCGCCATTCATTGACTCCTGTTTGAGTGGGCCTGCCATTTCCTTGCGGGAAGAGCTACATTTAATTACTCTTATTTACTTTGCACAGGCTACTTTTGAGCACTGGAACAGCGGGAAGAGTTTAAGTAACTGATCAGGCACTTTGTTTGTGCTCGGTGAAAGAAAAAAGCAGACATTCCTTCCCACCATCAATTTTCCTGACAGCCCGTCTTCTTTCTGTGTTATCTCTTTCAGCCTTTTATGAGGAAAGCTTCAGTGAAAGATGTTTCAGTTAAAAGTTTGCTGTCACTGCAAGACTATCTAAAAGAAAAGCGTCACCTGGGACCAGTATAGAACCTAAAAATATTACTGGAGGCTTTTGGGTTGTTTCCGTTGTGAGTGGATATGGGGGGAAAATACATATATCAAGACCTTTTCTTTCCCCCTTTAATAATTCTGCCTAGTCTGACAAATATATTTTCCCCCTGCATTAGTATCAAAAGAATATGATCCTATGATTGCAGCAAGCAGGCTTGGCTTGCAGCAACAAGGATGGCTTTAATAGACTCCTGATAGAATTCCTATTCATTTCTTCTTCCTTGTTTGTGATAAAGCATTTAGCTCTCCATCTCTGTTAATCTGAAACTCAGTGCTATGCGCATGAGCCCATGCTTCTGGCTTTGCAGAGCAGTGGAACCCAGCACAAGTGAGAATCTGAGCCTCTCCTCAAAGCCAAAGGTGCTGCCTGAAGCTAAATTGACTTTTTGGACTACAGCAGACAGTACTAATGTTATCAGGAACACTGAATTGACCCCAAAAATCCTTTCTGCATGATCAGATGTTGTGATGAACGGCAAGATTTGGGAGGTATTTTTTTCATAACCAGTAGTAGGAAAATTTAAGAAATAAGGGGGTTTTCAGTCTTGTTTATTCTGATAGATATGGAAGGCAGTAGGGTTGGAAACTACTTAAATTTTTAATAGGATACTTTTTAAAAACTGTAGATATTTCTGAAGACATTAATTTGTTCACTCCTTCTTCCACAATACAAATTACTAAAATATTACGATTTTTGCCCCAAGTAATTTGTGGATGAGCAGAGATCTGGAACTTTGATAGGCACTTCTGCTTCTCATTTCAGTAAATTACCAGCCAAAACTAAACAACAGCTATTTGAAATTATGCCTACAAATCTTCTTGGCTCATTGGAGTCCAGTGAGAAGTTTCCACTGATCATTTCATTGCATTATTTTTTCTGACATCTAGGCTTCCAAACAAGGCTGAGCAGGCAGCACCTGTACTACCAACATTAAGTACCTTATGTTCTCAACCCTCAGTTTTTCAGACCTTCTGCGTATCAGCAAGGAACAAAATGTGCAGCTCACAATTAATACAACAAAGAGAAACCAAAACAGAAAAAAAGACATTTCTTCTCCCCTTTGTGGAACACTTTTGTCAGAGAATGTATTTAAGGTCACAGTGAACTGCTCACAGACATTCCCCTGTATTCAAGCAGGGACCACAGAACTTCTCAACAGACCCTTTGCCCTTTAAGATGGGTTTCTCCATCTAAAACAATGTTCTGCAATCTCCCTTTCCTTCACTCACAACAGACAGCTTCAATTATAAAAGCTGCTGAGATAAGGTCTCTGCTTCATGAGACTAACGAGCACTTGAAATGATGGACTGAACTAATGGATGTTGAATACAGAATAGCTATTTGTTGTTTGAATTTCATCACCTCTTATTCCTTAAATGTTGTTTTCCAGCTGCAGTAGCTTGTAATGGAAACCTATTGATACGATAAAACTTTTAACTCTCTAAGCACCAACCTGAAGTATTTATTTAAATGGAGGGTTTGTTTTATAGTATTATATTTGAAGAAGTTATTTTGAAATGTGGATTTTCAATTCAGATTATATTCATATAAAAACCACCTAGAAAAAATAATTCTTTTTTAATAATTTATTGCCAAAACAAAACTCTGCAGAAGGAGAATGATACCTCAAATTTTTTAAAAAAGGGTATCAATAACATTGATGGGAAATGTCCTGTTTAATGTTCCTGTCATTCAACATAAAGAAAATGCCAGAGGAAATATTGGACATATGAGCCTACAGGGACAGGAAGAATCATGTTCAGTAGCAATTTTGGAATTACATTTTTAAACTGCAATTTCTACATTTCCCTTAAGGCTGCTTGAGCAATAAATACTGTCTCGTCCAGGATAACTGCTGGATGACAGATGCAGCTATTGAACTTCTGCTCTTACCTTAGGTCAAACCACTTGATCTCCCTGCCTAAGAACTTCAAAAGACACTGATAGAATTGGCTAATGAGTTATTTTTCTAATACAAATGTGTGAACAGAGTAGCAACTCCTATAAACACATATTAAAACCTCTGCCCTCACCTCTTTACCTCCTGTCATGTTCTGTCTCTGTCTGACCACTTTATGCCAATGCTCCTGGCAGTAAAAGGAGGGACTGGGTGAACCCAGGACTTCCACCTGTGGAATTGCAAGAAAACTGCACCAGAGGAAGGTACAGCTGGTCAGCTGGAAATGTGCTATGCCAGGTATGCCAACTCACACACCAAAACTGGACCCTTTGTGATATTATCTTTGATTTAAAGTTTTGCCGCCTCCAGCAACAAACAACCATAGAGTACGAAAACAAAAACCTCTGAAACTGTGAAATAAATTTTGAGAAGATTTCATACCATTGTTTTAAAGTTCTGACTTACAAACTATTTTCTGTAATGATAAAATTAAAATTTTTTCTTTAAAAAAATCAGATGGATGCTCGTGTCAATTCAATTCAATCTTTTACAGCTGGCCAACAATGGAGTCACCCTCAGCAACTGATGCCATCTTTACTCCTTCTACAAATCACAGCTAGAGGTTTGCTGGACTTAACTTGCAATGGAAACTAATGAATTTATAAATTTTAAATTTCAGCTTTTGATAACCCCCTAGAAAGGATCTAAATGTCCTGAGTAATTCTCTTGAAAAGAGGAAGAAAAATATTGGGGTTTTTTTTTTCCTAAGTTGTCTTGGGAGCTGGCAGAATTCCAGTCACCTGTGAGGAACTCTAATTTTGAGATTTGTTTTCAGGGATTTTTTAGAATCACTGAAAGTTGCAATAAAGTTGAAATAAACTGTTGCCAAGCACAAACTCTTGGTACAGACTGTGCAAAATTGCTTTCTATTTACAGAACTCTGCCACAGTGCAGAAACAGAACCTGACACAGCTGCCTGGCAAGTCTTTGCAATAGAAACGGTCCTCAAAATTGTTCCACAGGAAACACTCGAGCCTTGTGCATCCCTCTGCCTCCAGCTGAACATCTTTCTACCCAGAGGTCTGGTCTGATTCCTCAGGGACCAGGTGCAAGGGTGCTCAGGCATTACTGCATTACACAGTCATGCAGAATTTCCAAAATCTTCACTTCAGCAGCACAAGTCAATACTGAAACGTCTTCTGCAAGTGGAAGAAAAACACTGATGGGGCCGGAAATGGCACCTGAATCGCTCAGACTTAAGAGACATTTAAAAACGGATCTGTCCATGGATGAATTAAAAATCAGAAGTATTTCGTCATATGCAGTTTGGGGTATTTTTTTTCCATTCACAGACAGAAATTCTTTGAGTGTAGCAACATATAATGTAAGAAATCACAGAAACGGGGTGGAGAGAGGCTACCAAACTTTCAAGAGGAACAGGAGACTGAGCTAACTGCAATGATCTCTCTAGCTAGAACCATTTACTCCTGCCTGGGAAAAAAAGTTTAATCTGGATGCTTCCTTAGTAACTATAGCACCCAGTGGGATTATGAAGAAATGCCTGGAATCAGGAACACACCTAAAAGAGGTCCCAGAAACAGACTGGCTCAGGAGCAAAAGATTCTAGTTTTCTCAAGCACAGAGAAAATGTTCCCGAGTCACCTCGAAATATAAGTAATGGTGATCTTTAATGGTCCCCTGTAAGGGTGGAACTTCCCATGCAGGTGAACCACCCTCATGTGACCCACCAGCTCAGCAGGCAGGGCACAGACTGGCTCAAATCTGTTCCTGTGGAACAGCTCAATGATGAAATCACTCATCACTCCAGTATGATTCCTTACAGTGCAGGAAAGGATCCCCCACAGGCTTTCTTGGCTGCTCCTGTGCTTCAAACTGCGCCATGAGGGGGAAAATGGAGGCTGACTAAATACCCTGGGCAATAAACTCACCAAAACAAACCTGGTTTTGAGGTGTTTGTCACTGTAGTTCTGACAGGGTTGCATAACTAAGTAAGGATGGCTCGCACATGCTCATCAAGCCAATTTATTACTGCAGTGAATCTCATATTGAGTCTAGGAGAGACACATATATCTCCTTACTATAGGAACGTGTTTGTACATAAATTTAATCTGGCATGACTGCAAACCTGGGAAATTCTGATGAATCCAGGTGATGCCCTAGAGCTGCTGTACAATTTTTTATTGATGTTGTAAGGCAGGAAAGGAGATTTATACATCTCTATCATGAGTAGGTGTATCCCCAGCTGCTAAATCAGAGCCTTTAAATACGTGTTTATTTCAATATTTTTTTTGAAGCCTCTTTTCAATAGTTAGGATTTCTCTGTTGATATTCTTCCTGGCTATTTGAAATTTAAGAAAATATAACAAGAGCAAATATCTGAGGTCTGCCTGCCCTTTCTCTGGGAAAAAGATTTTCCATTCTGTGTATCACTCACAAATCACTACAGAGCTCACACAAAGTCAAAACCTAGGCTTATCACAGTGAAGGGGAAGCAGATTTGGTTTTGATTAGAAGTTAGATGTAGACCCACCTCCAGTGCCCTGGGTTAATAACAGCAAAGTCACACATTCAAAAGTCATGAGATTATGGAACATCTTCAACTTGTGCTTGGATCTAAAATAATTCAAAGGTATAAAGCAAATTACTGTATTGGATCACAGAGGGAAAATTAGGAAAGATGTGCATAGTACCAGGAAACATTCCCTGATTTAAATTATCTAATATCTGTACAAGATGCTACATGCTCAGAAACCCAAATAACTTGGCTATCAAACACAAGAAGGAAAAGAAAGTAAACATTTCACAGTAGTTGTTTCTATGATTGCATTGAATTGCTGCCAATAGATGTTCCTTCCCTGTGTACACCCATATGAGTACTGGGTCACCATTACAGTCCCCTGCTTTGCCAGTACTTCTTCTCCAAGATTATTATTACAAGTGAAAATATTTTCTTAAAAGACTTTTATTAAATTTAAAGTGATCTTCATGATGTCTCAGGTGTATCTATAAAATTGTTCTAAATTTTCCAATCATTTTCATATGCACGTAAGTTTTAACTTTTATTCTTTTAATAGCACAGGTCTCTAAATCTAATTACTCACCTTGTACAACTCAGCATGATTGCACTGAGAAATAGCTTAGAAGGACCAGAAATACTTTTCTTTAAAAAATGAAATCGTTTAATTGCAGGACACCTTAATTTATAAGCTAAGGAAAACTAGATTGAGGAAATGTAAGAAAATAGTAATTAAAAACAAAAAATCAGAGCAACACACCACAATTTTTATGAGGTATTTCCATTCATTTCCAAACCAGCAGATCAGTATATTCAAAAATATGTGTTATGGTCTGTGGCAGAGAGCCAGAAATTATGATCATATGGTATTCCTGATCCACAGTGATGATAACAGAATCTTTTCCACCAAAAGAAGAGGAATAACACAGCCACAAGCTTCTGATAAAACAAAGGCAAAAGAAATACAAAATAGCATATGAGAAATTAGATAAATAAAAAAGTCTTCCAAATTGTTCTCATTTGAGTATACATGGACACCTCTCAATCATAATAAAGGAATTATTACAGGGAAACATAGATATTACTGCACTGTATCTTAGTTATCAGCATGAGAACTTACGAGCAAGGTGTCTTAAGCACGTAAGGAATGTGGTTTTCACTCACCAATAAAGGCAAAATCCATAACTGAACTGCACTGCAGTATCCATCTTCTTGAGGGGAGTCTCTAAAACCTGCATTTTTAAATCAAAGAATGAAAATGTAGATTATAAAGAAACTATCGCCCCCTCACTGCCATAAAAAAAAAAAAAAACCACACTCAAAAAACCAAAAGCAACTGTTTCGATTTGCTTATAATCATACCTTATGCAGAAATTTACTGAATTTAGAAAGGAGAAAGTTGTATGAAAATATAAACAACTTGGAAGTCATTATTGACCTGCAAGAAAACGTTTTCTAAAAATAGTGAAATAAAAACTGTATCTCTTTAAATGAACTCAGAAGGGTTGAGCCATTAACAAGTTTTATTCGTTTTCTGAATGCTACATGGAGAGTATCCTTAATCTTAAAAAAACAAACAAACAACCCCCCAGTATCCTACAGGAAAGGTGGAAACTGAGGATAAAACTCAATTCATTTTGTCCCAGAACTGTCTGGGTCAACCTAGACTGCAGAGGCCACTGCAAGAGCCATTTTTGCCTTTTCCAAGCTCCTTCACACTCCACACTCAGACCTTTCCCCATCCATCCTTCCTTGTGTCAAATTAAACATTTAGGTTGCAATTATGAGGAACTGTTCCCCGAGACAGGGATGGGGAGAAATAATATATTGTAGCTGGAAGGGATGGCCTGAAGTGTGATGACAGTGGGTATTCCCTCACAGCTACAATATAAAACTTTCATACGCAAGGAGGACGGAACAGCACAAATATCCAGATGTAGATAAATATTAAAGAGCATAAATTTCAGCTGAATTGTGGTTTTAGGCATTTAAAGGCATCATCTATATTTAATGGCCAGCGAACAGGAGTCCTAGAGACCTTAAAGGAAGGCGGTTTGACTTGGGCATTAATTCACCATGGGAGCTCTGGCACCCTTTGGAATGGTTCCGTGTGCCTTCCCATCTATTTCATGGACAGGTTTAATTCTGGCAGCATAAGAAGGATGGATGTCATCATGACCACACTTCCCTTGAGATACGCCCGCAAAGGAAAAATTAGTGGATTATAAATATACTTGACAAAACATTTTTATTTGCGTCAGTTAGCACCTACCCTGAAATAACTGGGTTTAAGGACATTTTGATAGAACTATACTGAAGCCAAGGTTGCACATTTTGATTTTAGAAACACTGAAAAGATGCATAACCTTTATCCTATATGATTTAATATTATGTAACTCCTTCGAAAAAATTCAAATGGATTTCATTAAAAATTCACAGGGAAAAGTTTTTAAGTACATCCCATTATATTTTATTCTCTGTTCACTGTGTTCTTTGTTTAATATAAATACTTCCATTTGTTCAAGGTCCAAAAATACTACAGAAAAGGAACATTTCAAATTATTTGGCACTGCTTTCTTATTCTTAACCATCAAATGCAATACCTGTTTAGGTTCACTCACGGTTTTTAACCTTAATTTATTTTCTTCTTCATTTTTCACTATAATTTTTCAAAACCTCCTCAAAAGAGGACTCTAAAAGCATCAATCTTCCCCGTTTAATCGCTAACATTCCTGAACTGTTGATATCCAGAAAAGTTAAAATAGAAAAGAAGAAAAAAGGGGACCCCCCAGAGACTCAGTTTATTGTCTGCCTAAGACAAAGTACAGAAGAAAATAGGAGAAATTGATATATGAGTGGCTCTGAGGGAAGAAATCAAAACTCTTGGATAATATAATTTTCATTTCATTAATAATTCTAACCTAAAATTTATCTCAGAAACACTTTTCAACTTGTGTCTTGAACTGTTAACTTCCTTATTGCGAATTTTCTGCTAGATCCAAAGGAAATTTCCAGTGTTCTGGTGAGGTAATAAACACACAGAGGTGCTGACTCGAACAGCAGTGATATTTTTATGGAGGTGAGAGCAGGGACTTTCTAGCAGATGGGGGTTCCAAGATTGCGGCAGTAATTTTGCCATATCCCCTTCTCTGAAAACAGCACATCTGTACACAGGCCTCCAGAAAAGTGCTAAGGGGGTAATAAGAAGCTGTTTAAATTTACCAATAGAGGAATCAATATGCAGAGGCCATGGTCAGCAGGACAGATCTGCTTTGGGCCTCCAAGAGAGATTGAAATATACCTACACTTCATCATCACCTGCCCACTGCATTCTCTGAGGCAGAAATTAAGAAGGCTTGCAAAAGGCATTTTAATTCTTTGGAAAATGTTTAAGGCTCTGGTGACAGCACAATCAAGAACTGAAGTCAGGAATCATTAGCACTGTCTAAAGTGAAAACACAAGTTTGGAATGTTAAGAGGCTTAATGATAAATTTCTTGAACTAAAAATAATATTTGACCCTAAAAATATTCTTAAGAGATGAAATTAAAGTAGATTACTTTCTAACAAATTGCTAGTGGATGAGGCTTTTCAAGCCATTTATGTACACAAGTCTCCTCAAGTGAATAATCAAATTTACAAATATGCAAGCAAATCTTCATAAATATGCAAAAACAAGTCCTTGTACAGAATCAAAGTCCCACTTTGATAGTTATTAAATCATCACCCAAAAAAGAATGCTAGAATGCTAAAGTGGAAAACGTCAATCATGTAAAAGCTATCAAGCCCCAGCATAAAGCCTGTGTTTATGCACTGTAATATTGTTATGGTCGTGTTTTCCCACTGAATCATTGGCTAATTCCACTTACAGATGAATTGTTCTCATTAAGCAAGAGACCATTAAATATTTTCAGTAATTTTTTTAGTAGCAAACAGCTCCGTAATCTACTTACTAAACACTCTTCAAACTTTGATGATAAAATTACTCATTTACTCATGGGATTTTCTAAGATACTTTTCACAAATCCTAATGCAGTTTCACAGCTACCAGGAGGTAAGGAGATGATAGAACCGTTTTGCAAAGGGGGAGCTGACACCTGCAGGAGTTATGATCAAAAGTGCCTTTTAATTTGCGGATCCGCTTTAAAGGCTTTCCGTCGGATTTTCCAGAGTAATTCTTATAATGTGAAACTACATTGAACATTTCCAACGCTCCTGTTACTCCTAGGAATGTTTAGAAATCGGATCACTGAACCCCAAAAAAGCACAATTAGAAAGTTCTAATAACACAAAGTTGTCATTGCTTTGCTAATAGCACTTTGTGAACTATCAAAACTATCCCATAAGAATGGATTTTCAATTTTTTTTTGGGTTGACTTTGTTTTGTAAGCTTTGACAGGCATCTGCTTTAAGCTAGAACTTGTTAAACTCCATGGTCCCAAGTCATCCTCTCCAAGTCATTCACTGTTGTGGGATCCCTGGGATGTTAAAGCACCAGGACCAGGAACGTGGAGGGGAGACTCTCCCTCAGTTGCCACCATCTGGGACTGATTGAGGGAAACTCCTGCTCAGGTTCTGCAGCTCCAGCCTCCAACATGTCCGGTACAGATGAAAAGCCTTAGAATTTTTAAGCTGCTAACCTAACACACCTTTACTGCACATGTGCAAAGTACAATTTTTGGAAGTCTTAAAAGTTGGTTAAATTTGGGATATTTTCAGCAAATGTCACATTCCTGATTCCTTGCCAAATTTCAAACCCTGGTCACAATTATTAACAAACCAAATTTCTCTTCAACATAATACCAGTGATTTCTTGACCAGCATCGTTCTCAAAAATACAGTAATTTTACAGAAATTTCCATGTTATTTCTAAGAAGACACTTTGGGAAAGGGGAATAAAGCATCTGCCAAAAAAACTACTGTCTGACAAGGCTACAAGCATAACACTCTTGCCCGTAAGCATCACCAGCAGTTACACCCATAATATATACATGAACTGTGTGGGGAAAGACTCAGTGTCTTGAGCAAGGAATCCAAATGAGCCAAGACAGCGTTGTAAGGATTGCAGTGTTGTTATTGTGGAGTTACTGTGGGTTGTGCATCTGTTTCCACTTCGTTCTGATGAAGCTAATTTTACAGGTTTTTGATCCAATTTCCTCTTTTTCAGGCCATCTAATTAAGTACAAAAGAATTCCGGTTTTATGGCAGGGCTTAAAGAGGTTCATCAGTTTTTTTACGTCGGTAGTAAATCTGCTCACATGTCACCGTTCTGAGGGGGAGCAGAAACCCCGAAGCTGGTGCCAAATTTACTCTCCATTACATTGGAGGAAGCTTCAAAGGACTTTACCAACCAAACACAATTAGAGACAAAGTATGAGTTGATCTGCAAGTACCAATATTAAATACTTTTATTACTGAAGTTATAGCTCTACTTTTTGCAGTTCAGGATTGAACGCAATCTCCAGCCGAGTGTGGAGCTGAGCCCCAAATGCCACAGAAGGCACAGCGCAAGAGAGATGAGGAGGTGGCAGAGCATTTGCTTCCTCTTTCCCCAATGCATTCACACCCACCACGGGTGGATAAAAGCATTGCTTTAATCCTAATTTTATGCTCTTTAGTTTAAAGCACCTCTAGCATGCCTCAATTAAAAAAAGAAAAAAAGAAAAAACAAAAAAAAATTCAAAAAAACGACTGACATATAAATCTAAAACTCCTTCTTTCTTGGTAGTTCATAACTGGCAAATGCTAACTCCTAATCCTGTTAATGCATGATATGCTGAAGTTGAAAATTTGTCTTTGTGTTTATTATCACCTCATTCACATCACATTTTATTTTAGAAGTAAACAATATGAGTGTATCATTTCATAGATCAAAAATAAAGTCAATAGGCATTTCTGTTTTGAAAATAATGTTAATTAAAACAGTTTACTACAGATGAACAAAATAATAAAACCAATGGGAAATCCTGAAAGAAATTTCTATTTAAAGATAATTTTACATTTTTTAATTGAGACCCTCTTCTATAAATTTCTTCCCTCCCAGCTCTTGAAAAATTAGGACACAGGGTTATTTTAGGAATCTTGAGAATACATGACTGCTAGGTCTGCATGCAGCACCAGTGCTCTTGCAAATCCATATAAATACAGGACACAGCACCCTATATGGCCAATAATCTAAAAAGCATGTTTTCAGACACCATACGTATTAACTTTGAAATTTATCTTACACTTATCTAACAATAACAGGTCTGAATTGTTCTTCACTACCATAAAATTGCACTTTTTGAAGGCTTTCGTTTCCCCACATAGCTTCTGATGACTGTGATGGCATTTGTAGATCACCACCTGTCACTGTCATATGGTGATGTGATGCTAATAATAAACATTATGCCTTCTGCACTGTTTGTTGAACTTGGTTATGTTTTATGACTTCCTATTCTGGAACATTAAATATAGCTTTTAAAGAAAAAAATTATTAATATTTTAGTTGGAAGATTTTTAATATTTTAATTGCAATCTGATGTTCCTTCACCTCAACGGAGATATTTAATTCCACTCGGGAGAAATGTAGACTTAACAAAAAAAAGTCATGCGACAATGGTGAAGAATCACCTGTAGTAAGTGAGGATGGAAGTAGGAGAAACAGAAAATTCTGCCTTCTCTTGCATTCTCTTCAACTCTAATTCAGTGTTTCTGTGTTGCAATTTTAATATGAAACACAACTGTCCCAATCCACACAGAGTTGCAAAAGACAATCTCTCTGGGGAAACAGAATTATCTAGGATAGTTGAGACTTAAATACAGAATTGATCACAAATAGTGTAAACATAACAATCCAATATGTTTAAGAATCTATCCTTACTTTAAAAAATCAAATTTAGGTTTTCAACCAATACAAAATTAAACAGACCTGTAAGTTTAGCAGAGATGTCCAAAAGATTAAATAGCATAAAATGTCAACACTTTCCTGTTGTCAAGTCACACACTGATAAAAATAAAACTCTACTCTTTAAACTGTTGAAATATTCTAAATCTTATTTCAGGGTGTATTGCACAGTTCCAACAGTTTCCAATTCCTTTTTACGAATAAACCCTTTAAAAATAAAATAAATGCAGACCTTAAAATGCTGCAGTTAAGGGGAATTAGATATCTAAACTTTCTAAATTGCTTTTCTTTTAAAGATCATTGCTTCTTTTCTGGTCATTTTGATTGTGATAAGAAATGTTCACTTTTTCATTCAGTTAAAACTTAACTGAAGTCTCCTCTGAGAATTCTCTACCAGTTCCAACCCTTAATGTGGTGATAAAAGCATCCAGAAGCTCCACTGGCTTGGATCTGCCTGGCGTTCTCAGCCTCAGCTCCCTCTGTGATGGCTTTAGGGGGAGAGACCCAAATTCAATACATCTCAGAGCTGTGAATCTAAAAATCAACATGCATAGCATCAGCAAAGACTCAAAAGCAGAATAGCCAGGTTTGGATAGAATAAAATCCTAGAGAAGTAATTTGAAAGCCCTAGCCAAGTAATTCTGAAGGAGGAGTTCAAAGGGCGCATGGAGGTTCAGAGCTAAACTACATGCAGACAGAAGCAGCAGGGATTAACTCAAGTGTGGCAATTTTTAAGATAGCTCCATAATTCCTGCCTGTCCTATCCAATTATTCAAGCAATGAAACATCTCACGGTAATTTGTGTAGTGAAGGAATTTTGTACTGCCACACCCAATCTGCTGTGCTGAACTGCACATCTCTTAGAAACCTCCAGGCTCTTTTGACAACTCATAAATAGGGAAAAATTACTTCTCTTAATCTGGGGAACTTTATCATCATATTACATCCATTCAGAAGTCTTTGTTTCACTTTTGACCCAGTCCAAGAACACCTTTTCCAATCCAATTTCCAGCTCTGCAATTTTGGTGCCTGTGTGCAATGAACAAATAGATTGAAAAAGAGAATTGACCTAGCTATAGCAGTCCCAAACACAAAATAACAGGATCTGGGAAAAAATCATTAACATGATGGAAAAGCGTACCTGGGAAATCTTGACTCTAGAATGAATGAAAAACATGTAACTGTTCCAGGTAACTGATCCATGATTCAACCATGAAACTAAAAGAAAATGCTTAACCTGCTGCTACAGAGGTTCTGAAAAGCCCTGCCTGAACAAGAAACACAGAGGACAAAATCTGGGAAGATCCTCAATGGATCCCATTTCATGCCCAGAGGCAAGCATGCATGCAAAGGCCTCCATAAGACAGAATCCTACAAAAAAAAAAAGATAGAACCCTGGAACCATTAAATTACAGGCCAACACCCTCTGGGAAACACAAGACATCCCGAGAACTGCTTTCTTTTCAAAGAAAATCCTACATTCTGTATTTACACAGATACTTCTGTATCCGTAGGAGTCTTAAGAACACTTTATATGCTAATCAAATTTTCATTCATAGGTGTAATTAAGAATTAGTAGACCTAAGTCTTAATGATACCTGTCATTCTGAGAAAATGCTTTGAAAATGTCAAATGATACACATGCTAAATTAAAACTGTGGGAATTTTTTTTTTTTTTTTTTTAAGAAAGTAAAAATAGAACACTTTCCATGTATTTGCTCAGAAGAAATGTCTTGCATTTTTAATATACATTGTTTATGAAGCCCTCTGGGTTTGGGTATACTCTCCACATCTGCATTCCAATGTCATCCTTTGTGTTCCAGCATTTTTACAAACTGCATCTGTAGGTAGCTGTATGGTTGGCATATCACAGAAAATCTCTGCATTTACATTTTCTCATTGCTGTTTTGATGGTTATTGTTAAGTTGTTCAAGGCCCTGTTCTGAGTTTCTTGCTCCTTGAGTCCTAGAAATAAATACAATTAATTTCATTCTCCAACCACATTTCAATTTATACTTCTATTTTGTAAAGCATAAATCCAAGTCACATCAGGTTTGGATTGCAATCCATATAAACAGAGCAGCCCTACTTCAGTGCCAGCACTTGGACACACACAAGAAACTGTGTCCCATGTTTAACTTTTGGGTCAGCAGATGTCCTTTCTAAGCCCACTTTACCACGCACCCTTTTCACCATAAATCCTTTTCAAACTGTGCGGCTCAAAGCTGTGCGTTGCCCAGATCAGATGGCTGCTACATATCAATAAGTTCATTTTCTGTGGCAGAAGCAGCTTTATTTATATCACTTGGCATGTTCTTGAGCATAGATATTCACAGACCAGTGCTTAAATGTCATAAATGTGGGAATACTGGGGTTTAGGACCCACAAAATTAAAGAGTTTCATATTATTTGCTTAACACGTGAGTTCCAAAATACAAGGCATTTCTAGTGCCTAAGTTAATGTATCACTTACAGCAAGATATTAACAGAGGTACTATCAGCACTGCCATACTTTTCACTAATTTGTGATAAAAAAGTTGTAGTGATGGAATATCGACAAGGAATTCTTAAATAACTTTATTCAGTGGTGATAGAATTCGCTGAAAGAACTTATCCACTGAATTAATAATTCATCAGATATTAAGAATATCAAACAGTAGGATTAATATGTGTTATCATTACTACAGGCTAAAATTTCCAATTCGAAAGTAAAAAAA
>VZRN01004996.1:1701996-1717675 GCA_013397935.1 Dasyornis broadbenti | reverse complement strand
AAAAAAAAAAAAAGGGAGGGAAATAAAGAAAATACTTAGAAAATACTTTAAACCAAACATGCCCAAGTGCTTGAGATAGCAGTTTCAGACATTGCTGGGCACACTGCACTCCTAACAGACTGTATGCATATTGAAATCAGTGGAAGACACCTTTTTATTGCACTGTTAGTTTTGAAGGAGGCTCAAAAAGGGACTAGATAAGTTTATGAAGAAGAGATCTCATCCCTCCGTGGCTATTAAGCAGGATGATTCAGATGAGCCACTAAACAGATGTATTATTCAGAAGAAAGCACAGCACTTGACATTTTCTTTCTTTCTTACACCCCTTATCTCCCTCTTTGGTGACAGTGTGACACAGGACACACCAAGTGTCCTTTGGGGTCAATCTCCTTCAGATTTAGACCTGTTCCAAAGGACATGATCCATCTACAACTGCCAGCTTAAAAGTTTATCTTCATAATGTAATACATTGCATTGGGCTTTATCTTCATTTTCCACATCAGCCCCATAAGTAAACAACAATTCCTGTCATGAGTATAACTTCTCAAAAGCATTATCTGCATAGATATTAAGTCTTTTAAAAGGACTGAACTCATCAAAATCTGGAATTTCTATTGAATTTTAGTTGATATTTGCCCAGTGGCAGAGGGGTTTGATGGAGTGGCTTTGGTGGGTACCTGGCAGCCAGGCTGGGTCAAACCACCACACACACTCAGCCTCCAATAGCAACAGCACAAACCATGCACTCTGCATTAATAATTGTAATTTATGCACCAGATTTAGTACAAAAATGCCCCAGTTTTCGTTCCCAAACACCTCCAAGGTAAGCAAGAAAATTGAATTCCTATTTCTATAACGCTACTTACATTACAGTTGAATTCAGTGAATGAGTTGAATCCTGTAGCAGTATGTTCTTACTGATGATTTCTGTATAGATATTTAGATAAAAGATAATACTTAGATAATAGAGATATAATACTTAGATAATTTCTTAGATAATACTTAGGACTGTGCACATTTGCATCCAAATGACTCGTCCTCTGTCACAACCTGTTTAGAAATTGCTATGTGATTCAGACCATCATT
Source organism: Dasyornis broadbenti (assembly GCA_013397935.1). Classification (NCBI taxonomy): domain Eukaryota; kingdom Metazoa; phylum Chordata; class Aves; order Passeriformes; family Dasyornithidae; genus Dasyornis; species Dasyornis broadbenti. Next base: position 1,716,589 of record VZRN01004996.1, on the reverse strand, counting down.
TTGCAATCTGATTCACAGTGCAGGATTTTTCTGCAGATTCAAAAGCCTTTGTTTAGCCAGGATACTCCTTAGCTCTTGATACTATGTGCAAATTAGCATCCATTTTACAACCTCTCTGCTAATTGTTGTTTGCTAAAGGATTAGCACTCAGTGTCAGCAGTCACTTTAGTTATTAGATGAATATTCATTAGGGTTTTGTACATAACACCCTCACTATTTGCAGCTTAATCTCTTTATTTTGTGGTGTTCCTGCTTTACCCATCTGTGAAGTAGCTGCCATTATCACGAGCACGTAACTATCCGTGTTTTAATCAGAAAATATGTTTTGCTGCTACCCCTACCTGATCTTCTGCAGGTGCCAATACAAATTACAGCCCTCACAGCTTCTCGCATGTTTTACCCAGGCACACAAAGGTACTTCTGGTGATCTCAGTAATGCGGAAGTAACTTCACAACAATGGGAGAAAGAAGTGTTTGCATGGAGTTTTGAGGCAAATATCAAAGCTCTGAAATAGATTGGCCTGTTTAATGCACAGGTGCCAAAAATGCCCCTGCCAGGATGCACCAGGCAGTCATATTGGGTGTGAAGAGCACCTTTTCCAGGCATGATCAGGTCCTCAGATTTTATGGTGATTTTACAAAACACAAAAACAAGTACGAGTCTGGAATATTTCCAACATTGCCTTGTAATAATGGAAATGTATTTGCATACATGAATGTTTTACTGTCACCAGTAGTACCTGAAAAGCTTTAGAGACCCAAATCTAGAGTTGTCCATGATACTGGGATCCTTGATTTGGCATGTATGTTATTAACAGACTCCTCAAATAAGAGTCATTTCAAATTTGATCTCGATTCACTATTTATTTTCACATGTCATTTCATGGAAACAGTCCATCTTTTATTAACTGCTTCTTTTCTAAGATTTAGGCCGATGTTTTTGTGTCTTTTCCTTAACCATTCCCTTATTTTTCTCCTATTATTAAACTTTGCTATTAACAATGGTTGCTCTTCCAGTAGCTTTAGGAGTTTACTCTTTCTTAGTTATCTGGGGGTTTTGTACACATATACTTACTATTTTTTTTTTCCTAATGTTGTCGTCCTATCTCTCTTCCAAAAACCTCTCGGAAAACCTAATGTGTTGATACAAATATTAATGATCATCATTTCTTACTGCTACCATTCTTATCATGAATAAACAACAAATAATGGAATTGGGGAAAGATGAGCACATCTGATAACAGAGAAGTTGATATAACAGAAATGTAACTGAAATAAAAACCAACAGATTTTCAGTATATGCTGCTCCACATAGATGGAGAAGACAACTATTCAAGAATAAATCTATCCAAACCTGTCTATGTTGAAACTATGTATCTGACTACTGCAATTCATGGGTGCACAAAGCATTAATTCTATTCAGCCACTAAATACCATCAAAGCCAGAGTAGGTAATATTTTCAGCCCATATCTTTACAGCAAACAGCCAGGTTTTTACATAATAAAATCCTGCAATATCATTTCTGTCTGATTTTAACCAGCGAAAAGAAATCCTAGCTGGTTCTACAGCTTGCAAATAATATAATGAACTTCCTCAAAACTTCTGAAGTTACTTTTAAAGCTATAAAAGCAACATTGCCAACATCTTAATTCATATGCCACTCCTTACAACAGTATGGATGTGTGGTTTCCTGTGTCTTTTGTACTGGATCATGACTTTAACAAGTATTTTTTGCTGTGCCTACCTGGTAGCCCCATAGCTTCAGAAGTGGAAGATGACAGCCCTAAGTACAGTTTATGCTCGGAGTGTTTTGTTACCTGGTAATCACAGACTTAGAGAACTATCTCTATCATGCAATGTTGTCCTTTAAAAACTGCAGAAAATCACTGCAGAAAATCCATCAAGTAGCTGAGAAAATTGCAATACATGAGACAAGCTGCTGTAGATGGTCTTGAGAACTTTTCTCTAGAAATACAGCAGTTTTTTCCTAATGCAACAAGCAGGTCATCTAATTAGTATTGCAAACAAATACAAGTTACAGTTCTTGTGTAAAATACACAACTGTGTGGCAAAGAATATGCACATTATAGGAACGTTATGAGCTATAATCTCATGACGTGCAAAACATTTTATTTCATCATTTTTTCATCATTTTCCATCTTTTTTTTTTTCACACAGTGTAAAATATCTTGTAAAAAGAGAGTGTATATTGAAATGTGTTCTAGAAAGATGAAAAGACATACTCTTCCAGCCTACTAAATTGTTTAGTTATTCACCTAACCTGAATGCCAGAGAAAATTTGCCATGGCAAAGAAGAGGATTCGTGCCAGAGGTAAAAATAGAGGAAGGAAGCTGAGTCAACAAATGAAAATATGTGAGATTCTTTCATGGGACAGAAAGGACAGAGTGCATCAGCTGCAGGATACCCTGAGACACAAACCTGCCTAAAATACTGCCATCATTCCATTGTGGCGACCATTTTAAATGCTTCCTATCTCCATCTGACTTAAGGAATTGTGTTGAGAAATAACAGGAAACTACAAGGAAGGAGCCTGAAGGGGTTTGAGCAAGGAGCAGGAATGCATCCTGGTAAATAAGTCAGGAAGCTGTGTTGGGGCAAAAGTGTCTCCTGTTTAATCAAACAGGATTTAATCAAATTTTTGTTTTCAGCACAAAAATTTGGTCACTATTTGTGACTAAGTAGGGTCACACCACACAAGGGTATGAAGCCAAATACCTATTTCTAAGCCCAACTAGAAGAGGACCACAAACACCCACTGAGCTGGAAGAATTTAGGTCAATCTAACTTATTTGAAACTTGCTTAAGCAGCAGTGAATTAAGTGAGAAAAAAGGCTTCAGTTCCTCTTATCTGCAATTTTGGAAACTCCAGAGTCATATTTTCAACTTTCCTCAGCAGTCAATTAAGCCTGAAAGATAAATTCTTTTAAAAATGAAAACTGAGACTCTCACATCACTAAGTGCCTCCAGTAAGTAAAGAAATATTGCTAGACTCATCATTTTAAAAATCCTAAAGAGTCATTTTATATGAAATCACAAGGGATGTGAGACTTCTATTAATCCCACTCACAGACTTAATTATATTCCTATTCTTCCAAAAGGCACAGTTTTCTAGAGGGTAATTATTTGGAAAGATAAAAAAAGTATCAGTCTCACTGATATTTTCAAGACAGTTTTCACTACCACGTAGTATTTATTTTATCTATCTAGTGGCACATCACAAGACTGTTTTATTTACTATCTCAACTGATGTGAGACTCCTAAACAGTATTTTAGCAGTACTGGAGAGCAGTAAAGTGACAAATGATCATTTTTTCATCCATGTTATAGCAAGACATTAGAAAAATTGAAAAGTATGAAATTCAACACTTTTCCATTTAATTGTGTGATTTTCTTGAATCTCCTAGTGAGAAAAAAATCCAGAACTTTAATAGGGAAGAAAGATTTGGAAAGCAGTAAGCCTGAGAAAAAAAACCCAAATGGGCATGTGGCAGGGTGACAAAAATAGAGCTGGTGAACCTATGGCCAGCTCTGTGAGTGGGGTGAGAGCACCAATCTGCAAGGTTCTGTAACACACTCCAGATGATGCCATTGCTCAGTAGCTTCCAAAAATGGGCTGTTCACAAACAAGGTTGCCAGGAAAAGAAATTTAAAAAAAAGCCCATGAAAAAAGAAAAATAACAAAAAAAAGTGAAAAAGTACCATCCAGAGAAACCTTAAACATAAACCTTTACAGAAGTTTTAAGACCAGATACTAACCTAGCAACAACTGAACTGAGGGGGAACGTAGTTGTCCAGAAATATTTGATGAGCTAACACTTAGGAAGAAGGGGAATTGTTTAGTGTGATACCTTGGGCTATAACAGCAAAAAAATGGGATGAAATTAAGAGGGAAGATTTAGACCAGATATCAGCAAAACATCGCAGCAGAGTTATTGTACTGTGAAATAATCTCCCAAGGGGTGCAGCCGAAACCCCATTGTATGGGAAATTGAAAACTAACTCAAATTAGAGCCAAAAACTTCAATGCAGCAAACAGTACTGCCTCCATGGAATAATGGCCTGGATTGATTCAATAGCTTTTTTTCCAATTTCTATTCTATTCCATCGTAGAATGCACAATGTAAGACAGTTTTAGAGGAAGAATGTTTTTGTTAACAAAAGACACTGTTTCAGCTAAGTGTGCTGAAGTTTAAACATCTACTTCTCCACCAACCATTACTACAGTACCTGAATATGCCATATGGACAAGGATATTTTTTTAAAAGTGATCCTGCCCTTCAAAATTCTGTTTGATCTCCCATTTTAATAGCTGAAGCAGATCAAGTTGAAACTCCACCTGAAGAGGTGATTAGGAACACTCGCAATACACAGCAGCATATCAAAACCAGAACAACATTACTGCCAGTTTGAAAAATGGATGCAAAGTTTATCACACAAAAGCTCAAAACCCTTTGAAAAAGTTGTGAATTGCAGAAGTTCCACACTTTTCAAACCTACTTGTTCACAAACAGTTTGCCCAAAATAGCTTGAATTATGTTCATATTTTCTTTCCCATCTTGTACTTGCTTTTTCTGCAATCCCTCACTTTGTATCTGTGCAGAGCTCCCAGGTGACCATACGAGTGATAAATCCATGTGGAAAACACACTTAGGGGCACGATCCTTCCTCAACACGCACACGTCACGGTTTGGTTGTTGGATGTAGTTTTTCCTGACCCAGCTAAAGCATTTCTCTAAGCACAAAATGAGAAGCAGCAATAAGACTCGGCCCACACAGAATTTTTCATGCATATACATGTCTCTGATAATACAATTTTCTACTACTGTTCACATTTTCCTTCTCTTTACTATTTTCTGCAGCACTGCCTGTGGTCAAACTCTGGTGCGACTGCAACATGATGAGATACAGGCAAATCTCAGAAATTGCTATTTTACACTATGCATGAGCAACTGAAAAGATAAGAAAACACAGCAACTTCAACAAAATTATGAGAAATACTTCACTTCCTTTTGCTTATGGATCAAAGGACCTTTTGTATGATCTAATGACTGATTTTGAGTCCTCACAGTTGCTGCAGTGTAAAGGAACTAAACTACATCTCCCTAAGAACAGAAAACAGTCTTGTTTCTTGACAGCTGGCCTATCGACAACTGGTAGGGTTATAAGCCATATCCCAGAACAGCTGAAGTAGATTGAACTTTTTTTTAATAGCTACTTGAATTAATCTAGAGAAACATCCTCTCTTATGTCAGTACCTCAGGGTGTACATAAGTACATGTGTGCCTATTTGAAACTATAACTCAGTATGAAAATCTCAATGTTTTCCTTAAATTTTAATTGGTTTTGCTGTCCAGAATCCAAAACCTTTCAAGAGGTGCATGAAGTTGCAAATTTTACACTTAATGTTTGTTTTAATACTTCCTTAATGACATCCAGAACGTGACATCCGCAAAAGATGTTGCAGTGCCAGGGTTGAAACTCTGGGCACACTTTCCACGTGTGGCAGCCTGGAGCAGCACTAGAAGCCAGGGAATATTATAACAATATCAGAGCTCAGCTCACATCAGCCACTTGGAAAGCCGCAAAAGCCGTGTGGACTTGCATCCCCAGTTTCCTAGGAAACTTTACTGTCACCCTGGCTGCTGCAAGGTGTCCTGGAAATACGCAGCTGCAAAAAGCATTTTTCAGCTGATGAGCTGTGACCAGGGCTGCCTGTCTCCCCAGAATCCTCCCCATGTCTGGAAACATTAGGGATTTCATGGGGCATGTTCATGACATTCATCCCAAGCTGTTACTGCCATCTACCAAATGCATTTAAATTATCTCTCTCAAATATGTAGTGCAAGGTCTAGTATAAGGTTAATACCAATTTCTTGAAATCACTTAATCAAGAAAGTCTTGCAGCTTTCTTGCACGAAAGGTGAGTTTTCACTGTCTGAAGTTTGAGGATCCAGAGAGACCTGGCAGCAGCCTTGGGGTACAGGAAGATGATTACATTCTATTTGGCTGCCAGAAAGTGAATCCCATCATCTTCCCAGGAAGTGAGAAAAGTTAAATGCATGGAAACTGCTGACACTTGCAAGAGTTTGCAGAACAGTTGCTTTCTGTTTTAAATCGAAAAACCCACAGGAAGTCTGCATCCAGCAGGTAAACAACCAATTTTCAGAGCAATTATACTTTTGTATATGTACAGCAGCTTTCACCCAAAACAGAGCTCAAATTAACATGGTTGCGTAGATTTAACACAGATACAATTTCGGGTGTCTTTAACCAGGAATCTAGGACTAGACTTCTAGCTGAATGAGAAAATTCCTAATAAATTTTTGATGGACAGAAGCAGGAAATATTTTGGTTTTGTGGAATATCCAAAGCACAGGAATTGCCACACTAGAGCTTTCCACCACCATGTGGAAAAGACTGAGAGCCCCTAACAGATCAGAGCTTCTTGTGGTGGATAATTCTCAACTCTTTCAGACAATTATTGTTATGGCCTACCCCTCTCCTTAATAGGATTTGCAAAGAAAGAGGACTAATTACTTTAATTTAAAAGGATGCAATTTAGTAGGATTTGAGGAAACATTAACACAGACCAGTTTTGATATTGATACACGTATAAAAACATGCAGCTATATGTTTCTAATGCTGTATATTTATCACATTTAGTCCCGGTAAAACCTTTGGGTTCCTATAGCAACCTTAGCACTCCTAGAGATAACGAGCTACCTTGCCTAGGAGCAAACCTCACACAATTTTTTCTGTTGCTGAAGAGTGTGGCACCCTCAGGACAGGGTCTGCACGCCTTTATTCACAGAATCACAGGGTGGCTGAGGTTGGAAGTAACCTCTGGAGGTCACCTTGTCCAGCCCCTGCTCAAGCAGGGCCACCTACAAGCAGTGTCTTAGGACCAGATCCAAATGGCTTTTGAAAATCTTCAAGGAGAAAGACTCCACACCCTCTCTGACAACCTGGGTCAGAGTCTGGCCACCCTCACAGGAAAATAAGGGTATTTTTTTTCCTTCTTATGTTTAAACAGAACTCCCTGCATTTCCTTTTGTGTCCATTGCTTCTCAACCTGTCACCAGTCACTGCTGAGAACAATCAGAAAAAAAACCCCAAAACGCATTCACAGAGGACTTCAGTGCTAGTCAAAAAAAGGTATCTCTGGAGTTTTCATTCTCCTACAACTCAGTGATTCCTATTTGCTTTGTGTCTGCTTCTTCCACCTACAGCTCTGAAAGCTCAGCCTGCCCTGTGTCTTTCCTTGAGCTCCCCTCTCCAAGTCCAATGCAGGGAGTCAAAGCGAAGCTGTGGAAGTGTGGAGCAAGCAGAGAGCATGAGGAAGATCTGTTTTCCCATATCCATTTCCCAGTAAGCTGTGTCTACTGCCAGTTTCATTTGTCTTAAATTCAGGGCTTTTGGCAAATTAATCACCAACCTCCACTAAAGCAGTTGTGAATAAGAAAATGCCCTCTAAAAAAAAACCAAAAAAACAACAAAACAAAACCAAAAATTGTCTTTAATCCTTTTATTCCTTTTTCTTCTCCTCTCTTTTTTCTGTCTTTAAAATGGAGACTCCACCACTCAGCTATACCTGAGAAGTGTGTTAAGAAAAAGAATTATGTGTTCAAACTTTAATATACTACAGACCTGATAAGCACCTCAAGAAGACAGTGTGGGCTGGACTAATTTATCCAAACTTAACATGATTTTCCCTGCTTCCTTAGAAAAACTGCTCAAAATAAGGCAGGAGTTGTAATGGGCTGTAATTCTTTAAGCACACCTCTGTACAAAGGAATTGTAATCCACTGGAATGCCAAGTGTGCCCTTACCATGGAGGCACCTGCCAGCAGCATTTGACATTATCAGAGATATTTGACATCAAAAAAGGAAAGAAACCTGTCCCACAAGAGCGTCACACAGTGATGGAAGAAAAGCATTATGCCCACGTTTGCTGTAACCGTATTTCCATCCCAATTAAACCTTCCTAAATATGAAGGGGAATTTCAAAACAGTGATTCCACTGTGGAGCTCACACTGCCATTTTGGGGAGTCAGGATGATAAACCCCTTCACACTGCTCTGAAAGTTCCCCAGCATGTTGGAGGCATGTGTCAAACTCAGGAGAGCTCTCCTAATGAAACCTGCTCCCTTTGATGTTTCTTCTGGGTAGCGGTTCTGGCACTGAATGAATATTTTAGATGTCTTATGCAAAAAAAGTCAAACAGTTTTCTCCTTTGATAACCATATATCCTACTTGAAAGGCCTTAACTTCTAAATATTGGGGATGAAAGGTGATTCTTTTATGTCTTTTTTGCCATTGAGAAGTAATGCTTTTTTATTAAAAATGAATAAGGTTTCACATTTTGTAACCTTGGTATACTCAGCCAACCAATGACATGGAGGTTAGAAATCAATACACACAGTTAAGCAGTGTTAACGTAGAGGACAGCTCATTGCTCAATTAAAAGTATTTTAAAACTGACCACATTCATTCGAAAAAGCCTATGGAGGAATTATCTGGAATCTAAAGGACATTAACCAGAGACTCTGATGAGCCAGACTTCTAAGTGCAAAGTTCAATTGACAACTCTGATTTTAGTGTCCTTAGGCACAGCGTTTGCACTTCACAATAAACAGTAAAATGGAAAGAGAGACAGAACGTTAGGCACTGATTTTCAATAATGCTAATCGACTTCCTCAGGATGTATTTGCAAAGGAAAATATTCTGCCTCTTTTATGCAATTAGTGAGACATCAGAAAGTCATAGCAATGAAAAAGGTCAAATAGACATAAATTTAAAATCCCCAAAGAGCAGAAAAATAAATTCTCCTATTGTTGTTTTTGCCCCATATTTGCAAACATTCCCTTAGTTTTAGGAAGGAATGAAAGCCCTTGAGGTTTTGAGGTGATCATTTAAGATCTCTTTGCTGATCCAAAAGTGTCCATGCCTTTGCTCATTCAAGAAAGTTCAGAACCTGAAGAACTCATCAGGTCAGAGTGCACTTCAGAAAAGTCCTAAGCAGGTTCTGGGTATGTTAATACAGAAATCGAAATCCCAACATTCAGAAAGCACATGATAGAGCTCATCTGGCGAAGATTTTCAGAGAGGTTTTCAAAGTACAAAAGGCTGATTTAGCTCTCTGATCCTCCAGCTCTAAGGACAAATCCCCTTTCCCAGCTGCAGACCCAGCGCCCCTGGAGACACAGCCATGCTAACACTGACTGGCACAACAGAGTCAGAGAATCAGGAGCTTCTGGCTTCTGTCCAGCTCTGTCTGCATCAGCAAATCACACCCTGAGCCTGGGCTCTGTTCAAGAAACACAAGCACTAAGCTACAGAACATTTAATCAAACGGCACATGCAGGATATGACCCGGTGCTTTATACTGAGGTCTCCTGGAGACTGCACCAAAACCCCTGTGCTACAACAAAGGCTGCCCGAGGAAATGGAAACCCTTTAAGATTAAACACCTCTGCAGGGTAGAAGTGTCAGAGAAGGTTTCTTTGGTCACTTTGGATGTGCAGGTGCAAGGACAGTGTCACTACAGCACATACAGGACAGTTTTCTCCAGTCTCAGAGTTACATCTCATGAGATTTTCACAGCTACAGCTGGACACCAAAAAACCCAAAAATAAGAGCTGACCTTGTGGTTTGTGATGGGTTTTCAACCAATCTCATCCCACCAGGTCACTGGTGAAGACTAAAATTCCTAAAAGCGGTCGAGAACATGATTCTGTGGCTGCTGCTCAGTCACATTTGTTTGAAGAGAGTGAGGCTCATTCATTCCTGCTGATTTTATTTCAGGCTTTACATTCATAGAGTTACAGCAAACACAGGAGCTCGCTGAGACTCCATAGAGTTTGGAAAGAACAGTGAAATGTATAGAAGATGATGATTTTGATTTTCAATTATGAGGTGAATTCTTGAACGTCTAACTAGCCGGCACCGACAAGATGATTATGAAAAATAGGTTTAAATGTGTGGTGTAGTCTCTGAGTATGTTTTGGGTCATATGTGACAGACTAGCAAAGGAGAAAATTGTTCTCCTTCATCATTCTGACAGATATTGTAAGAGACACCTTCCATGTTCTGGGTACATCTCATTAAGTGTCATTACCTATATGAGCAACCTTCTGTGTTCCATTCCCCATCCCTACGCTCATGGCTCAGTGTCCCACTGCTCCTGCCCACCTAACGAGGAGGAGCAAATGATCCAGAACACATTTAATGCCTTCCTCTCCCGCAGAACCAAGACTGCTCACAAAAAACTGCACTTGCACTTGACAGATTTCCAGCAATACACAGCACTGCCAATAAAATTATAAAAAAAAAAAATAGAAAAAAAAAATAAAAAAAAAAATTGAGTGCTCAAGAGAAACTACAATAGAAGGTTAATATATAAAGCAACTGGAGTTTGACAAGAACACAGGAGTTCCAAATGAAACAGAATTTTTTTTAAAAAGTATGTGTTATCTGACATCTGGAGCAAGAAACTTAAGCATTGCAGCACCAGGGCAGTGCAATCACAGCATTGAGGCACTGAGTAATAACGGGTTTTAGTACACTTGAACAGCAGGAAATAAACATAAGAATGGAAAACATTCCCTGAATGGTGTCACAACTCTTGCCTTGGATTCTAACTCATTTCAAGTCATTAGAAACTGAAATTAAATTTAAAAAACCATCTTACACGCTGCCCCATGTAGAGCCAAATTTTGGCACGGTTGCTTGATGGCACATTAGGAAGAAATTAGCTTTGAATGAGAGTAACTGGTAATTCTTTACATCACAATATCTATAGTGGGAAATCCCCTTACCCTGGCTGACCCTTCAATATGGTACCAAAAGCCCTGTCCCTCCTCAGTGTGCTTTAGGCATAATAAGCACCAAACTGCAAGACATAAGGCTGGCACAGCTGAACTCAAGAGCTATACAATAAAAACACTGTGATTTTCAGTATACATGAAATGGAAAAAAGAAACTGTGATTGTCAGCATACATTTTATTTGCCACTTGTTCCCTCCTTTCAGCCATCCATTGTGATGCAGACTGTAAATACACAATCTGTTATTTTTCCCCCAAAGATTATGGTTCATTCAATACATAAACACCTGCTAAAGAAAAATTCAGCCCTAGCCATTAACGTTTGGCAACAACTTACACAACTGACAATGGCATTAAGCTCAAAATACAGCATTCAGCTCAACCTGAAATCCATTAAAATTACTGTATTGTGATGAGCATCAGGAAGACAGTAGGCTTAAAAAAACCAGCCTGAGACAAAGCTGCACACACAACAGGTAATACGCATGAAGTGGAACTGCTTGTCAGAATGGAGACCTTTTCTGCTGAAACAAACAACCTTCATTAGAATGAATATCATCACGGAAAAAAGTTGCAAGGTTAGACAATCGAGAAACTACAGTAAACAAAAGTTAAACTGTTTTAATCTGCAACCTCGGATCATGTCAGCCTGTGGGCATACAGGTGAGTGAAGAACACTCACTTAAATTTGAAATCTCTCTCCCTATGTTTCGATAGTTTCTTTTGTCAACCTTTGCCTTGTTTGCTTGATAGGACCTAAATGATTTCCTGAAGTTGTCACGGTTTAGCCCCAGCCAGCAGCCAAGCCCCAGGCAGCCATTCACTCACCCCTGCTCCAGCGGGATCAGGCGGAGAAAAGCAGAGAAGGCCTTGGCTCTGTGTAAGCCCCGCTCAACAATAACAAAATCATCTCTGTGTTACCAACCTTGTGTTCAGCAAAATCCAAAACACAGCCCCATACCAGCCACTGCAAAGAAAATTGACCCTACCCTAGCTGCAACCAGCACAACATCCCAGTCCGTTGCACGAGTTCACCACTAAATGATGCACAGAAATATTCCATAGAAGAAGCTCTAACTACTGTGCCATGCTAAGAGACTGCTCCAGGACCCTGCTTACTACAGAGTGCTAATTTCCTTCACTGCTTCTCTTACTTTTTGAGCAGAAAACAACCCTGTGGAGCAAATATCTAAAAAGCTCTTAGATCCCCCATTTTTAATCTCATTTTATTTAAATCTATTCTTGCATGTCCTCTCAAGGTTTGAGATTATTTAGACAATAAACTGACTTTCTGCAGTCTGAACACAATGTTACAAAACAGGTTTGAAACACTGAACTGCTTTTTTTTGTCATAGCAGGATCTTCTTTCAAAGAAAGAAAATCCGGAATCCAGTGAGCTAAGGAGGAAAACATTATTCTGTTTCTCTGAAGCAGCTATTAATTGAACAAATTAAGCCAATGAGGCAAAATTGCCTATATTCAGAAAGTAAATTCAGACCTAAAATCCTCCCTAACTCTCCAAGACTGAAAACACACAAAGTCTAAGAAGGTTGTCAAAGTGACGTGATTTTATTTCTCCAGCAAAGGGTTCAGCTTGGTGGGCAAGAGGAGAGCAGTGGATGTTGCTGACCTGTGGACCCTCACTGACAAACTGATGAGGTACCAGACAAATGGACACTGAACTGGGCTGCTGACTGGACAGACCGTGTGTCCAAAGGGCTGTGACCAGGGGCACAATGCCCAGCCGGAAACCAGGCATTAGTGGGGTCCCCCATGGGATCAGTTCTGCGGATGCTGCTTCTTAACATCTTCATCAATGGCCCAGGCAGTACATTTTGGAAGGCACTTTGCCTGGGTGCAAAGTGGTTTTCTACTACTCTCTTTGAAAAAAGAAAAAAATCATTAAATAAGAAAGAAAAAAACAAGAGAGACTGAATGGGCAAAAAGGGTTTTGGAAGAAAGAAGCTCTGACATAAGAAAAGCTCTAGTGCTTCAAGCACAGCTCTGTATTACAAAATTTCTAACACTTCTAAAATTTAAAATCTCATCATTATTACATCACTTAGCTAATTCTTTTAGTAAAAAGTTTAAAACATCACTCATATCTAAATTTTCAGTTCTAGTTTACAGCCGCATTTTACTGTAAATCAACTTCAGAAACATTGATTTTAATTTTGCCTAAAAGGATTTTAGTTGTTCGTGAATGCACTTAACTCAGGAAAAATCACATTTAAGCTAAACTAAGATTTTTCCACTGGTTTAACTAAATTATTTAAAAATTCTACTATTCATGAAACTGGAACAATCCTGAATGTCTGTGACATAATCTGGGTGCCTAAATCTCATAAAATCTATGGGAAGGCAGCTCCTGAGTGACTTCGAACCTTTGGCAGCTTTCTCGCAGACCCCAGCTACAATTCCAATACGTGCACTCTGGGTCGAGACTGGAGAAAAGGACAAGGCAGTGCTTCCATGGGCACATCTTTGTAGCCTGCTAAAAACTGTTGAACTGCCCAAATGCAGGATTTGATCAGAGCTGTGCCTTGGACACTCTTTGCCTCCAGGTGAGAATGGCTTTTAGAAAATTGCCAAAACTATCTATGAAATCCCGTGCTAAAAGAAGCTGTTCTCTTAGTTTACCTTGCTGCAGATAAGGACAAGGTCACACGCTTTAGTCCTCAAATGCTTTCTTCAGCCTGTTTATTCTGACACAGCAGTCGTCAGGTTGGTTTTGGATTACAGCCCAGTTAATCTCTGCTGCACCAGGGCATCGGATTCTTCTTCCTCCTCAGTCCATCCTCCCAAATCCTTACAATAAATCCTTACCACAGCATGCACAAAGTTCCTGTCACAGAGCACAGTTCGTCAGTGTCAGCAAACATAAAATAATTCCTTTAATCAACCAAACAAAAGAATTTTGTCTTTGTACCACGTTTCTCTGCTGCAGCCAGTTCTCAGTGTTTTCGCACAAGGTCACCTATGCCACTTTAAACACAGAATATAAATTGTAAATTTATATAAATATAAATGTCGGTGTGTGTATTTGCAGAGGAGATTTGAATACAAGGCATGAGCAGCTGCTGGTGTCCCTGAATTTCTGCCACTTATTTTAGTCATGGTTACTGCCCCTTTGAAAGCTCGCAAAGTCACATAATTATCTACTTCCACTGGGTCCCATGCCTTCAGCATCTTCCCAGCATTTTGGGTTAGCACACACCACGTGAAGGCCTATGCAGGATAAATGTCTTCGCCTAAATATTCCACTCTTTTAAAGCAGCTGATTATCACCTGCACTATTTTAATCAAACACAAAGACCTTTGCAGCACCCATTAGGGCTAATGAAGTTGGTTTGATAAGTACCAAAGAGCCCAGCCTCAGCGCTGCTGAGACAGATGTCAGACACCTCACAAGTACCTCAAGGTAATGCAAAAGTGGCAATTAGTTGTTACTTCAATAGCAAGGCTTTGCCTTCTTGGCTGTGAAAAGCATGAGTTTGCACAGAGTGCGACAATTTTCCATTCTAAATCTGATTTTTGAAAGTACTTTACAGCTCCTGCAGAGATCAATCATCAAGCTATAATGCCTTTAACAGATTGTGTAATGATTAAAGCTTTAAAGAAACCAAAAAACTCCTTTTCCCCTTTGAGTAACCTCTTGAAAATGGAGAAACTTTCCTATTATCGCTCAGATGAAACTGAGACATCCTAAGATTATCATGCACCAAAAAAAAAAAAAAAAAAAAAAA
>VZRN01004996.1:1689730-1701979 GCA_013397935.1 Dasyornis broadbenti | reverse complement strand
AAAAAAAAGGAGGAATCCTAAAAAAAAAAAACACAAAAAAAAAAAAAAAAAAAAAAAAAAAAAAAAAAAAGCAGAAACAAAACCAACCCCCAAGCAGGAAAAAACCCATCTATTTTTACAAGCAAAAGAATATTTGCACATGACACTGAGTGACTTGGTTCCTGTTTTCACCATGCCATTTTCCATCACATGCCTTAGGTGTCCAATTGCATGTGGAGGACCTTTTTTTTCTCTTTTGCCCACGAAATCTGGTCCAAAGACACCTTTTTGGATAAATTCTTTCCCCCCATAAAAGGAATATCCCCAAGAAAAAGTCTAGTTTTGACAATTCAGACATTTCTGAGAAAAATAAATTTCATAGAAAATAATCATTCCTGAGCAGTTCTAGCAATGTATGACATAAAAAATACATAAACAGACGGAGAACCTTATTACAGAATCTTCCAGGGAAAAATGGTTTCCTTCTTACAATGGGCAGGCAATGCAGAAAGAATTTCTACCATAGTAGACAGAGGTTTATAGGCACCCAAGCACTAAAGATACATTTAAAGCATGTGTAAAAAGAAAAAAAAAAATAAACCAATGTCTTTAAAAAGGTTCTATTTAAATTTATTTCTAAAAATGAACAAAACCATGCAAAAATGAGGGGGTTTTTTGGTCACTATATAGGTAAAGAATTTGATTCAGATTAGTCAGTGGTGTAAAGTGTGCATCAACCTGATTCACAATTTGAATATCAGTAAAAGTAGTTTTGTTGTAAAACCACAGCTTTCCTCACTTCATTTTTTAATAATCTCTTAAGTCTTTTTGGACTCTGATATTTCCTCCAGGACCAGGTTGTGTGTGAAAGAGTTACCTGACTAGCCCTGATCACAGGAAGATGCTTCTTCCAGAAAAACACTTGGCAATGTAAGGTTCCCACAACAGCTCCAGTGGCTCTGGGGCCAAATCCTGTGAAATGGTCCACACAGAAATCAGTAAATCTCCAGAATTTTGCTGGCCTCATCTACCTGTTGGGGGTGCTCCCACTAACTCTCTAAATATACCCAGGAATTGCCCAGGAGGACATGTTAGGGATAAAGAGCACTATTTAACAGAACCTTTCAACAACTCTGCTTGTGGGCCTGAAAACTGCCACTGTTTAATTTACTGAATTAAAACTACAGGGGCAGCTTTATCATAATCTTCAATTATTTGAAGTGCCACATGAATGACTCGGTGTCACAGTTTACTGCAGCACACACATAAAGGAATGGAACATTCTAGAATTTGATAAATTTCTGTGGCTCAGCCTTACTGCTGGGTAAAAATCAAATTAATGCATTTTTTCAAAACCACAGATTTGCAAAAATAAGACAAAGCTGAAATAATACCAACATAGCATCAAAATTACCTTTTTATATCAGAGATTGATTCAGCTTCTCAAATGGCTCCTAGGGTAGGACAAATACCTCCTACAACACACTCCTGACTATTCTGGGGGTTAAATACAGCTCGATCCTTAGGGACAGATCCTCTGCTGTCATCTTCAACATCCTTATGCCACGATATCTCACACTTAGTCTACAGTTCATAAGTATTCTCAAAATTCTCCCCAAAATATGAATTTCCTTTCCCATAAAGAAGACACAAATGAGAGGTAACAGGAAGAAACTCTTTGTTTTACACCCAATATACTTAAACCATGTTGGCAAGGCAGAACTGGGAAACGTCCCCCTTCTGCTGTCGCTGATGCACTGGTTCCATTGAGGAGAGTGGAGTTGCTGTGGTAGAACTTGCCCTGAAACTTCTTTCCATACTTTTCCATTCCTTGCCTTGAATTATTTTCAAATGTGCTCTGAGCTACTGGAAACATAAATTCTTTTTCCCAGGAGAGCCCTGAGAGCTTGCAGAGCTGTCACTTATTTCATAGGATTCGTTAATTGTTTGTTTAGTCTAGGGGGAAGAAGATTTTTATAACACTTTGGTTTAAAGAAGGGTTCCAGGAGCATGATTCCTTATTACAGCAGTGGCTGTATCACGGTTTATTGTACTTCTTATCACCTCCTTTGATAAAAGAAAATAGCTTATTTTAGAATAAACTGTCAGTGGCATTGAATAGAATCACAATCGCTGCTTCAGGGTTTGCAGAGACTCCAGAAATCAGCAGGAATATTTTTCATTGTCACAGGCTGCTATTAACGCGGCATTTTATTTGAGAATTTCAATGCCCAGAAGACAAAAGACACTCGTCAGTTCCCCGAGGAGGGGAAAGTTGCAGGCTGGTGTCTGTTCTGCATTTAGCACTTCACAGTTAACACGGAACTGTTCAGAACAGGAGCCATCAAACCGAGTACATCGAAATCTGCACTTGAAGTTGCACTTTGGGGTGCGAGAGGCACAAACTTTGCTGCAATACTGGATTCATATCAGCTCAAAATATTCATTCAGATTTGGGCCTGCCTTCACTTACAAACCCATCCTGAACGATAAAGGAGCATAGTTGGTGTCTTCTAGTTGATGGAGATTTGTTCTTACAGGAATGTTTACAGAGCCCACATACAAAACCAAGCCCCAGTGGCAGGATAAAATGAAGAAAAAGTTCTCTGCAGGGGAGAAATTTAACATCTGTGAGGATTGCTGCGCTCCTGCTGCTTTAATCACTGCCAGAGCTGACTTCCCTGCTCTGCCCAGCCTATAAAAGAGAAATCCTCATTACCTATTAAAGAGTCATTTTCTTATATAAATAGATTACTTGGGATGCATATTGATAGTTTTATTTGTCCCTGGTGGAGAAGATAGGATGTTTAAATGTCCAGAAAATATATTCTACCCACCTGCCTTCTTGCAATAGTTAACAAAATAGAAATTGGAATAATTGACAGTGCGGGCCTCTCTACTCTTCCTTACCAATAGGTTTTTCAGACCCAGGAAAAGTTTTATGACTTGTAAGGCAAGAGATGGCTGAATTTAACCACTAGCTGAATTTAAGAAGATAATCACTTGCAAAATCCTCAAAGACAAAAAAAAAAAAATAATTCTTGTGTTTTGCTTTTTTAAAATTCCCAATACATTTATTCATTCACTTAATGCATCATTAACACGCTGCTTCATCACCTGAACATTCAAATGTACAAGAAGCAGCAGTGCCTCATAACCACTGTGCAAACAAACACCAATGTTACTCTGAAAAAGAAATGGGCTTTGATTTTTATTGAATTATAAAATCACTTTCCCTTTTTTTTTTTATCTTTTGAAATCATACAAGAAAAACATTTATCTAACTTTGGAAGCCAATAGACTTAGCTTGCATGAGGGAAAAATCTGTTTAAGGGTTGTTACTCTTCCTCAGAAGAAAATGGAAACAAATAATGTGGTTTCAGACCAATTTACTGTTGATGGGAATATTGGAATTCCTTGTATCCTCTCCCGTGAGTTACACAGTCTTCGAGCAAATTACATCGTGTTCAGCACAGTCTCAGATTGGGAATTACAAACAATGCAACAAAAGCCTCCAGCTATCAGGCATATTATGGTAAATATAATTTGCAGTAGATTACATGTTTCTAAAATTGTATTATTTTTAGCTAAAGAACGAGGCGTGGAAAATATTTTTTTCATTTTCTCCATTTTTATAGAGTCTGACAAAAGTCAAATAAATGCTTTGCTGAGCAAAATACGTGTCTATAAAATGGTGACAAGTAATTATCTTCATCAGTATCCTAGAGAAACAACACTTTTGCTATTTGTGGTATTTCCAGCTATAAACAAAATTCCTCAATATTTAACCAAGATATGCCAGCCACATTCACTGACCAGGTATTTTCTAGGCAGCTCCCTGAAAGGATATTGTTCTTTTTCTTTTCTGTGGACTGCCAGGTTGGAATAGCATTCCCAGCTTTTGACAGACACCTTACAAAATAAAATCAATGCTTGCAGGAAGTAGATAGAGTCCAACTTGCAAGAGACTGAGGAGTCCTGTTGTATATCTGGTCTTCAATTTAGGTGGCAAAAACATAGGGAATTAACCCCTTTGACAAGACAGTTTAAGCACTAAAGATTGATAACCTATTAATATATTTACTTCCATGATTAGGAATAAATTAGCAAAAAAAATAAAAACGGACATTTTTGACAGTTGAGAGTAAAAGTGATAGCATTTTTAGTATCCAGAGGAAGTTGCTATTTTCAGCCAACCAATATTTCCCACCAGGTTCAGTGCATCTGTTGTACGTAATGAGGACCGAGAAAACAAGGCAGGGATTGCAGTCCAGGACTAGCACGCTGCTTGCACCTGCTGTGATACTGGGAATGGACACAAAACATCTTCAATATCTTTTTTTAGATATGATTGACAAGTTTAATTTATTTGATGCACTCCTTAGTTATAGGAATAGCAATAATGCAACAGAAGGATGGTGCAGAGTTGCCGTGGCAACAAAGCACTCAAAGTCAAGGCATGAAACATGAAGGGACTGGATACAGACAGAGAATTCTCTCTTGGCATGGGAGAATGAGAAGTTTTACAACAAAAGGCAAATTGAAACTATATAACACGACACTCACCTGTGACACTGGTAATATCCAGAATATATGACTCTGAACGTCCGCCTTTACAACTCCCAATTTGTGAACGCTGATAGCAGTCAGCAAATCGTGGAAAGCACAGGAGTTAACAGCCTAAATCTATATGATAAACCAGGACAGCAGTATCCACTCCTGTGGCTTGCTGCTTGAAACAATGAAACCTAGAGGAAATCAGATTTCCCCTGTTTCCTGTTATCCCTCTTGGCACACACTATGTGCCCTTACACAGGTGAACGTGTAAGTCCATCCTATATTCTTCCTAAAGTTATGATACACAGTTCTCAATGCTCTCTTTCCAAAGAGAGTAATATTCAGGGCAGATGGATGCAACAGCTTCCATTTTCATTAGCTTCATACTCACTGGAAAGTGCCAGAAAAACATACTGTATTTTGAGCAAGAAAATTTTCATGGGCAATATTTTTAGGCCCCACTGGAAGTGTTTCTTTGTAGCAGGTGCTTCCTTTGCTTCCTTCATTGGGAAATCAAATGTTAACCAGAAATGCTAAGCTGTGCATACTAATGGCTGAGAAATAATTGAAATACAGTACAGCTACAACAGTATAAACTGCAAGGGACTCAGCCATCTGGAAATATTGAAATCTCTCCATGTTTCATTAGTTGGAGCATTTCTGTGATGTTGTGTGGCTGCACAGAAGGGAGCCAAACCTCCCCAGAGTGCACATCCCACCTGGGCTCCCCAAAGCTTCCCAGACACAGTGACACCGGAAAAGGGACAGGGGAAAAATGACACTGCTTCAGGGGAAGAAAAGGACTGACATTTTCCAGCCACCAGTGCTGCTCCAGTGAGGCCAATCGCTGGCAGAGGATGAGAAGAAATGTCACGTCAGGTGGCAGCCAGCTGATGTGGACCTTTGTAGACCAGATGGGAAGGAAAAATATTTTAATTCAATATTTCTTCTGGAGTTCCACTGTGTCTCATTGCACCTGCAATTTGCTACAGAAAGCAGTTCCTTTTTTACTGTTTATGTCTTCTTTGGAACTTTGGAATCATTTACACATGGCATAAAGGAAACAATCACAACTGTGACTTACAATGTAATTATTTGTGCTTTAGAATTTGCTTCCATTATAAAACATCTGCCCTGGTTTTAAGCATGAGCATACCTTTGTTTCTGGAGTGCTTTATATAGTTTATGTAATACTAAAGTTTAAGAGATCTTCTGTTCACTTTGCACATGGCTTTACGATGAGCAATAATAACACCATTATATTCCCTCCATATATCTTTTTACCAGGACTGAAACTAGATCAATACTGTAAACCTCAACCTGCTGCATCTCTCAGTTTAATGACTTCAACAAGCTGCATTAATCACTTCATGGTCATTTTGCTAGCATTGGGCAGCCTTGAAATGTCTCTTGATATTTAGCTACTCCCATTTCGGGGGCTGTGGAGCTCATTCTATAGAAACCATGGCAAAAGCGTCTTCGCCAGGAGACCCCTGAGCACAGCAACTCAGTAAAATCCAGGAACTCCATAGGCTGCACTCTCTATTAATTTCTTATACTCGTGTCCATTCAAGGGCTCTGTTGCAGCTTTACACCATTGAGCTCTACAATTACTCTACATGACCACCACACCCTTTTCCGTACGTGAGAAGCTTGGGAACAGCACCCTGAAATGTCTTTACCCTGACATCACTAAGCAAGACGCCTAAAACTAAGGGGTTTACATACGTGCAATGATAAGTGGACCACGTGTTCCAGCGCAGAAGCAGAATCAAGCACAGAATCCCAGAGCCCAAATATTCTCCCTCAGACTGAGCTACTTCATCCACTACTTCACCCAACTCAAGCACAGCATGTGCTCAGCATGTGCTTAGCGTGTGGTTTTTTGTAAGACAACTTTACAGAAAGGTAGCACAAATCTGCAGCTGAAGACATTTCTGCTTATCCTACCCTATTATTTTAAATCTCAATGCAGACTTAATGCTGTGCATTTCAATATCCATTTCATCATCTGTTCCAATAGAATTTCTTAACAAAGTTCATTGGAAAACCAATTTTATTCTTTTTGTGATCAACAGCCCATCTTCTCTAAAGAAAATAAAAAGTAACCAATTACTGAAAGTATCTGTGTGCTACCCAATGACTATTTGTTCTTCTGTCTTTCCGTTTTCTTTAAAAGTATGGGGGAAAGATAACAAAAGCATAATTATTTGCAGTCAAACTTTATTAAAAGGAGCACTTGCTAAAAATTAAACTTGACTTTATGGTAACTGATGGAAAGGCCTAATTGTATTAAGTAAAACTAAAACACTTGTTAACAAAACAATTTATAAAGAAATAAAGGTGCTGCTTTCTAATTACAGGTAAAACTACAAGGCACATATCTGGTTTTATGTCAACACAACCATTACATACTTTTCAATGTTCCATAATATATTAACACATATAGGCACTGAGTTTGTCCTCTACAATGAAACAAATGTTAAGATACCTCTTTTTTCTTTTTTTCAATTGGTGGTAACTAATTGCTCTTCTTAGTAAATCTTTCCTTTGGTGTTTCAGTCAAATTTTAAGATAATTACAAACCTCAAATGAAAATTATCTGTCAAAGCACCTATTATTTTTTTCAGAATTTGAGTGGGAACTTACTTGCACAAAGAGCTTTAAAGAAATATTTCACTCACTAGCTTTAGCAAACTTCCTCTGATCATTCAGTTTAAGTCAAAAATAAGTGTCATTTTAAAAATATTGGTTTTATTTAATTAAATCAAGTTTACTATTATATTGCATTTAAGTTTCTATTTGCATGCCTATAGCTGGACAAATTTCAAGTAAATAAAATTAAGAAAAAAAAAATGTTACCTCATGAAAACACAAAAATGAAGGCTGTGGATAAATGCACATAAAGCTACAGAACTCAGCATTCTCCAAAAAATCCCACAACTCTGAGCTGGAAATGGACTTCTAAAAATTCTACACATCAAGAAACAACCTGTACTTAGAGAGGGAAAAAAAAAAAAAAAAAGGATGAAATTTAACCAAGAGTCCCATCAAACCTTAAAGAAGAGTAGCAACCTGTGTTTGGGTCTGCAGAGCAAGACCCTGAAACCACTGGCCTGGAATGCCAAGCAGCCAAATGCAGAAAGCACCTTTTTCTTATTGCAATGCAGCAAACCAGGGAGGGAATTTTCTCCTTTCATTCAGCTGCAACTGAAATACTTTCAGGAGCCTATGACACTCCTGGCTGTGCTACACTTTTCTCCTTACTACAAAGCTTTGGCTGCAGAGGCACAGGCGGGAGGTGGTTCCTTTGAAAAGATACAGTATTTTCCTGAAATAAAATAAAAGAGGGGTGGAGGAGAGACTCATCATGTGAGGATGTGGAAAACCTGGCTTTACAGAACGTTTAAAATACAGCCAAGCTGGGACTGAAAACATTGCTTTTCCATTCCCCCTCTTGGGAAAGTCCACCAGCTCCTAGGAACACGAGCTGAAGTTGAGAGATAAACAACCTCCATCGTGCCAAGACAAACCTGCAGCAGGGTGTCCCTGCCTGCTGGAGCCAGCCCTGCCACTGCAGCTCCTCCGGCTGCCAAAACAAGACTCAAGCACACAAATCCAGCTGCTGGATGAGGGAGGGACCCGGACACAATTCCACCACCTCTGCTCCACACTCCTGAGAGAGCCATAATTAGCACTTGAGTTGAAGAATTTGCAAGATCCTTTCCTTTCCTGCACTTGCTAAGCTTAGAAATTAAAAGAAGCTATTGATAGCAATTTATATGCACCAGAATGGCTGCAAGAGGAACTTGAGCATGCCAAATTGCAAGTAATAATTCTGTGACAGATTAACAGAACATAATCACAAAATTTAAAAAAAAATAAGATTGGGTAAAAAGACAAGAGGACAAAGTCCTTCTCTCTGCTCTTCTCACAGAGTTTCTCTTTATAAGCTTTCCAATAAAATCTCTGACTGGGGATGGGAATTTAAAAGTGCCTAAGACACTGTGGCAATTTCTGCATGCAGACACGTGCATTAAAAACAAATCTCTGTGCTTGAGTTTAATTTAAAATCTGTACAAGAGCCTAACATGTTTCTTATTTCCATACTAGATCGAATGCTACTTTGATGGAAATTATATACACTCAAATGGACAAAAGACTGAATTTTCTTGACCGGACTTCTCTTTTTGCTGAAAGACTTCTTCACGCCAGTAAAAACAAAATCTACTTCTCATAGTGTCCCTTTCTGCGGAATGTCCATATCAAGAGCTAAGTTCATATTTCCAGTTTGCTAGTGCTCCAAAACCCCCATTATCTTAGGGAGCGGGTTTCCCTTCTTATCTTCAATTGCAATTTGAAAATATTTCTTGCCTACTTCTCTTGTATTTTCAGCTTTAAATCTATTTTAGCAGCTTGAGGGAAATGTGGATACTTGGTGCAAATGTGAGGGTATTGGCAAAAGGCTGAAAAATTATACTGGAGCCAGCTAAATACTTGAAGAGTGGGAAGAAAAGGAAGGAAACCAAACGTGGACAGGAAAAGGGACAGATGTGCACATACACTGCACACGCAGTTCAGATAAAGATAAAAATCCATGTTATGTATAATAAGCCCTGCGCTTTTTGTGCTAAACAGAAATATGGCAATTGGCATTCAATGGCACAAATACCTTTTCCAGGAGCAATGCTAATCCCTCAAATCTTGGGCATCTGAGAGACTCCACACATCCCTATTAAGCCACAACAGCAGAACAAACTGGGTCTTTTTAATTTTGTATGAATCAACTTATTTAAATTGCTGATTCTCTCCTTCACCAATGCATATTCCTGCACACTACTTGTTGTGCTTAAACTTTATGGTTCTCAGGTGGCAAATTAAGGGTGAGAAGATTCCTCACATTTCACTACAGTTTATCTCACTTTCCTGCTCAGTTCATAAAAGCAAGAGGGAAAGACACATTTCACCTATCACCTCTTGCTTATTCATTTCGAAATGACAAGTGAAACAGACTTAAATGCATTCTGGAGCACCATGCAAAAGAGCTTGCTTTTGCCACCAGTGACTGAATGAGATGGAAAATATCAACAGCAAACACATTCTTATCTGAGATTTGATATTACCCACATGGCACCACTGCTCAGCAGTTAATTTGAGTGAAAAAAACTTATTTTTTCACAATCTTTAGATGGAAAAAGTATCTGAAGGTAAAAATCTTATCTATGGGGGTTCTTGCTATTGTTACAGTAAGCAGCCACTACATATTTTACTTGGTATAAAAGAGAATTTACCCACCTGCTCACCTCTGCCTTTATTTCCAACTTTCCTCACGCGGCTGCTCCCTTACCTGCCGTGATTGCAATTGGTGCCATAAAACAGCGGAGCAAAGAATGTAGGCAGGGGAATTTATCGCCAGCGGCAACAACAACAGACACTCACCAATACCACAAGTGAAAGTGATCACATTAACCCTAATAATTACAGCTGACAATGAGTACAGCTGTGAGCCAAATTGATCTCACAAGGGTGCCCACAATGGCATTGTCCCAGCTGGCACCTCGCAGAGCTCGGGAAGCAGGGGGGAGAACACGTGGGAAGTCACTTTGCATCCAAGTTGGCATGACAAGGATAAAATATTGTCTCCTGGGTAATGTTTGCATAAATTGAAGGAAAAGCAAATCCTCAGCAAAAGCCCTGAGACCTCCTGATCTGATTGGTAAAGGAAGGGCCTGCCCAGCCTGGCTGCACGGGGTCAATAAAGAGCATTAAGCTCTTTTTCCATATCTCTGGTGAGAATCTTGTTCAAAAATGTTGTGTCTGACACAGAGGCCTCCATTTCATCCCTTTCCACAGAAGCTGAAAGATCTGCTGTCTGGAGATGGGCTATCTACAGTCTGGACACAGCTGAGCAGAGCACATTTCCCCAGCACTTATTCTTCTCTGCAATCGAGATATTGATTTGTGAAATATCTTCATGTCTTGCAGGACTGATTTTCCACGGTCTACAGCTTCTCAGAAAGATTAGCATGGCACGAAGTGGAATGGGAGGGTGGATCTGCATTAGCATTTAATTTGGATGAGGAACAGGCACTTGAAATAAACCTCCTGATGGCCTCTGCTCCCACTGCTTCTGCCCTCTTTGGTGAACATAAGGTCTAAACCCCTGAGGATGAACAGACTAAAAACATATTTTCCAAGCCTTCCATACTAAGGGTTGTGGTCTGTGTTTGTTGTTTGTTGCTGTTGCTTTTTTGCAGCTTGTCACTTAAGTAAACTCAGAAATACCAGAAAACACCTGTGAAGGAATTATGGAACATATTCAGTTGAACAAAAGGTCCTCTTCGGGTCAGTATTGCAATGAATTTTATTTTATTTCGTTTTAGACCTTCTTTACAAGGCACCAGAAGTGCACTGGTGGGTAGAAAAGCAAACAATGAAGGAACAGATTCTGCAGAATTCATTTATAATCTTGGAACAGCAGGTCATAATAATATTTTAAGCAGATTACAATGTATATCCTTGTTATACATTTAAAATGCTCCTTTATCAAGGCAAGCAGATATTTCAGCTGAAATTTTGTAGAATTCTTATCATTAAACTGTAATACCAAATTCCTAAAGAAAACCATTTCAGGGATGACCATTTTCAGTGTTTAAATAATTCCTACAGGAGATGGCTGGGTCTAAAGGACACAGATTTTTTTGTCTTCTGGAAGAGAAGGGTGGTAAGAAGAGAGACCAAAAAATGCAATCAGGACAGAGGCAGATTATCAGTAGCACGTTCTGGAAGCAGAGGGAGAGCTCAGGAACTGACAGAAAGATGAGATAAAGCATTAGACATTTTGAACAAGGAGAGAAGAATACAAACATGATTTTGCAGGGCAAGAAAGGTCTATTTTTACCCTGTTTTTTCCACGCTGGAAGATTCCATGATGGAAAAGAAAATAGCACTGTAACAGAAAATGATCATGACCTCCACAACGAACCTGACCTCTGCTAGAGAATGTGCCAGTGTGATGAGGGAAATGAAGAATCTTAATGAGGGTAGAGGAAAGGCAGTCATCCTGATGCAGTGGGCTCCTCTCAGGAGATCAGCCAGAAAGCAGCATCCACTGCATTTTGCAACTTTATTTGAATTCATCCTGGTTTATCTTTGAAACAAAAAGAATACTATTCAGAGAGAGAGACACAATCTATTTGTGAACTTCTTTTTAACCCCTGCATTTCAGTCCGAAGAGTTAAAACTCCATCAAACCCTGGCAGCTGTAGGACAATTCTGAGGCGTCTGAGGAGCCTGGTGTTATAGTTTCTTTTCCACTTTCTCGAGCCACACGTTGGGACGCCAATTATGTCAAGGTTTGAGCCCGGCCAAATGCCAGGTACCCCAAATTAACACACCCACACCCAGGGCTTATGAGTTGAGATAAGGAAACCTGGGAGAAGACGCACTTAGAATAGGCAAAACAGGACTAACTTAGGTTGCAAAGTGATCTAATTTATTACTAACAGAGTCAGAGGAGTAAATGAGAGGTAAAATAAACCCTTCAAGGCCACCGTTTCTCCGCTCACGCCCCTCCCTCCTTCCCAGCAGCTGCACAAGGGAACAAGGTATGGGGGGGGTTAGGTCAGTTCATCACCCAGATCTTCTTCCCCTGCCCGGGGAGAGGTTCTTTTCCTCTGCGTAGCCATGAGTCTCACCGTCGGCAGCCCGCCC